>CM067066.1:25558948-25964275 GCA_033980235.1 Diadema setosum | reverse complement strand
TCCCTACTCCCCCCCCCCCCTCCCTCCCTCTACCTCTCTCCTCTACCCCCCCCCCCCCCCCCCAACTCTATCTGGCTACAATTTCTTTTCTTAATATTATGTTCTTGTGGTACTAGATCTTAGTAAATAGCAGTCATCAGTATCACACAACTTTGAATGACTTCTTGTATTGTATATCTTGTATTGTGTCAGATCTCTTCCTCCCTCCCCCTTCTGCTCCCTACCCCCCTCCCTCTACCTCTCTCCTCTACTCCCCCCCCCCACTCTTCCTTGCTACAATTTCTTTTCTTAATATTATGTTCTTGTGGTACTAGATCTTAGTAAATAGCAGTCATCAGTATCACACAACTTTGAATGACTGTGTTAATCTTGTATTGTGTATCTTGTATTGTATCAGATCTCTTCCTCCCTCCCCTTCCCCTCCCTACCCCCCCCCCTCTCTCTCGACTCTCTCCTCTACTCCCCCCCCCCTCCTCAACTCTGCCTTGCTACTATTTCTTTTCTTAATATTATGTTCTTGTCACTAGATCTTAGTACATAGCAGTCAGTCATCAGTATCACACAACTTTGAATGACTGTGTTAATCTTGTATTGTGTATAATCTTGTATTGTATCAGATCTCTTCCTCCCTCCCCTTCCCCTCCCTACCTCCCCCCCCCCCCTCTCTCTCTACCTCTCTCCTCTACTCAACCCTCCTCAACTCTGCCTTGCTACTATTTCTTTTCTTAATATTATGTTCTTGTCACTAGATCTTAGTACATAGCAGTCAGTCATCAGTACCACACAACTTTGAATGACTGTGTTATTTTAATGTATTTCTTTGTTTTGGCTACCACTGAAACAGCTCAAAATACAAAAAGTTAGTCTGTTTGACAAAACAAAGTCTTATCAAGTACTTTGTAGGCTATAAGGTGATGATGACACACCCACAATCAAGGATAACTGCTTGGATCTATGTATTCATCTTATGAAGAACTGATCAAAACTGCAAGATTTATTTAAAAAAAAACCTAAAGGGCATGATTTTCTAAAAGTGTCCCTTTGAGAAGCTTTATAATCCTTGAAAGTGTAATTTCTCATATGATGTAGGGGCAAATATCATAAAAAACACATTTATGATGTTTAAAAGTCAAATAAGAAATATGACCTCCACTATAGGGCTCACACCTGTAAATAAAATGGACTGTCCCAGACCCCTTCACAAATTCGTACCAAAGATACCAAAATAAATGAAGAAAAAAATTAATTAAAAATCAATGATGTAGTTTGGCAAAAAACTGAATAGCTGTAGATATTGAGTATGAATTCCTCTACAAACTGCATTTTGGTTGGAAGATGAAAGCTTTTCTGATGGAATTTGAGGGGACTATATTTTATTGGGTACGTGTACGGAAAATAGGTGACTTTTTGAGTGACAAGAACTCGTAGTCTGGCTTTGCGGACCCCTGGACAGAATTAGAGCAGAACAACCCACCCTGGCAATCTGATGGATGAAAGGTAATATCTCACTTATTCAGGTTAGTGAAGATGAAACACCTCATTTCTCCCAGCTATTCTACAGAATTTTTTGAAATTTGAATTTTAACACACGTCTCTATGGGGAATTATTTACCCGTGTGAGCCCTATAGAGAATGCACGCAATACATGCAAGTCTATGGGAAGTATTCATCCCATACAAGCTCTGCTGGTTTATGTTGATCTTGTATTGTGTCAGATCTCTCTTCCTCCCTCCCCCTTCTCCTCCCTACTCCCCCCCCCCCTCCCTCTACCTCTCTCCTCTACCCCCCCCCCCCCCAACTCTATCTGGCTACAATTTCTTTTCTTAATATTATGTTCTTGTGGTACTAGATCTTAGTAAATAGCAGTCATCAGTATCACACAACTTTGAATGACTTCTTGTATTGTATATCTTGTATTGTGTCAGATCTCTTCCTCCCTCCCCCTTCTGCTCCCTACCCCCCTCCCTCTACCTCTCTCCTCTACTCCCCCCCCCCACTCTTCCTTGCTACAATTTCTTTTCTTAATATTATGTTCTTGTGGTACTAGATCTTAGTAAATAGCAGTCATCAGTATCACACAACTTTGAATGACTGTGTTAATCTTGTATTGTGTATCTTGTATTGTATCAGATCTCTTCCTCCCTCCCCTTCCCCTCCCTACCCCCCCCCCCCTCTCTCTCTACCTCTCTCCTCTACTCCCCCCCCCCTCCTCAACTCTGCCTTGCTACTATTTCTTTTCTTAATATTATGTTCTTGTCACTAGATCTTAGTACATAGCAGTCAGTCATCAGTATCACACAACTTTGAATGACTGTGTTAATCTTGTATTGTGTATAATCTTGTATTGTATCAGATCTCTTCCTCCCTCCCCTTCCCCTCCCTACCTCCCCCCCCCCCCCCTCTCTCTCTACCTCTCTCCTCTACTCAACCCTCCTCAACTCTGCCTTGCTACTATTTCTTTTCTTAATATTATGTTCTTGTCACTAGATCTTAGTACATAGCAGTCAGTCATCAGTACCACACAACTTTGAATGACTGTGTTATTTTAATGTATTTCTTTGTTTTGGCTACCACTGAAACAGCTCAAAATACAAAAAGTTAGTCTGTTTGACAAAACAAAGTCTTATCAAGTACTTTGTAGGCTATAAGGTGATGATGACACACCCACAATCAAGGATAACTGCTTGGATCTATGTATTCATCTTATGAAGAACTGATCAAAACTGCAAGATTTATTTAAAAAAAAACCTAAAGGGCATGATTTTCTAAAAGTGTCCCTTTGAGAAGCTTTATAATCCTTGAAAGTGTAATTTCTCATATGATGTAGGGGCAAATATCATAAAAAACACATTTATGATGTTTAAAAGTCAAATAAGAAATATGACCTCCACTATAGGGCTCACACCTGTAAATAAAATGGACTGTCCCAGACCCCTTCACAAATTCGTACCAAAGATACCAAAATAAATGAAGAAAAAAATTAATTAAAAATCAATGATGTAGTTTGGCAAAAAACTGAATAGCTGTAGATATTGAGTATGAATTCCTCTACAAACTGCATTTTGGTTGGAAGATGAAAGCTTTTCTGATGGAATTTGAGGGGACTATATTTTATTGGGTACGTGTACGGAAAATAGGTGACTTTTTGAGTGACAAGAACTCGTAGTCTGGCTTTGCGGACCCCTGGACAGAATTAGAGCAGAACAACCCACCCTGGCAATCTGATGGATGAAAGGTAATATCTCACTTATTCAGGTTAGTGAAGATGAAACACCTCATTTCTCCCAGCTATTCTACAGAATTTTTTGAAATTTGAATTTTAACACACGTCTCTATGGGGAATTATTTACCCGTGTGAGCCCTATAGAGAATGCACGCAATACATGCAAGTCTATGGGAAGTATTCATCCCATACAAGCTCTGCTGGTTTATGTTGATCTTGTATTGTGTCAGATCTCTCTTCCTCCCTCCCCCTTCTCCTCCCTACTCCCCCCCCCCCCTCCCTCCCTCTACCTCTCTCCTCTACCCCCCCCCCCCCCCCCAACTCTATCTGGCTACAATTTCTTTTCTTAATATTATGTTCTTGTGGTACTAGATCTTAGTAAATAGCAGTCATCAGTATCACACAACTTTGAATGACTTCTTGTATTGTATATCTTGTATTGTGTCAGATCTCTTCCTCCCTCCCCCTTCTGCTCCCTACCCCCCTCCCTCTACCTCTCTCCTCTACTCCCCCCCCCCACTCTTCCTTGCTACAATTTCTTTTCTTAATATTATGTTCTTGTGGTACTAGATCTTAGTAAATAGCAGTCATCAGTATCACACAACTTTGAATGACTGTGTTAATCTTGTATTGTGTATCTTGTATTGTATCAGATCTCTTCCTCCCTCCCCTTCCCCTCCCTACCCCCCCCCCTCTCTCTCTACCTCTCTCCTCTACTCCCCCCCCCCTCCTCAACTCTGCCTTGCTACTATTTCTTTTCTTAATATTATGTTCTTGTCACTAGATCTTAGTACATAGCAGTCAGTCATCAGTATCACACAACTTTGAATGACTGTGTTAATCTTGTATTGTGTATAATCTTGTATTGTATCAGATCTCTTCCTCCCTCCCCTTCCCCTCCCTACCTCCCCCCCCCCCCTCTCTCTCTACCTCTCTCCTCTACTCAACCCTCCTCAACTCTGCCTTGCTACTATTTCTTTTCTTAATATTATGTTCTTGTCACTAGATCTTAGTACATAGCAGTCAGTCATCAGTACCACACAACTTTGAATGACTGTGTTATTTTAATGTATTTCTTTGTTTTGGCTACCACTGAAACAGCTCAAAATACAAAAAGTTAGTCTGTTTGACAAAACAAAGTCTTATCAAGTACTTTGTAGGCTATAAGGTGATGATGACACACCCACAATCAAGGATAACTGCTTGGATCTATGTATTCATCTTATGAAGAACTGATCAAAACTGCAAGATTTATTTAAAAAAAAACCTAAAGGGCATGATTTTCTAAAAGTGTCCCTTTGAGAAGCTTTATAATCCTTGAAAGTGTAATTTCTCATATGATGTAGGGGCAAATATCATAAAAAACACATTTATGATGTTTAAAAGTCAAATAAGAAATATGACCTCCACTATAGGGCTCACACCTGTAAATAAAATGGACTGTCCCAGACCCCTTCACAAATTCGTACCAAAGATACCAAAATAAATGAAGAAAAAAATTAATTAAAAATCAATGATGTAGTTTGGCAAAAAACTGAATAGCTGTAGATATTGAGTATGAATTCCTCTACAAACTGCATTTTGGTTGGAAGATGAAAGCTTTTCTGATGGAATTTGAGGGGACTATATTTTATTGGGTACGTGTACGGAAAATAGGTGACTTTTTGAGTGACAAGAACTCGTAGTCTGGCTTTGCGGACCCCTGGACAGAATTAGAGCAGAACAACCCACCCTGGCAATCTGATGGATGAAAGGTAATATCTCACTTATTCAGGTTAGTGAAGATGAAACACCTCATTTCTCCCAGCTATTCTACAGAATTTTTTGAAATTTGAATTTTAACACACGTCTCTATGGGGAATTATTTACCCGTGTGAGCCCTATAGAGAATGCACGCAATACATGCAAGTCTATGGGAAGTATTCATCCCATACAAGCTCTGCTGGTTTATGTTGATCTTGTATTGTGTCAGATCTCTCTTCCTCCCTCCCCCTTCTCCTCCCTACTCCCCCCCCCCCTCCCTCTACCTCTCTCCTCTACCCCCCCCCCCCCCAACTCTATCTGGCTACAATTTCTTTTCTTAATATTATGTTCTTGTGGTACTAGATCTTAGTAAATAGCAGTCATCAGTATCACACAACTTTGAATGACTTCTTGTATTGTATATCTTGTATTGTGTCAGATCTCTTCCTCCCTCCCCCTTCTGCTCCCTACCCCCCTCCCTCTACCTCTCTCCTCTACTCCCCCCCCCCACTCTTCCTTGCTACAATTTCTTTTCTTAATATTATGTTCTTGTGGTACTAGATCTTAGTAAATAGCAGTCATCAGTATCACACAACTTTGAATGACTGTGTTAATCTTGTATTGTGTATCTTGTATTGTATCAGATCTCTTCCTCCCTCCCCTTCCCCTCCCTACCCCCCCCCCCCTCTCTCTCTACCTCTCTCCTCTACTCCCCCCCCCCTCCTCAACTCTGCCTTGCTACTATTTCTTTTCTTAATATTATGTTCTTGTCACTAGATCTTAGTACATAGCAGTCAGTCATCAGTATCACACAACTTTGAATGACTGTGTTAATCTTGTATTGTGTATAATCTTGTATTGTATCAGATCTCTTCCTCCCTCCCCTTCCCCTCCCTACCTCCCCCCCCCCCCCCTCTCTCTCTACCTCTCTCCTCTACTCAACCCTCCTCAACTCTGCCTTGCTACTATTTCTTTTCTTAATATTATGTTCTTGTCACTAGATCTTAGTACATAGCAGTCAGTCATCAGTACCACACAACTTTGAATGACTGTGTTATTTTAATGTATTTCTTTGTTTTGGCTACCACTGAAACAGCTCAAAATACAAAAAGTTAGTCTGTTTGACAAAACAAAGTCTTATCAAGTACTTTGTAGGCTATAAGGTGATGATGACACACCCACAATCAAGGATAACTGCTTGGATCTATGTATTCATCTTATGAAGAACTGATCAAAACTGCAAGATTTATTTAAAAAAAAACCTAAAGGGCATGATTTTCTAAAAGTGTCCCTTTGAGAAGCTTTATAATCCTTGAAAGTGTAATTTCTCATATGATGTAGGGGCAAATATCATAAAAAACACATTTATGATGTTTAAAAGTCAAATAAGAAATATGACCTCCACTATAGGGCTCACACCTGTAAATAAAATGGACTGTCCCAGACCCCTTCACAAATTCGTACCAAAGATACCAAAATAAATGAAGAAAAAAATTAATTAAAAATCAATGATGTAGTTTGGCAAAAAACTGAATAGCTGTAGATATTGAGTATGAATTCCTCTACAAACTGCATTTTGGTTGGAAGATGAAAGCTTTTCTGATGGAATTTGAGGGGACTATATTTTATTGGGTACGTGTACGGAAAATAGGTGACTTTTTGAGTGACAAGAACTCGTAGTCTGGCTTTGCGGACCCCTGGACAGAATTAGAGCAGAACAACCCACCCTGGCAATCTGATGGATGAAAGGTAATATCTCACTTATTCAGGTTAGTGAAGATGAAACACCTCATTTCTCCCAGCTATTCTACAGAATTTTTTGAAATTTGAATTTTAACACACGTCTCTATGGGGAATTATTTACCCGTGTGAGCCCTATAGAGAATGCACGCAATACATGCAAGTCTATGGGAAGTATTCATCCCATACAAGCTCTGCTGGTTTATGTTGATCTTGTATTGTGTCAGATCTCTCTTCCTCCCTCCCCCTTCTCCTCCCTACTCCCCCCCCCCCTCCCTCTACCTCTCTCCTCTACCCCCCCCCCCCCAACTCTATCTGGCTACAATTTCTTTTCTTAATATTATGTTCTTGTGGTACTAGATCTTAGTAAATAGCAGTCATCAGTATCACACAACTTTGAATGACTTCTTGTATTGTATATCTTGTATTGTGTCAGATCTCTTCCTCCCTCCCCCTTCTGCTCCCTACCCCCCTCCCTCTACCTCTCTCCTCTACTCCCCCCCCCCACTCTTCCTTGCTACAATTTCTTTTCTTAATATTATGTTCTTGTGGTACTAGATCTTAGTAAATAGCAGTCATCAGTATCACACAACTTTGAATGACTGTGTTAATCTTGTATTGTGTATCTTGTATTGTATCAGATCTCTTCCTCCCTCCCCTTCCCCTCCCTACCCCCCCCCCCCTCTCTCTCTACCTCTCTCCTCTACTCCCCCCCCCTCCTCAACTCTGCCTTGCTACTATTTCTTTTCTTAATATTATGTTCTTGTCACTAGATCTTAGTACATAGCAGTCAGTCATCAGTATCACACAACTTTGAATGACTGTGTTAATCTTGTATTGTGTATAATCTTGTATTGTATCAGATCTCTTCCTCCCTCCCCTTCCCCTCCCTACCTCCCCCCCCCCCCCTCTCTCTCTACCTCTCTCCTCTACTCAACCCTCCTCAACTCTGCCTTGCTACTATTTCTTTTCTTAATATTATGTTCTTGTCACTAGATCTTAGTACATAGCAGTCAGTCATCAGTACCACACAACTTTGAATGACTGTGTTATTTTAATGTATTTCTTTGTTTTGGCTACCACTGAAACAGCTCAAAATACAAAAAGTTAGTCTGTTTGACAAAACAAAGTCTTATCAAGTACTTTGTAGGCTATAAGGTGATGATGACACACCCACAATCAAGGATAACTGCTTGGATCTATGTATTCATCTTATGAAGAACTGATCAAAACTGCAAGATTTATTTAAAAAAAAACCTAAAGGGCATGATTTTCTAAAAGTGTCCCTTTGAGAAGCTTTATAATCCTTGAAAGTGTAATTTCTCATATGATGTAGGGGCAAATATCATAAAAAACACATTTATGATGTTTAAAAGTCAAATAAGAAATATGACCTCCACTATAGGGCTCACACCTGTAAATAAAATGGACTGTCCCAGACCCCTTCACAAATTCGTACCAAAGATACCAAAATAAATGAAGAAAAAAATTAATTAAAAATCAATGATGTAGTTTGGCAAAAAACTGAATAGCTGTAGATATTGAGTATGAATTCCTCTACAAACTGCATTTTGGTTGGAAGATGAAAGCTTTTCTGATGGAATTTGAGGGGACTATATTTTATTGGGTACGTGTACGGAAAATAGGTGACTTTTTGAGTGACAAGAACTCGTAGTCTGGCTTTGCGGACCCCTGGACAGAATTAGAGCAGAACAACCCACCCTGGCAATCTGATGGATGAAAGGTAATATCTCACTTATTCAGGTTAGTGAAGATGAAACACCTCATTTCTCCCAGCTATTCTACAGAATTTTTTGAAATTTGAATTTTAACACACGTCTCTATGGGGAATTATTTACCCGTGTGAGCCCTATAGAGAATGCACGCAATACATGCAAGTCTATGGGAAGTATTCATCCCATACAAGCTCTGCTGGTTTATGTTGATCTTGTATTGTGTCAGATCTCTCTTCCTCCCTCCCCCTTCTCCTCCCTACTCCCCCCCCCCCCTCCCTCCCTCTACCTCTCTCCTCTACCCCCCCCCCCCCCCCCAACTCTATCTGGCTACAATTTCTTTTCTTAATATTATGTTCTTGTGGTACTAGATCTTAGTAAATAGCAGTCATCAGTATCACACAACTTTGAATGACTTCTTGTATTGTATATCTTGTATTGTGTCAGATCTCTTCCTCCCTCCCCCTTCTGCTCCCTACCCCCCTCCCTCTACCTCTCTCCTCTACTCCCCCCCCCCACTCTTCCTTGCTACAATTTCTTTTCTTAATATTATGTTCTTGTGGTACTAGATCTTAGTAAATAGCAGTCATCAGTATCACACAACTTTGAATGACTGTGTTAATCTTGTATTGTGTATCTTGTATTGTATCAGATCTCTTCCTCCCTCCCCTTCCCCTCCCTACCCCCCCCCCTCTCTCTCTACCTCTCTCCTCTACTCCCCCCCCCCTCCTCAACTCTGCCTTGCTACTATTTCTTTTCTTAATATTATGTTCTTGTCACTAGATCTTAGTACATAGCAGTCAGTCATCAGTATCACACAACTTTGAATGACTGTGTTAATCTTGTATTGTGTATAATCTTGTATTGTATCAGATCTCTTCCTCCCTCCCCTTCCCCTCCCTACCTCCCCCCCCCCCCTCTCTCTCTACCTCTCTCCTCTACTCAACCCTCCTCAACTCTGCCTTGCTACTATTTCTTTTCTTAATATTATGTTCTTGTCACTAGATCTTAGTACATAGCAGTCAGTCATCAGTACCACACAACTTTGAATGACTGTGTTATTTTAATGTATTTCTTTGTTTTGGCTACCACTGAAACAGCTCAAAATACAAAAAGTTAGTCTGTTTGACAAAACAAAGTCTTATCAAGTACTTTGTAGGCTATAAGGTGATGATGACACACCCACAATCAAGGATAACTGCTTGGATCTATGTATTCATCTTATGAAGAACTGATCAAAACTGCAAGATTTATTTAAAAAAAAACCTAAAGGGCATGATTTTCTAAAAGTGTCCCTTTGAGAAGCTTTATAATCCTTGAAAGTGTAATTTCTCATATGATGTAGGGGCAAATATCATAAAAAACACATTTATGATGTTTAAAAGTCAAATAAGAAATATGACCTCCACTATAGGGCTCACACCTGTAAATAAAATGGACTGTCCCAGACCCCTTCACAAATTCGTACCAAAGATACCAAAATAAATGAAGAAAAAAATTAATTAAAAATCAATGATGTAGTTTGGCAAAAAACTGAATAGCTGTAGATATTGAGTATGAATTCCTCTACAAACTGCATTTTGGTTGGAAGATGAAAGCTTTTCTGATGGAATTTGAGGGGACTATATTTTATTGGGTACGTGTACGGAAAATAGGTGACTTTTTGAGTGACAAGAACTCGTAGTCTGGCTTTGCGGACCCCTGGACAGAATTAGAGCAGAACAACCCACCCTGGCAATCTGATGGATGAAAGGTAATATCTCACTTATTCAGGTTAGTGAAGATGAAACACCTCATTTCTCCCAGCTATTCTACAGAATTTTTTGAAATTTGAATTTTAACACACGTCTCTATGGGGAATTATTTACCCGTGTGAGCCCTATAGAGAATGCACGCAATACATGCAAGTCTATGGGAAGTATTCATCCCATACAAGCTCTGCTGGTTTATGTTGATCTTGTATTGTGTCAGATCTCTCTTCCTCCCTCCCCCTTCTCCTCCCTACTCCCCCCCCCCCTCCCTCTACCTCTCTCCTCTACCCCCCCCCCCCCAACTCTATCTGGCTACAATTTCTTTTCTTAATATTATGTTCTTGTGGTACTAGATCTTAGTAAATAGCAGTCATCAGTATCACACAACTTTGAATGACTTCTTGTATTGTATATCTTGTATTGTGTCAGATCTCTTCCTCCCTCCCCCTTCTGCTCCCTACCCCCCTCCCTCTACCTCTCTCCTCTACTCCCCCCCCCCACTCTTCCTTGCTACAATTTCTTTTCTTAATATTATGTTCTTGTGGTACTAGATCTTAGTAAATAGCAGTCATCAGTATCACACAACTTTGAATGACTGTGTTAATCTTGTATTGTGTATCTTGTATTGTATCAGATCTCTTCCTCCCTCCCCTTCCCCTCCCTACCCCCCCCCCCTCTCTCTCTACCTCTCTCCTCTACTCCCCCCCCCCTCCTCAACTCTGCCTTGCTACTATTTCTTTTCTTAATATTATGTTCTTGTCACTAGATCTTAGTACATAGCAGTCAGTCATCAGTATCACACAACTTTGAATGACTGTGTTAATCTTGTATTGTGTATAATCTTGTATTGTATCAGATCTCTTCCTCCCTCCCCTTCCCCTCCCTACCTCCCCCCCCCCCCCCTCTCTCTCTACCTCTCTCCTCTACTCAACCCTCCTCAACTCTGCCTTGCTACTATTTCTTTTCTTAATATTATGTTCTTGTCACTAGATCTTAGTACATAGCAGTCAGTCATCAGTACCACACAACTTTGAATGACTGTGTTATTTTAATGTATTTCTTTGTTTTGGCTACCACTGAAACAGCTCAAAATACAAAAAGTTAGTCTGTTTGACAAAACAAAGTCTTATCAAGTACTTTGTAGGCTATAAGGTGATGATGACACACCCACAATCAAGGATAACTGCTTGGATCTATGTATTCATCTTATGAAGAACTGATCAAAACTGCAAGATTTATTTAAAAAAAAACCTAAAGGGCATGATTTTCTAAAAGTGTCCCTTTGAGAAGCTTTATAATCCTTGAAAGTGTAATTTCTCATATGATGTAGGGGCAAATATCATAAAAAACACATTTATGATGTTTAAAAGTCAAATAAGAAATATGACCTCCACTATAGGGCTCACACCTGTAAATAAAATGGACTGTCCCAGACCCCTTCACAAATTCGTACCAAAGATACCAAAATAAATGAAGAAAAAAATTAATTAAAAATCAATGATGTAGTTTGGCAAAAAACTGAATAGCTGTAGATATTGAGTATGAATTCCTCTACAAACTGCATTTTGGTTGGAAGATGAAAGCTTTTCTGATGGAATTTGAGGGGACTATATTTTATTGGGTACGTGTACGGAAAATAGGTGACTTTTTGAGTGACAAGAACTCGTAGTCTGGCTTTGCGGACCCCTGGACAGAATTAGAGCAGAACAACCCACCCTGGCAATCTGATGGATGAAAGGTAATATCTCACTTATTCAGGTTAGTGAAGATGAAACACCTCATTTCTCCCAGCTATTCTACAGAATTTTTTGAAATTTGAATTTTAACACACGTCTCTATGGGGAATTATTTACCCGTGTGAGCCCTATAGAGAATGCACGCAATACATGCAAGTCTATGGGAAGTATTCATCCCATACAAGCTCTGCTGGTTTATGTTGATCTTGTATTGTGTCAGATCTCTCTTCCTCCCTCCCCCTTCTCCTCCCTACTCCCCCCCCCCCCTCCCTCCCTCTACCTCTCTCCTCTACCCCCCCCCCCCCAACTCTATCTGGCTACAATTTCTTTTCTTAATATTATGTTCTTGTGGTACTAGATCTTAGTAAATAGCAGTCATCAGTATCACACAACTTTGAATGACTTCTTGTATTGTATATCTTGTATTGTGTCAGATCTCTTCCTCCCTCCCCCTTCTGCTCCCTACCCCCCTCCCTCTACCTCTCTCCTCTACTCCCCCCCCCCACTCTTCCTTGCTACAATTTCTTTTCTTAATATTATGTTCTTGTGGTACTAGATCTTAGTAAATAGCAGTCATCAGTATCACACAACTTTGAATGACTGTGTTAATCTTGTATTGTGTATCTTGTATTGTATCAGATCTCTTCCTCCCTCCCCTTCCCCTCCCTACCCCCCCCCCCTCTCTCTCTACCTCTCTCCTCTACTCCCCCCCCCCTCCTCAACTCTGCCTTGCTACTATTTCTTTTCTTAATATTATGTTCTTGTCACTAGATCTTAGTACATAGCAGTCAGTCATCAGTATCACACAACTTTGAATGACTGTGTTAATCTTGTATTGTGTATAATCTTGTATTGTATCAGATCTCTTCCTCCCTCCCCTTCCCCTCCCTACCTCCCCCCCCCCCCCTCTCTCTCTACCTCTCTCCTCTACTCAACCCTCCTCAACTCTGCCTTGCTACTATTTCTTTTCTTAATATTATGTTCTTGTCACTAGATCTTAGTACATAGCAGTCAGTCATCAGTACCACACAACTTTGAATGACTGTGTTATTTTAATGTATTTCTTTGTTTTGGCTACCACTGAAACAGCTCAAAATACAAAAAGTTAGTCTGTTTGACAAAACAAAGTCTTATCAAGTACTTTGTAGGCTATAAGGTGATGATGACACACCCACAATCAAGGATAACTGCTTGGATCTATGTATTCATCTTATGAAGAACTGATCAAAACTGCAAGATTTATTTAAAAAAAAACCTAAAGGGCATGATTTTCTAAAAGTGTCCCTTTGAGAAGCTTTATAATCCTTGAAAGTGTAATTTCTCATATGATGTAGGGGCAAATATCATAAAAAACACATTTATGATGTTTAAAAGTCAAATAAGAAATATGACCTCCACTATAGGGCTCACACCTGTAAATAAAATGGACTGTCCCAGACCCCTTCACAAATTCGTACCAAAGATACCAAAATAAATGAAGAAAAAAATTAATTAAAAATCAATGATGTAGTTTGGCAAAAAACTGAATAGCTGTAGATATTGAGTATGAATTCCTCTACAAACTGCATTTTGGTTGGAAGATGAAAGCTTTTCTGATGGAATTTGAGGGGACTATATTTTATTGGGTACGTGTACGGAAAATAGGTGACTTTTTGAGTGACAAGAACTCGTAGTCTGGCTTTGCGGACCCCTGGACAGAATTAGAGCAGAACAACCCACCCTGGCAATCTGATGGATGAAAGGTAATATCTCACTTATTCAGGTTAGTGAAGATGAAACACCTCATTTCTCCCAGCTATTCTACAGAATTTTTTGAAATTTGAATTTTAACACACGTCTCTATGGGGAATTATTTACCCGTGTGAGCCCTATACATGATCTCTGGGTACATGCCTTTAAAAAGTCGTTCCGGCCGTATAGCAAAGACACTTTTATTTTCATGAAATATAATGGAAAGGATAGAAGAGACATTCCTCTACAAGATCTATATAGTGAATAGTGCACCTATAAAACAAAGCTGTGGGAGGTGCCCAAAGTTACCCCACCCCTATGGTACCATGTATAGACACAATGCAGTATAATATACCAAGGCGAAAGACTGGACACATGCCTTTAAAAAGTCGTTCCGGCCGTATAGCAAAGACACTTTTATTTTCATGAAATATAATGGAAAGGATAGAAGAGACGTTCCTCTACAAGATCTATATAGTGAATAGGGTGCACCTATGAAGACAAAGCTGTGGGAGATGCTCAAAGGTTCCCCACCATTATGGCGCCATGTATAGACACAGTGCAGTATATTATACCAAGGCGAAAGACTAGGTACATGCCTTTAAAAAGTCGTTCCGGCCGTATAGCAAAGACACTTTTATTTTCATGAAATATAATGGAAAGGATAGAAGAGACATTCCTCTACAAGATCTTTCTAGTGAATAGGGTGCACCTATGAAGACAAAGCTGTGGGTGGTGCTCAAAGTTTTCACCACCCCCATGGCAGAATATAGACACAATGCAATATATACCAAGGCGAAAGACAACTTGGGTACAGGCCTTTAAAAAGCCGTTCCGACCGCATAGCAAAGACACTTTTACGTTCATGAAATATAATGGAAAGGATAGAAGAGACCTTAATTTACAAGATCTATATAGTGATTATGGTGGACCTCCAAAGAAAAGGCTGGGGGAGGTGGCCAAAGTTACGACACCCCTTTGACAACATAGAGGGCAGTATATACTTATGCGATATACATGATCTCTGGGTACATGCCTTTAAAAAGTCGTTCCGGCCGTATAGCAAAGACACTTTTATTTTCATGAAATATAATGGAAAGGATAGAAGAGACATTCCTCTACAAGATATTTCTAGTGAATAGGGTGCACCTATGAGGACAAAGCTGTGGGAGGTGCTCAAAGTTTCCCCCACCATTATGGTGCCATGTATAGACACAATGCAATAATTATATACCAAGGCGAAAGACTGAGTACATGCCTTTAAAAAGTCGTTCCGGCCGTATAGCAAAGACACTTTCATTCTCATGAAATATAATGGAAATGATAGAAGAGACCTTCCTCTACAAGATCTATATAGCGATTATGGTGCACCTTCGAAGAGAAAGGTGTGGGAGGTGCGCAAATTTACCACCACCTTATGGTACTATATACATAGCCACAATGCAGTACTAGTATATACCAATGCTAAAGACAATATGGGTACACACCTTTAAAAAGTCGTTCCGACCGTTTAGCAAAGATACTTTTATTTTCATGAAATATAATGGAAATGATAGAAGAGACCTTCCCCTACAAGATTTATATAGTGATTAGGGTGCACCTATGAAGAAGAAGAAGTCTTTAACTCAAGTTGCTTTGCTTGTAGCTATAGATAGCTTTCTTGCTGGGCTGCTCTAGGCTGGTGACGATGCCCTGCGTGGCGTATCGGGTTTTCCTTGCCGGAAGCCCAAATGCCCTGTTAATTAAACAACTTATAAAGAGAGAGAGAGAGAGAGAGAGATTGAGAGAGGGAATTGTATAACTAGAAAATGACAATAAACAACTAACTTCCAAAGAGATGTTCAATCTAATCAAACGTTGCTGATAAACTCGGATCCTCTTTGTGAGCGATTATCTTTTGAGGAGGCCCTGCCCCATCTCCTTATTGTTGGGCGTTTTCTACCCATGCAATCTTTCTTAACTAATTTATTTGCATCGGTCAAGCCTCGGTTTAACGTCTTAATAGCTGTCTTTATACGGAAGAATTCTCCTGAATGGCTCTGTCTTGACCAACACTTTGCAGTGACCAAGCTGTAGCTCGTGCTGTGACATAAAAGTCCACATTGCAAATAATGTGAGGCATACTCAGGGAGGGATAGTATTACTTGTAGTTTGACATCACGAGGAGTTTCTCATTTCGGAAACATTTACTGCCAACCCATCGTCTTGAATTTCCATTCTTTCATTCAATCAAAACAAAAATCCAAATTGGTCATGTCGATGCAATCTCGTGTATGTAAAGTCGTACTACTTGTTTAACAATTAAGCAACATCAGTTTCGTACAATAAAAAAATGAGCCAAATTATTGTTATGTATGTATATCCTACTTGTTTGATAGTGCGTTTGAAGACAGACATTCATGTCTTCTTTTTCATCTTCTTCATCTTTTATGATACGTGTATTTTCATTTTTTTTCTTTGTTTTGGTGTAAGGCGCCTTGACCATTATTTTAAACATAATTGAAAATGGCGCTACAGAAATTGTATGTACATGTAAAATAATAATGCCATTATACCATGCATGTCAGCTGGCTCAGGAGCTACCTGCATCTTGAGAGTGGCTTAAGTGTTGTGTGCTATCACTGCTATCCCTATAATATACAGGCAAATAAATTTGTTTCTAGAAATGAAACTTGAATTTTTTTAACATAAGTGCTAATACAAAAAAAAAAAAAATATATACCGCCCATATCTTTTACTAGATGGACATACAGTTTATTGTACTGTAAGTAGTGTCATTTTGCACTGTTTAGAAATCAATTTATGAACAGTACATATTATATTGATTTGTTTGTATACATTGTTCTGTTTATCGGTTATGCATTATGAGGGTAGACGATACGGAAATTTCACGTAATATATGCATATATACTGTGCCATGTTTAGTTTGTGTTATCTCCAAAAAAAAAAAAAAGAAAATGGCGGATATGAAATAGACAGAAAGGGATTTCGTATATTCCGACAAAAAAAAAAAAAGAAGATACAGTCAACACCATTAACTTAAGTGACTTCTTTATACTGCGTTCAATTCAGGTTTGTGCTATGATTTAATAGCGGATTGAACACTTTGGCCAAAGTTTTACGGCATTATAATATTTGATACGAAACAATTGATGTTGATGATGAAGTATGTTAAAGTGCAATGGCGCGAATGTACATACCAGAATCAACGTGCAATTTTGACTCGTTCTTATGTGACATTGCTGCTTTTGTACGACATGGGATGGAATATATCGATACCAAAGAGACAGGTGTTCTCTATATGCGTTTGTGTAATGTGATATCTGTACAGTTATTTTGGATTTCTGATAATGATTGCAGATAAGTGTGTCTTTCATTTGCTTTCTCTTCTGTATAGCTTACTTTCTATTAGGATTGCAAGTGGGTGATGCGTTAAAATATAGAAACCGAAGTAGCATTGTGTATAATTTCCATAAAGACAAGGTGAATAATACTTGACAAGGTGCCACTGACGTAGTATGTGCAATGCGTTTCTGTTTTTAAAAACGAAAACATATATATACAGAACGAAGATGGATGTTAGATGATATAAAACAAAACAAGGTTCATTTTCTGATGATTATCCAACTGGAATGCGTGTTTGAAAGAAACGTGATCAAGGTACATGGATACGAAAATCCCACGAAAGGTGTGTGTATCCAGGTTTGTTCCAATTTGATACTCAACGTCCTCAAAATGAAAATAGAAAGATATCTTTAAATGAATAAGAAAATGAAGGTTCGTTTATGTCGAGACACAAGCAGAAAAGAGTCGAGAGGTTAGAGTGCTTTGATTACTGCAAAGTAATCATAACATTCCCCCCCCCCCAAAAAAAAAAAGACTGTAACCAGTATAATCCAATGCACTTTTCGTGCAATTATTGTGTTTACTAAGATAGTTGCAAAGGCTTTGGATTACAACATAAATCAGGTGTATTCCTGGACCTCACTCAACACTAATACAACATACTTCTTCACATTTTGTATCGTACAGTATACGTATATGAGGAAGGTCTTGGAGTGGTTATGGAGCTACGTGTAAGAACCGCACAAAAATAATATTTTTCGATTACGGTCGCTCTTTGTTTTTATATCATTGACAATGTATGCAAGAGTGGCTTATGCTCTTTTATACTTTTGATGTGATGTTGACATCTGAGAAGCATGAAATAAATTGAACTTGAACAACTTGTTCTTTCCAAAGAGATGTTGTTTATATACTGTTTATACATATATATATATATATATATATATATATATATATTCTCATATAATCATATTATATATATATGTGTGTGTGTGTGTGTGTGTATACATGAGATTAAAACCTTAAATGGCATTAAAACGCTTTATCCTGGCGAGGAAAGCGCATGTTTTAATGCCATTTTAGGTTTTAATCTCATGTATACACACACACACATATATATATATATATGATATAATATATACAATAACATATATATGTATATATATATATATATATATATATATATATATATATATATATGTTTTCATATATATGTATATATATTATATTATATATATATACATATATATATACATATGTATTATTTATACATATATATATATATATATATATGTATATATATATATATATATATATATATGTGTGTGTGTATACATATATATGTATATACATATATATATATATATATATATGAAGAGTTTGTTTGCAAAAACCGATAAGTCCATATTTGCCAAATGGAGATATTTGCGATTAAAGGTCAAGAAAAATAAAGAGAATAATAAGAAAATTTTTGCTTCTTTTGACCATAACTTTAGAAATATACCTTTATATGCAGTGACCAATAATATCATTTAAAAGGTATTATCTTGTACTTTATGACAGAGATCGTACTTCAAAATCTTCAAAAATGGACTTATCGGTTTTTGCAAACAAACCCTTCATATACAAACACACACACATACATATACACATATCTATATTTATTTATTTATTTATTTGTATTTTTGAGGCACGCGTCTGGTTGTTATTCAAAACTCCTTGCCCCCAAAAGGAACATGCCCATAAAGGGTTGAAAGATAGATCCGTCGGGTGCAGTTATGGAGCTTGGGTCTGCGTGAACCGCTATGACGTCTCCGTGGCAGACCGATTTTAGGCGTTAGCGTTCCATGTCAAACATCAGGGTTTGATTCCCGGCAGATACCAACTTTTAAAACTCTTGCACTTTGCCGAAAAGGAGGAACAGTAACGGTGAGAGGAATAATGATGACAAAGTTACGCCCCGTTTTCTCATTCCTCACATATATGTATATATAGGTTTTCCCATCCATTTTCGCACTTTTGTCATTCAATTTCAAAGATTTATTGTTCAATTTCGTCCCGAGAAGCACGTGGAACGCAAATCCTAACCTCAATTTCGTCAATTGTCATTGTGATTCGTTTTTCGTCTATTTTCAAAGACATAGCATTCAAAATTGTCAATCGTCATTCAAATTCATCCCTCCCACTGACGGATAGCAGAATGTGAAGATCAAATTCGTTTTTGTTCACACAATTTCATGAATTTTTCATTCAAATTAGCCAGATGTTGTCGATTCTATATTTTGAGGGTGAACCAACTTTAAGCCGACATAATTATTTTTACTTTCTCTCGTAATGCATGAAGCAAACTTTAAATTTTGTACCCTGGAAAGCAGCAAACATGATTATGTTATCCATTCTTTGACATTAAACAGGCTACAATATTCTACACTTAAAATTTTGTCTTTAATCATGTTTGCCTAGAAATCGTTTGTCAGTGTTTTCGTATGCGAGACGGTACGTCTGTTTGTATCAGTGTGTACTCGGATTGCTTGCGTGTGTGTCTGTATATCTGTGGTTCTGTGTGTGTGGGGGCACTTGTGTGCATGTTAACTCCTGAATGTAAAATGTGAACGGCTACAGGAAAAAAAAAAACCATACATGAATGACTGGGAAATCACAACGGATAGAGATATGAGACGAATATGAATGAAAATTTAACGAAAATGATTGACAAAAGACGAAATCGATCCTGCTGTTTTGAGTGCTGCGAGTGAGACTGACGAATTTGAACTACAGTAAATGACGAAAATGCATGCCAAAATGACTAAATTGAATGGACTTTATTTGAAAATGAACGACGGAAGACGAATTGGAAAGTAAGATTGGCCTTTTCCCGACATCCCGCGACGGAATTGAAGTAAAAATTTGTGAAATTGAATGAAAAAAGTTTGAAAATGAATGGGAAAACCTATATTCTATATGTGATATGTGATATATATGAATATACAGTATGTCCCCCAAAAAATTACGATCAAATTTTCGCATTCATAACAACCAATATGATTGGATTGTCTAAATGCTACTTCAGGGTCTTGAAATATAACATCTTAGCTCTATTTCGCAGAAAACCCCATTCAGTTTGATTAAGAGGTCACAGAGAAATGTGAAAAGTTGTTAAGCATGTCATGAGTCTGATTGTTTAGCACAATTCGAATGGGCTTTTTCTGTACAATGTGTTATAGTTTTATATCCTGAATTTGTATTTCGATTGATTCACTATTTTTAAAGATATCTTTGCAGAGGGTCGCGTTGTATCTTTTTCTGGGCGACATATAGTATATATATATATATATATATATATATATATATATATTTATATATATTTAAATATATATATATAGAGAGAGAGAGAGAGTGTGTGTGTGTGTGTGTGTGTGTGTGTGTGTGTTAGTGTTAAGGAATTCGTAGTCCTCTTGTTGGAACGATAATATAAAAATGTCGAACAAAACTCAAGAAATGTATCATGGTGTCAATACCAAAAGTAAACTCGAAGAAACACAAATTTTCGGGCTCCGTTTCCTTTGTCAAATATCATTAAAAACAAATAGATATAACAACATAAATTTTGGGCGTACTTTCAATAAACTGTTGGTATTTACAGCATATATGATACTTGTCTTTAGTAGTTCTGTTCTTTCATGATGTGTGTATATATATATATATATGTATATAATACACACATAATGAGTATATACACTGCCGTGGAAATTGTGCACATTAAAAGGCGAAATTGTATGCCATGTACTATGCCAACAAGGTCTCTTCAATCCCTTCTTCTTCTTCTTCTTCTTCTTTTTTAAACGTGGGAAATTAAAAAGATGTCATTTATTTACAACACAAGTGTACTAATGTGGTGGTGAATGGTGCACAATCAAAAAGAAAAAAAAAAAGGTGTTTGACGGGCCTAGGAAGATTTCCCCCGGCCCTAGCCCCATTATGAAACAAACATTGTTCTAAAGCAATATAATACAGTCAGTCGTTCTGGTCGTAGAGCAGAAACCTTCTTTTTTTTTCTTCTTCTTCTTCCAGGAAAGTTGGTGACAACGACGGTATGCAACTGGGACACATTCAAAGACAAGAATGCCCTCTCCCAACTCCATGAAACATCCACATTCTTCCAATACCAATGTACCTATGTGACTATTTTTATACATACACTGTAGTTCAAAAATGCATTCAAAAAGTCATCTCTCCGTATAGTAACAACACTTTTCAAGTTTGGAATGCCCCCTCCCCCCCCCCCCCCCCCCCCACACACACACACACACCACGCGCGCACACACACACACACACACACACACACACAAAGATGCAGTATCATCACAATACTGATATTCCATAATGATGCAATTATTGCAATTATAATATCCTACAAGCGTTCCATAACCAGCAATTCTGCTGATCTTAGCGCTCATAATTTCTGTCCTTATTGCCTGAATTTAGCTGACTATGTTTTGCTACCTCCATAGACAATGCACGTGCCATAATCCTTATATTTATTACTTGCGTCCCAAATTGGCAACAAAATTCTGGCCGACCGTGGCGATTTACGGGGCATCTCTACAACACGCGTTCCGGCCAACTTCAACCCACGGTTATTGTACGTTTTCTGTAGTTATCTAGCCTATGATGATCCTTCTGACACCATTTCAAACGGATGGTGATACATCGAGTCGCTGTTTCGTGTTCGTGTTTACATTCTTGAAGCTAGGACCCTACCGGTATTTGAACCATAATACATGTACGAATGCGGATTCTGTTTATCACAGGTGATCGTCAGGAAACATAAACAACCACAGCGTTCTGTCAATCATGTAAATATCCTTTCTACGTATTAATGTAGGAGAAATTCTGTGTGATATTATATTTGTAACGTTACATTTTACAATTTAACAAACGAGTTTGAATGTTGAAGGTGAACAGGTGAAGGACTGAAGGCTTCATTTAACTCGGGACTTTACCGAGAACTGTGATTCTGTGAATGTGAGCCAGTTAACATCATGTGGATTCAATAGACCAGACTCGCTCTTAAACAGGGTGCTGGTGACTTCTGTAGTTCTGCTTTATTCTGATACGCTGGCACACTGGGCTTTCTACTTCTGCAAGTTCTAGCCAAATTCTTCTTCCCCCTTGCCCTGCCTGTAACCGGTGTTAGGCTGTGTCTGACCAATGCTGATCGATGATCGCTGACAGTCTAACGGAGTTATTAACAAGTAACAATAACATGTTAATTGTCTGTAAAATTGTCAGGTTGTAACTTAACCCAGGGGCACTCCTTGTACACAGTTATACTCGTCTCGTTCGGGCTGTGTTTCGCAGTTAATTGTAACTATAACTAGTATAAGTATAACTCTGATCGTGTGAGTGTAACTAATACTAATAGGACCTTGGGCTTGATGTTAATCATCGTTAATCTAACTGTAGGTAGATCTAGGCCTACTTGTGTAGCATGTATTAAACCAGTCAAGTGTCAGTGCAAGTCAGGAGTGGTAAGTTAGCTGTAAACCTTAAGTGTAAAGTGTAGGAGAGTTGATCGTATCACCGGATGCTTTTTTTGGTGGCTCTGAATTCCATACTCAGAGGATGAAATTTTGGCCAAAAATAGCAGGAGTATATTCACAAAGTCCTGAAAATTACAAATTCTGCAAAATTATGAAAATTATTCACTCCAATTTTTGGAAAATAGACTTCAAATATACCCCTCTCCAAAAAGTTGTCTTTTTGCGCGGTGTACAATTGCATTATAATTCCAGACACGATTTTTGCAATGGAATAGATCTAATAGACTTGTCCTTACACCAGAATCACAATTTATCCCACGAATCGCCGTACACATTCTTATTGAACGGACAACAAAGAAAAATTTGGCAAATGAGGCTCAAATTTCATATTTTATGGTAAAATATCTATCTTGAACATTTCGAACAGTTTACGTGATAAAACCTTATCGAAAAATCAACGCTCGAATTTTATGTGCTTCGTCTATGGGAGGACGGGTGACGAGTTGCGGGCCTTGTGGGCCCCTTCCTTAGCGCACAACTATTCCGCATCGTTCGCATGTAGGACGATAGCTGCAAATTTTCGGTATCGATCAGTGAACTTGTGGTTATATTGGAATCTTACAGCATTTTTCCTGTACATGTGAGTGGGATTTCATAGAATTTCAGTGACGAAATGTGATTCAAGCATGCATAAATATTGTATGACGAGATGCGGGTCACTCAACTATAAATCTGAGGTAAAATGTGAATTTCCGTGCATTTTTACATTTTTATGTTGCGTTTTTTGCGATTTCGGTCCACACAAGGTTCTATGAGGCTAATCTTCAAAGTCTCGCGCGTACTGAATGTCATTAGTACGCAAAAATGTGCATGTCCAGAATTACCATTCTGTCCAGTAAATACCATACCTAGGGCCCCGTTTTATCAAAAGATAAAATCGATTTTAAATTTCCCTACTACACAGGCTGCCATAGACTTACAGTTGAAATCAACTATATAATCAATTTTAACTCTTCATAAAACAGGGCCCTGTATATACATGTACAGTGTCAGTAGGCCTATCTGTTATGTTACAGACCCTTGTTACACATGAAAGGCGACCCGAGGCCTGCCAGAGGCCGCTTTGTGAATCGTTTACACATGAGCTTCGAGGCCGTCTCGAGCAACGACGCTCCTGATAAGTCGTAGACCATGTTGAAACATGGGCCGGCCTCGCATCGCCTTTTCCTACTTTGCCGTAGGAGTACCCTTTTACAATGTAAGTAAAACATTTTGCTCGAAGGTAGATTTAGTTTTCGATACTCTACTGTGCTATCCCCCCTGCAGAAGGTCATGTGACCAGTCAACCGCAGCTCCAAAGGCAAAAGCAAGGCGGTCTCGGGTGGGCCCAGTACCGTTTACACATAGCTGAGGCTGGCCTGAGGCCGGCCTCCAGTCTCAGTTCGGCTTTTTTGTATGTGTAACAGGGGTCTTAGTGTTTAGTCATGGTAGTGGCATATTCAAAAGGCAATACTATTTATTACTAGTAAAAGTCTTAACACATTACATCCCTAACCATGCTAACCCTAGACCTGGGGCGCTGTAACCAGTTAACGGCACCTGAACGTGTTGGGGTCGCCGGTGCATGCGGTAATTAAGATCCCAACACTAGATAAAGATGTATGCTTGGACCTACTAGACTACTCATCGACCACTTGTTTATTAAATATCTCGTACCATAGAAGATATTCCTCAGTTTCACCTTAATTTCATTTCACCATAGCAGAAAATACCGCAGATTCATGGAATGGACTCAAATTATTGATTTGTATCGTACGCACGGAATTCTCAGTGACAAACGCAAGTGATGTTTTTACTTTGTGCCAGTGCAAGCTCATTTTAATCGACGGCCTGCTCTCCATTGATAAAGCATGTAAATCTTGTGAATGGCAAATATGTGTTAACATCAATTATGTGTATATAATCTATTACTGTTTAGGATTTTTTTCAATTCTTTTTCCTCCTGTTTCCTCAAAGTTATTAAAGTGTACCCTCCTCATTTTTCGTGATAAGCGTTTATGTTCCAGTGTATTGTGCCTTGTCCCATGTATACTGTTAAATTTTTTTTTACACGAGAAAGCCATTGCGCAAGGGTGGTCAATCTTAAAATAGGTGGTCGATCAGTAGTAGACTTATTATATTTATCTTGCAAGACTATTACAGTCTGTATGAATTAACTTTAGACCTATGTGTAGTTACGATGAAATCGTTCTACATGCATGTGCTAGTGTAGATCTTTTTGGACAAATTTACTCTCAGTCAGTCAGATGCAAAGATTTTAATTGATCTATCCAACTTGTTTCATACCTTTCCTAGCTGAATGCACATTTGCGGTGTCAAATTCTCCATGTTGCTTATAAAGTCCGTGGGATAGTGAAATTTGGACGAGATGAATGGCAAGGAGAAGAAAGTGCTGCGATTTCTGGACAATGACTCCGTGCTTGCAGATGACAGACAGTTTGATTCAGCTCTTGGCCTATATCAGGACATCACTTTGAGGTCTTCCATTGGCTCGCCAATTGCAGCATCTTCAGTGGCAAGGCCTCTGCTACATCACAGAAAGAGGTATAAATAATTTTTTGTATAACTGGGAAAATCTAGTGTAGTACTGTACATGTACTAACATAGTATTCTCAGTGGATCATACGCATGTTTGTGTAGTTAGAAGGCACAGGCTAACAGCAGCCATTTAGCTTTCAGGACAGCCTTAGCTGTTTTCAACTCCATCAGTTTTATTATGCCTCCGCCACGAAGTGGTGCCGGAGGCATTATTTGATATGAAATACATGTATAAAATTGGTTTACAAATTTAGTGATTATTTGATTTTGTGTATTTGTATGATGCAAAGAAGATATGAAATATCATATTTCCATTGTTGTTAAAGAAAATATATATGACATTGTGGATTTTTTTTTCGAATTAAAATTAATATTTCTCATCATGTTGTTTTCATTTCATGGACCACAAAAGCTAACAGAGAAAAGATTAGTGCACCTTCCAAGAAATTAGTTTGTCCAAGGCATTCCAGCTAGAGAAATCTGAGTTTGAGTGAATTCACTGTTATGGTTCCCTCACTCATTCTAGAATCTATAAAAGAACCCAACGTGTGTACTGTTGGTGGTATGCAGTGTATCAATGTGCACCAGGAATATGCCCTTTCATAAACAGTTAATCAAGATTTTACTATGTCAGCACCATCATTGTTGCATGGCAGCATTTCGGGCAATTCTTGAAGTCTCATGATCCTGAATGTTGCAACCAAAGGTACCAAAGAATAATTTATCAGCGACCTCACTCCTACGTTCAGTCATCCTCATTTTCAGTGTTTGCGCAATCTCTTGGAGCTGTGTTTCACATGTGATTTATGTCCATCTCTGCAGCAATCCACAAGATCTGGACTACTCACACGCACAGTTCTATCGGCCGAACGGCAGTGGGCCGCCAGACCAGACAGGGAATGGTGATGATGACCCACTTGCTGCCCCACCAGACAGTGCCCGGTCCAGGACCAGCTACGCCCCCTCTGAACTGACCGACACATCTCTTGGCATCTTGAACCTTGACGACCTGGGTGAGTTTGTCTCATTGGTCATGTGGAAGCAAGGCACACTTGAGTGAATACCTGGTACTAGCGATAACTAAGGCAGTGGACTGTCAGTATGCATGAGTGCTGCTTTCTGTCTGCTTTTGTATCTGTATTGTTTTGTCGATTGAGATATCAACTGATGGAATTATGATATCATTGTGTAATGTCCAGTATACAATGTAAATTGGCTGATTGTCAACTGTGCTAGTTCTTTCCCTCTTCCATTCTCACACCATCTGTCTATATTGTTATCTATCTATCTATCTATCTATCTATCCATCCATCCATCCTTCCATCCATCTATCTATCTATCTATCTATCTATCTATCTATCTATCTATCTATCTACCCATCAACTTGTCCCCTATCTGCAATATGTCCCTGTCTGTCTATCTATTTAGTAGTTATATAGGCTAGCTTTATCTCAATCTATTCTTAAGTTTCCTGGACTCTGCACTGCAAACTGAGTAGTTGTCCTCATAACATTACCAGTGAAATTTAGGCTATATGGGGATGTGATGATGTGAGAAAAGGGCAATTTGTCAGTCAGTTGCAAAGACCCACACATAATTCTATATTGTCTGATTATATAAAATGCTGCAATGTATTTATCATTTTAGTCCATGCCACACCTCCATCACAACCATATGAAATATTCCTTGCTATATTTACATGCGAACCATGACTGACAACAACTGTGGCTAGCTAGCAACCATTTGTTAAAGGAAAAGAAAAGAATTATTATATCCCTTGAGTAGTACAGGTATTTTTACAAATAGGTTATTATGTACTGTCAACTCTGTTGCTTGTGCATCATTTGAAGACAAAAAAAAAAAGATACAGGAAAAAACGCATGTTTCATCGTAGCTCTCAACATACATGCTTATATGTTATTAGTTATCTGATTTGTATACAGTGATTAAAATCTTAAAAAGAATTAATCTTTCTTTAAACATGTCTGCTATCATGTTTGTGTCTTTATGGCATTCGAAGAGGTTCAGTAAACTGAAGGTTCAGCAGTTGCTTTTGAATCACTCATGAAATGATATTCTCTACAGCCTCAGGTCTTGAAGAACTCGACGATGAATTCATGGACCTGTCACAGGACCCCAACTCACCACGGTCAGGCATCGGGGACGGGGAGGAGATGGCACCACCGGCTCCCAGCCGCCCCGCCTTCCCATCCCAGAGCCCCAGGGAGGGACAGCCATCTAGGCTAGCCTTCTCCCAGATGAGTGCGCCCTCCATCATGTTCTACGACAACGACAGCCAAGAGGATGACTCCCACAGGGGGATCGCAAGTGATCTGTCGGAATTTGAGGGGCAAGCGACTCCTGGTGAGAAAGGCACCATTGACTGATTGCTTATATTCCCTGTGTAGCAACAGTCATGTACTCTCCCTTTTGTTAAGTACTTTTCCCCAAACAACAAGGTCCGCTTTTCACCCTTTTCTTTGAAGGGACTGTACAGTACTGGTTGAGGTGGGGATTCATGTTTTGAACATTCCTAACTGAGATAATGAAAAGCCTCTTATGAAATATGAAAGAGCATGTAATTTTAAGAAGGATTCAACATTTATTTGATGAAAATTGTTTTTCAAATAGCTGAGATATATATATCCAAAAAAGTGCTAATAATAAAAGGCGACATGCCACAACTTTATTAGGATCTCTTCGTTTCACCTTGTTTTTGGATATCTCAGCCATTTCAAAACTGATTTTCATCGAATAAACTATTGATACCCCTTCGAACTGCATGCTCTTTGACATCTCATAGAATGGTTTCTGAATATCTCGCAAAACGTTAAAAGCTAAATCCTCACCTTGACCAGAACTGTACACACCCTTTAATCATAGTTTACAAGACCCAGTGTGTGGTCATGTCTATTCTATAAAGTTGAGAGGAAAAAAATGCAGTTACAGTTCGACCTCGATTAACCGGCCTCCTTTTATCCGGAAATCTCTATTATCCGGACGCGTTCACGCAGTGAAGGACTTATTTTTTATCCAAAAATTGAGAAAAATCAGTGACTTTCATGGATCTATTTCACGAATTTCATAAGATGTGCATGATAGGTTTCTCAATATCTAATGAGGTAAAACATGTATGATTTTCACATAAAGATATACTTTTTTTTTTAAAGAAGGGACTACAATTTTGCGCAGGCTAGCATAGATTACACCACCGTTGGGGGGTACGCTATTTACCTGCCTAGCTGCCAGTGCACTGGGACGGCAGCTTGGACGGCAGCTATATACATTAACATTGTGTCTCCCATATCCGGCCAATTTGCTTATCCGGATGAGCGTCGGTCCCAACATGGCCGGATAATCGAGGTCAAACTGTATTGCAATCGCTAGAATGAGTCAAGCACAATAACTTTACAGAGTGATTAAATTCATGAATATTTCACCAAAAGTTCAGTAAATGCATGTACTTGTATTCTCTAGTTATGCATGAACTGATAAACTTTGATTTGTTGTCAATATGAAGGGTTTGTTTGCAAAAACCGATAAGTCCATATTTGAAAAATGGAGATATTTGCGATTAAAGGTCAAGAAAAATAAAGAGAATAATAAGAAAATTTTTGCTTCTTTTGACCATAACTTCAAAAATGTACCTTTATATGTAGTGACCAATGTATCATTGAAAAGGTATTATTTTGTACTTTATGACAGAGACCGTACTTCAAAATCTTCAAAAATGGACTTATCGGTTTTTGCAAACAAACTCTTCATATATTTTTCAGAGATAGAACAGCTTAAAAGTGTCTTCTAAACTTGAATGAAAGGTTGTGTAGTCCGATATCAACCTATGTGTGCATTACACTGATGTGGGGTCAAGTGTACAACTAATAGGTTATTGTGAATATATAAGCGTGTTCATATGTGGTTTTATAGGCAGATATGCATCACTACCTTCATCCATAGTCTGGGCATGGGGCTACAGGTCAGTGCACACAGTTTGTTGATTGTCTCTTTCTTGCATGCACCCTTGCCTATCACTTTGTTTTGATGTGCTGCTGTATGGTCAAAGTTCCAGGTGCAAGGTCACAAACCCAAGGCAGTGATGGCATCGGAAGCAGCGAAATCGATACTGAAGATGAGATAAATGCTGTCAGACAGGTAAATGTTCCTTTGTTTCTATGGAGGCATATGAGTGGGTAACCAGAGGAAAGCTGAACATTACATGTAATATGGTTTGATGCAGCATGTCCGCAGTGTGCGATGACAGCCTGGCTGAAATATTTCCCACATAGGAGAATGAGTGCACTGGATGTGTGCGGGATTAATCCTAGGAACTTGGGTAATTTATCATATATTGTGAAATGCTTTATGAGCACAAACTGGAGAGGGGGAAAAGCACTTTGAGCACCATAACATGAACTGAAGACTTGTCATGAGAAACAACAAAAGAAAAAAAAAATCTTTTGAAAATACAGTTCACTGCTGTTTTAACGAAATTCTCAATACAACAAAGTAAAAATTTGCATCCCCAAATTATCATCTGTATGTATTTATGTATACTTGAGTGTTCGGCTGTAACAAAATTTCGATATAATGAAAGAAAACTGCTGTTCCCGAAGACTTTGTGAAAATGGGAGTTGCCTGTATGTTGACTTCCCGCAGGAGATTTCTCAGAGACAGCACTACGTTGCAACAAATCTGGCAGGCAGGCTTGGAGTCGGTGAGGGCAGAGACGACAACGATGATGATGACGCAGCAGCTGGCACCCCGGAAAATCGCGAGCCCAGACTTCAGCTGGACGGTGGGAGCTCCGAGGATGATGATCCGCTGTCCGCCACACTGGCTGAACCAAGGCAGTCAGCAGAGGGAGAAGTGGTGAGCAACTGGTCTGATTCTACAGGCTAGGAGAAGGATCATGCCTTTTTCAGTCGTAGGACCAAAACTTGGGAATCAAGGACCTTTTCAATTACGTGAACTTTCATCAACAAAATCATTCAAATCCAAACTGTAAACTGATTTGTTCCTCTTGCATTAAGGATTACGTGATTGTAATCTACTGTGTTCAGAAGAATTTTGTTCCTTTTTTATTTGATAATTAGTTTTCTGTAGTTTTCTTCCTGCTCTCTTGTGTTTTGTACATTTATTTCTGTTGAAGCACCATGAGCACCAAAAGGTGGACCTGTGTGCTATACAAGTAGCCACTTTGTTAGCATTATCAATGTTATTATTTGTAGGCCATTTCCAGCCCAACAAGGGAGCTCCATATCTGCAGAATTGCATTTATTGCTTGGTGACATTTCGATCAGAGTAAATTACGGAAATTGACTTGTCTCCTTGATATCATGATATTTTGAATAGCTTTGTGATGCTGCAAAGAAAAAAATAAATCACATCCATTCTTCTTTTTGTGTGTGCTTTCTGTCAAAAAGGTAATCTTGGATCCTGGAGATGGGGGCGGGGGCGGGGACGGCATGAGCGATGGGGAGACGACCAGTTCTGGGGTGCCAGATGCACCGGTCACCTTTGGTCAGTCCACTCTCATGGCATTCCACGAGCAGGGCATGAATGGGAGCAGTAGGGATTGGACACTGACCGCCTCCCAATTTGACGGCGATGGAGCCGCGGATGGACGGGCCTGCTCCAGGAACGTTGATGATGATGACGACGATGCGGATGATGAGGGGGATGGTGATGACGAGAATAGAGCACCTCACATGACCGTATTCACAGTGAGTGGCCATTGGACATTATGTACATGATTACATGCAGGAACATAAAGAATGTTCACTCCATAGGATGTAAAATGCTACAGTGGGAGGTTGTAAATCCATGAACTCTGTCCTGGAATTCCCAAAACATCATTTCAAATCCTCGGGTTGGAAAATTCTTGGGGGGGGGGGTTGTTTGTTTGTTTGTTTGTTTTTGCTTACATTTTTTCCCGAACAAATATCATCTTTAGTGCGCTTTTCTCGGGCGGACAAAGATAGCTTCAATTTGACTTTTTTTTGTAGTAACCATTTCTGCAGCATCACCATTAAGCCTATAGCCTGCACAATGTAGCTTTGCTTCTTGAGTACAGTGTGTATGCAATTGTATTACATGCTACCTCTTAGTCATGTTTATGTACATGTTACAGATTAGTGGCTGCTCAGTATTTGGCATTTGTAGAATATGAAAACATATTCAGATATTTCAGTCACTTCCAATCAAATCTTCAACATATGAGAATCTTTCAAAATCTGAAAATTTCCATATTTTTCTTTTTCATGAAGCAGGTGGCTCAAAGCTTGGTATTTCGAAGTTATGTATACTGTGTTTAGCTGCACCATTGAAAGTTTTGTCTGAGTTGGTATTCACATATTTGAAAGATTTTAAAGCTGTGAGAATGGGTTCATCAAGGACTTTTGCTGTCATAATTCGGATAATTCTTAGGTCCCACAACAGTGGCTGTGTGAGTCTCTCTGGGTTATCAAACATGCTGTCATTCTCTCCCACATCCAGAGTCAGTCCAGAGTACAGCCAATCGGAGAGACCGATATTTGGGACCAAGGGTCAACAAACTTTGGTAGGATTCCCACGCCTCAGCGACATAGTTCATCAAGCCATCGTCAGGTGAGGGAGTGCCTCATGTTTTCAATGTGCTGATTGAGAAAATGCTAAATGCCAAGTCAGGACTATTTCCTCGTGGAAACTTTGCACTGAAAATCTGAAATTATCAGTATCTATCAGGCATCGAAGTGTCTGTGCTTTCTATATGTCTTGAATATTTATTTCAGTGAAATAAATGGAGTTTGGTTAGTTCAGTTGAGCAAGTTTGAGTTGATTTTATTACTGTCCTAACCCGTTGAGGATGAGTCCTGAGTATATTCGGGCAAGTGTCTGTGGGAAATGTGTGTTGTAGCAAAATCAGCCTGTCCTCAACAGGTTAAACCTCAAACAGCCACAGTGTCGTTGTAGTTCTGTGTACTGTTATGGTCAAGATACAATGAGGCTTCTGTGGAGAAATGAAGTATGTATTGAATTCTTGTTTATTTTACAGTTAACATCATTTTGAGTTGCAGTACATTTTGTGATGAAAGGCTGCATTTCTATTCACTGTTGTTACTCTGTAGAGCAGTGATCACCAAAATCTGACTCATTAGATACCTCTTGCAGATGTATGTATACACATAAATGTTTATATAATGATATTAGTGACATGGGAACGATAAAGTGGTGTGTGAGTAGTAGCATGTAGCTGTATCAGATAAAGGAAAAAAGAACAGTTATTATTGCATAATTATAGAGCAGATGCTAATCCAGTGACTTGTTTATGCCAGCAGCTCACATGTTACCATTTCCTTTCCCTGACAATGTGTTTTCCTTTTTTTTTTTTCCTTTTCTTTTTTAACACAGAGTGCCACCAGAAACACAGCAGAGACGAATTTCCATTCAGGGATGTCTAATCACTTCAGTAAGACTTTCAGTTTGTATAAATTATCTTTCTTTTCTTTTCTCTCTCTCTAAACTGCCCAGTTGGTAGTCATGAATTAGAAGAGTACGCATGGAGAATCATAGATGTCAAAGTACTTCATATTCAGTCACAGCATAGAGCATTTCTTCATATGTATTTGAAAACCATGCACACATTGAACAGTGAGTGATTTTGTTTTAACAAGGATAATCATTGCCACCCATTAAGTCCTGGGGTACAAAGCTTGCTGCAAAAAATTTCATCATTAATCAGTAACCCTGAAGTTTACTGCAGATCCTATATTGGAGAAGTATAAGATGGAAATGCTGGAATTCATCGAATCTGCACAAGATTATTTTAAACAGTAAAAAAAAAAAAAACCAACAAAAACAGAAACATTGCCAAACTGAAAGAGAACATAAGCATTTTTTGAACCTTTTAAGATTAAGCAAGGCTGCACACTGGCCCATTTCTTCTACTGGTCCAACCTGTCCGTTGGTCCAGTAGGTACCCAGTTTTTCCATTTTCACTTGTAAATTCCTGAAAAAGTTACTTGTCTAACAGTGATTTTTTACTGGTCAGGGACCGTCAAACCAGTGCCAGTGTGCAGCCTTGGATTAAGCAATTTGGACATTTTTGAGGATTCCAGAACCAAAATAAACAATGCCAAATAATGAAATACGTCTCAAATGAGAAGGAAGTTTTATTCTACCTCGTGAAGTACTAGCAGTGAATGAAAATTACATTCAAACAGCTACAGCATCAAACCAGAGAATGTGGTTCCTTTCAAGTGTAGGATGAAAGTTATGTATCTATTCCTTACTTACTTTATTTGCTTATAAAGCAGATTAAACATCAGCTTGCTATGTCTGGTTTATATGTACCATGTGTACATAAACAAAAGGTACCCAGTTTTCATGACAGTACACCGCAGTGGAATTTCCCTCATCATAGCCAGTTTGCTTATGGCACAAAGTTCCTTGACCTAGACACCTTTTGGCTATTCGTTTTCATTGAATGATGTGCTTGTCTTTAGTGAACTAACACATGTGCGTATGGGAACACTTTCTTGCTATTATACTTTCTTTGCTATTTACTTGCTAGTCATAACTCCCTAACTCAGTCTCTTTTTCTCTCCCTCTCCCTTTTCCTCTCTTTTTTTTTTCTCCTTTATCTCTCACCCTCCCTCAATCTCTCTTTGAATGATATAGTGGCTGGTGCCCCAAATCCTTTTGATGATGGGCCTTTCTCAAATGAAAATGGACTTCCGGCAGCAGATGCAGGCTTTGAAAGTGAAGAAGAGTTCTTTGGTTCAGGTTAATCAATGTGCTCACATATCTGTTTTTCTTGTCACTATTATTATTATTATTATCATGATTATTATTATTGTTGTTGTTGTTGTTATTATTGTTATTATTATTATATTTTTATCATCATCACCATTATTCTTATTATTCTTCTTATTATTATTATCACTATTTGTGTGTGTATGTGTATGTGTGTGTGTGTGTTTGTTTTACTACATTGTGGGTTGTGTGTGTCTACAATGTGTGCATTTAAAATACACTATTTCATTTATTACAGTTACATTGTGGTTGTGTCATCATACATAATTAATAGTTTCTTTAAAATCAACTGACTGTGACTGCTCAATTTACATATACCTGGTAGAAGAAGCAGCCACAAATTATCAAACCATCATTTTGTTTTTGCAAATCGTGTACACCACAAATAGAGATTGTTATTTGTAGTTCTTCCTTGTGCGTTGTTAAACATTTCCAATTGCGTACACTCACCAAGCATTTTCTGCGCTACTTGGGTGCCATCATTCCAGATCTTTCGCAGTAAATGCTACTCTTGTTTTGATTTTTTTTTTCTAAAATGGAGTGCAGAGTATAAGGCATGCCAATTTATTTTGCACTCGGGCATTATATGCAACATTTTTTATGTGTATCGGAGGTGCAAAACTACTTAATTGCAAAGACGTAAGCCTCAAGAATGCCTGGCCGTTCCTGTACAATTAAGGCATAGCAAGTTTGTAATTCTTTAGTCATGACTTTTGATTTCATCTTCAAAATTTTAGCTACACATTGCCATTATGGGCAGTGTTTGATTGTCCACTTGGACATATTTTACCTTTACTCTTTTGCAACGAGTCCTCTTGAGTGTGTGCTAGTTTTTTCTGATTCTATGTCATGACTATCAATGACTGTTTTATGCCATGACCATCATTTCCACACAAACCGCATTAAAAAGAAACCCTAGCTACAGCCAACAAACCTATTTCAGCAAATGCGTCATTTTATACCATTACACAACACATTATTCTTGTGCTGAAATGTTGTTTCAGTACATGAAATGTGCCATTTCCATAACTTAACTCAAGTCTCTGACATTTGATCTTTCTGTCCCCAGATGATGCCATGGCAATGATTGAAAAAGATCAAGAAATATTTGAAGAGGAGAATATTTTTCGTCAGGTAAGCAGTTCTGTCTCATTATCCTTTGCCATAAGCAGGTGCTCAGTGCCTTTCTTGTTGCCTGAGACAGTTTGAAAATCATGAAAGTATACACACACACGATAGCTGCCGTAACAACCCAACCTGGAGTGGCTCCCATGTTTCATGATTCCTTTTCACTTGTGAGGAGTGTGTGACATAAAAAGCCCTTTTGTTCTGAAAGTGATCGGAAAATTTATTGAACATGTCAAGTTTCTGTAAAGAAAATGATTGAAGTTCCATCACTCCACTTTGGGGCATATTGGTCGGAAAATTTGTCGGAAAATGATGACACTCTGTAAGCTGCATTACATACATATGATAATAAGCCTTCTTAAAGAAAGCACATAGAATGAATTGTGTATCTATCACAAGCAAATTTGATTCATTAGGTTACAGGGCATCAAGTGCTAAGAATTTAACATTACATTGTATGCAAGACTCCAGGGAAAATGTACTGAATATCATTTTTTTTTTTTTTGTATCGCCTAGGATGAGCACATGTCACATGACCAAGGCGATCATGTGGAGAATGCGTCAGCGTGGGAACTCCCTGACGGCAGCCAGCTTAGCCTGCGCATGTCACTCAATAGGTCTAGGGCATCGCCATGGGAACAGGATGCCAAGAGGGTGTCTCTTGGAACATTCATTGGGATGAGATCAGAAGCGCTGGGGTCGTTGTCGGAAGACGTACACTCTGGCAAGGTATTTTGCTATTTTAAACTGTGATTAATGATTAGGATAGGGTACACACAGTGAATGCATTGGCAAAAAGTCAGTATTATAAAATGGGCTTCAGAATCTCCACAGTCTGATTAGTCAATTATTATGCATTGATGTTTACTGATCCACACTGAGCCATGCGTCTAATAAAATCCGAAAGCATGGCTCAAGCCTTGTATAGTATTGTAGGTGTACCGGACTCACGATGGGGGAAAAAGTTGAATTTCATGAATTTACGGGCCTTTTTTATAAACAAATGATGCACAGGCCTATTTCATGGATCGGTGAGGGTTGGATGTTCTCATTTAACTTTGGACACAGTTGCTTTACCTGTGGGTTTAAACAGTTCCAAAGTTAAACTCGTGCATCCAATTCTCACTGATCCACTCTGTCCTGTGCGTCATTTGCATACTGTACAATAGTGTACTGCTGCTACTACTTGTAATGAAACATGATATGAATACGAAAAATGATGATGATGATGATGATAGTGATGAAAATGATAATGGAAATTATAAAAAAAAATCAAAGCTTATAATGTGCCAACACCACATAGATACATGCCCCACTGTGTGAGAAATCATCTGTTAAATCTGTACTCATGTCACGAAAATAAATGAGACAAAGAGAGAAATAAAGAGCGTATGAGTCTACACAAAGAGAAATATTGAACAATTTTGCTTTGTAAAGCCTGATCTTGTAAATAGAAAGAGAGGAGAAGGTATTAAAGGACAAGTTCACCTTTATAAACATAAGGATTGAGAGAATGTAGCAATATTAGTAGAACACATCATTGAAAGTTTGAGGAAAATTGGACAATCCGTTCAAAAGTTATGAATTTTTGAAGTTTTTGTGCAGTCACCGCTGGATGAGAAGACTACTGCAGTGTATGATGTCACATGCGTACAACAATATAAGGAAAATATAAAGAGAATTTCACAAAATTTCATCTTTTGAAAAAAGTACATATTCCCCCGACTCGTTGCCGACAAATGTTATGGGTAATATTATTCCCCCTGCCTGTAGAAAGAGGCAAATCAAGTGCTCTTTTATTATGCGAAAAAAAGTGAAAATATGTTGAATTTTCTTTACATTTTCTTTATACTGTTGTACGCATATGACTCACAAGCTGTAGTAGTCTCCTCATCCAGCGGTTCCAACACAAAAATTTTAAAAATTCATAACTTTTGCATCGATTGTCCAATTTTCCTCAAACTTTCACTGATGTGTTCTACTAATATTGTTGCATTCTCTCAATCCTTATGTTTATGAAGGTGAACTTGTCCTTTAAGCTAAAAAGACAGCAAGAGGGCTAAAGTAGAAAGAAGACAGTGAGATAAAAATCAGTGATTGAGAGAAGGAAAGGACTTGAGTATCAGTTTAAGATACACACTGGGAGCAGCATCAGTGAAAGTACAGCCTTGTATGCTACAGCTGTGCAGTCAAATTTTGCTATTCAAGTGCAGCACAGCATGTTGCAGTGCTCTTGTTCCTGTATTAGATATTCTGTTATCTTCTAATTGCCTCCTCCCTCACAGCCAAACTTTGGGGATGGGACAATAATTTCACCTCCACCCAGGCCCCCCGTTGCGTGGGTGAATAGCACCAGTAACCATGACAACGGAGGTGGTGCCCATTCTGATGAGTCTGATGACGTGTACGCGGCGTCGGAGAGGGAAGCTGGCGTCGGACAATATACTCATGGTATGGTGTAGCGATGCATTTCTGTCCTGTCCTGTGTTGCTGGCTATATAGTACGATGAAAACAATTTGATTATCATATGGCATCAGGTTTTCAGAAGATTTATGTCATGCTTGTTTAGGCTTGGACAGAGTCATATTACACACAGGCATGTATTGTGTTGTTATCCACTCCATAAAGAACAGCAGTGCTGTCAAGGTATATATTCACTTCTGACATTGTATAGAGAAGAAAATAATGTGAAAATGCACAAAGCCTTCAATAAGTGCACTTCAAGCTGTCTACTGTAAACGTCAATATTTTCGCGCGATTAATTTTTCGCGCTGAGCGGCTCGAAAACGTATTCGCGGGTTCTTAAATTCGCGCTCCGCAGCAGGTTACTTTACTGTAGTACACATTCACTGCTTTCATCCAAAGCCTCTGCTACATAGCTTGCTATGCCAGCGTACGACAAGCGACGTAGCGAGCGGCTCGACTGCGAGTACAAGCACTCAAATACGTAGTACAGCTGTGACTCTAGTACCGTAGTCACGGGGGACTGTAGCATCGATGCGTGTGGTGCACACATGCATGCTACAGTACACAGCAATCTAGGGTATCGTGCGGTGCACACATGCATGCTACAGTACACAGCAATCTAGGGTATCGTCTCTTCGCACAGTATATACTAGTAGCGTAAACATGCCTGTACATTGTACTACGTAGCAGTATCATCGATGAAGCGCACACAATTCATCCCGTTCAAAATGTGCGTAGAAAATTGTGAAGATATATTCGCGCGTTTTTGAATTCGCGCTAGCCGAGCGTAGCGCGAAATCCGCGAAAATTAATGTACCGCGAAAGTTTCCACGTTTACAGTATATCTAGAAATATCAGAGATTTCTTTCTGCACTGTCTATGACACACGGTCAGTGTAGCATGCAAACCTTTGTAATGTGTTTTTTTTTTTTTTTTTATTTCATGAAAATCAATTTTATGTCAAGAAGAAAAAGTGTCGGAATGACAGATTTTGAATGCAGTGACAATGTAATGCAGTTAACTGTTCTGTCTGAAATTTTTTTTTTTTCCACTGCATGTTACTAAACAGTCAAAGGATTAGGTGAGAATGTAGTTTATTTTCAGTGCTAGAAACGGTTCAACAAATATCATTAGTCACCTCATCCTCTAATGACTTGTCTGCTTTCAAAATCACCTTTGTATGTTTTGTCATTCCAGATGCCAGTCCCACAATTCCACACAGGCCCTCCAGTCATGCCAGCAGATCCAGGAATGACTTGAGTTTAGATCATACAACAAATAATGAACGTTTGAGCCACCAGACAGTAAAGAGCAACTCATCACTTGCAGCTCTACCCACCGAGTTTCCGGATGGAGGGGAAAGGAGCCCATCTAGGGATCCGCTCACTTTTGCCGGCACAAGAGACACTTCAAACTTTGACCTTGCCTCCCCGCAGGCCGGGACTGATGGCGGGCAGCAGACGCCGCCACTGGACATTACTTCCATCACAGCAGCTATTGCCCAGGCTTCCAGCACAGCCAACCCTCAGCAGCTGGCAGAGATGATACTGAAGATGTCGAAGCAGCGGAAGGCGGCAGATGATCTGGTTCACAGGAGAGATGATAAGGACACTGAGAGCAATGGTGTAGCATGGAGGGCAGGTGATAAAAGAGAGCCAAAATTTGAGAATTTGCCCAACAGCAGACAGAAGAGAGCAAATGCTCTGGCTGGGCGTGAGAGAACTAGTACCATTTCAGACCAGGATGTTGCAGAGGCAAAACAGAGGATTTCTCAGATGCAAGGGAAGCCGAGACCCCCAGTCCTCAATGGTGGAGATAGATCCTCTAGCAGCATCGATCGCTCCTCGCTTGATGGGTCTGGTGGATCTGTGCAGGAGGACAGAGACTCTGGTCCTGCTAGGGTAACCCCTAAGAAAGCAGAGAAACAGAAGAGGACATGGCGAAAGAGTCCTGGATCTCAAACCAGGGTCAGCGGAGTCACAGGCCTTGTGTTGAGGGACAGAGAGAGCAAGAGTCAAGAACTTGAGGGGGACCATGGGGATCAGGTTGAGAAGCAGCGACAGCTGCAAGGACTCGACAAGCATTACGAGAACAGGCTTTCCAGCTCATCTGGAGATCCTGTTGAGAGAAGTATTCCATTACCGTTGAAAGATGCAGACCGTAGCCAAGATTCTGTGATGGGCGCAAGAGACAAACCTTCGACAAAATTTCAGCCTCGGCAACATGAGATTCGTGTTGAGGAAATGAGACATAATGCTCTTTCAGGTAGATTAGTTGGTCAGGACCAAGGTTATAGTAGACAACCTGCTGGAGGTAATGATGATGCTGGCAGATTGTCAACCATTCCAAAGTTAGTCATTGGAACTATTCCAAGGCCACAAATATCCGAGAATGCACCAGCAGCCTCGAGACGCAGACCAGAAGAGATAAGATCAGGAGATACCATTTCTGGAAATGGGCGTGTGGAAAAGAGGCAAGGAGATCGGAACAGTGTTGATAGAAATGAATACTATGCAAGATTAAAGTTGGGCCATGATGATGACCTTATACAGCATCGGGAGAATGGACGAGATCCTGGTGTTGAGTGCAGAAGTGAAGCCATTCCTGATGGGGAGCCAACCAGAAAACAGTCTGCAGCGTCTAGCAAACTGCTGCCGATGCATCACGCAAACGGTGCCAACAGAAATACCCCGGTCAACAGGAATCATCAGAGGTCAAAGAGTGCCATGGTGGGACAAAACCCGGTTTCTAGCAGCATTTCTAGAAGGCATAGAAAGTCATTTGAGGACTCATCTTCCATTGAGAGAATGCAAGTTGACCGTTCTTTTATTCCGCAAAATGATTGTGGTGTAGCACAGTCTCCTGAGGGAAAGATTTTTTCCAAAGTGTCTCCCATAAAACTCAGTTTTCTCAATGGAGTAGAGACTGGGCTGCAAAATTCACAAATGCCAACCCACCATGGTGAATACGTTGCCGAGTACGATGACAGCATAAACTTTGAAGTAACAAGGAATGAAGCGTCCAGAGTTCCAGAGTGCCTTGAAGATGCTTCTAGGTTCTCAATCGATAGCCAGGCAGACATTGTGATTGGCAAGCACCGAATCAAGCAGACTCCACGCGAGAGAAGAACGATGAGCCAAGATCAAGAAAAGTACAACGAGCAATACAGAAAAGGATCCAGCAGAGACCGTAGAGATTTTGTATCTGATGCAGAGGCTGACTCTGGCTTCAGCAGCGAACATCCGCAAAGGATTTCCGGAGGTAGTACTGACAGTAAGATGGCAGCACCAAATATGAAGGAAAACTGTGCCACAGACTTTAGCAAACAGCCTCGCACTGTGCCAGAAATTTTCACAGAGGATGTAGAATTTCCTCCCAATTTCTCGGCATTGAGTAGAGAGATAATATCACCCACTCCTTCGCCAAGGCACTCACCTAAGCAGTCTCCAATACCGAGTACTGGACAAATGCGAACATCACTAGACCTGGACCATGATCGGACTTTGGTAGCCGAAACTGACAATCTGTCAAGTCCTAGAAGTAATAGGTCATCACAAAGTCCTAGTCGGACAGGTAGTGTTTCATCAAACAGTAGTTCTATGAGCTCTACTCCCAAGCGCAAGACAGACCCAGAGTCCCGTTCTTCCACTGGGCGTCCACCGGTCCTTGCCTCTGGAATGGACACGGTGACTTCTCAAACCATTCTTTTGCAGCCACACCCACAACCCCATCTTCACTATCAGTCTGTGACTACTGCTCCAGATCTTGCACAGCGGCCAATCTCAGCAGCCCCTCTGGGCCCATCCCGCTTCTACACAAACCAAGCCCTGTCAGACACGGCACTCCTCAGTCACTACGTCAACGACAAACCCATATCGAGGCTGTCGCCCACTTCTTTGCATAGCCTCCAGGATGGCCTCCCTCAGCCGGTCCCAGGGCAGATGGGATTACAACTCGGTCCCATTCCAAGTCACACAAACCTGTACTTGACCCAGCAGGCCAGTCACAGGGCGGGTGTCTACGTGCCTCCTCCACAGTCATTGTCCTCGACAGTCCCAACGGCTGCAGCCCTAACCAGTGTCTACTACACCATGGGTGTGCCAGCCCCATCCCGGCCTCTTGGCAGGGAAAGACTGTCTCCGGATCCCACCGCCACCCCCCTGCCAGCCACCATTCTCCCACAGAGTGAGTCTTGTGTTTTGTCTGATGATATTTCAGTCATCTAGATTACACTTGCTGTGTCTCAGTTACACCATATCACAACAAATAGGCCCAGTAATTCCATTCTGGCCAGTTTTGTTTGGAGATGCTGAACTGTCATGGTTTATGAGTAGGGGGAAATGTTTTACTGCATTAGATTTAATATATCATGTACAATAACAGTTTCCATGTTTATTCTTTATGTATAGATTCATGTATTTGTTTTTATGTTAGATATGTAAGTTGGTATGGTGGTAGGTAGATGATTAGAAATATAAAGATATATGCTTGTATGTAGAAATAAATGGATAGAGAGATAGAGATGTCGATATCACATATAAGAGGGAAAAGTAAGGAAGATTGAAATTTTGTTAAAATGTTGTAAATGCCCTACAAGGGTTGCACAACCGTGAATTTGAGAATATGAGATACATATGTTGTGGGTGATTATTGTGGGACTTGTTCTGCCCCTCTACACCCTAATTTGATAGGATTCCCACAGTCCATTGTGTCTGAGCTGATGGTGCCACCGCATCACCGTTTCCATGATGTTGCCTGTATCGGGATAGCTGCCCAGGACTCCCTCCAGCTTCACAATCCATCCTCCCGCTGGCTGCAGTGCACAGTGGAGGTAGTCGCACTCTCTATCAATGGTGAAGAGGTAAGCCACGTGGAATACCCAAAGACTTAGTCTTTGTACTTTGATCCTCATCTCAAAATATAAAAAGACAATGAAAGAAAGCAAAAAGAACAACTGCAGGTGTCTTTTGATGTTTACTGCAAACACATTTATTGTTTAATAAGCAGGTGAGATAAATAAATTGCCTTGTGGTTTGTACTGGTGAGATATGGACGATTTCTTTTCTAATGTTTGTCTCCAGTAATTTTTCATTTTAAGTGACTCTTGTTACTTCCATAAGTAAGAGTGACATCTTTTAAAGTTGCAAAGCTGAAAGGGTTGCCACAATATTTGCCTTTTTGTTAGCAGTATCTATTGATTTCAAGTGTAGTTTATGTCAAAGTGTGACTAAAATTTGTAAAAATGTTATTGTTATAGTGTGAAATAACAAACAACAACATTATGATGTCTCCTTACTCTGGTTCTTTGTGTCCAGCTACCGCCAGAACATCACCGCATCTTCGTCACCCAGCCGCGACTGATCATCGGCCCACAGACATGGGAGTACCACAAGGTTCTCTTTGCCCCACGCCAGCCAGGGATCCACGAGGCAACGCTCCAGGTGGGGTCTAGTCCTGTGGTAGCCGACAGCGAAGTGGGGCTGGTCAAGGTCACGGCTCCTCTCATGACGACGGTCAGGGCAGTGGCAGAGTTGCCCGAGATAGAGGTGAGTTGGACAAGCCCCACCTCAAAGAAAACAACAGACAGAGTCTCATACTTTCTTTTTTTTTTTCCTTTTTAGCAACCTGCCGTACACCTCCCACTTCTGTATAAAAAAAGATGCTTGTTTGTGACAGATGGCATTGGATATGTCTGTTTTGCATTGTAGCTCATATTGCCTTCCACTCCTGGTATAGGATAATAGAATCCATTTCTCCACAAATTTGTCTGTTTTTGTGAGGTGTTTGAAGTACTTTCCTTTACCCATTGAGCTGAAAAAAACCCCAAAACCCACACTGCTTCTCATGCCATGAGTGATACAAAGGCTGTAAATCTGATGTATGTGTGGATTATATGTAAAATATGTTCTACCCGCTTCTGACACTGAACACATGTTTCTGACATTTTACCATGCTGCCCCAGGTGGAAGGTGCAGCGAAGAGCTCCATTGATTTTGGGCAGATGGTCTTGGGTGCTGAGAGGTCAAAGGTCGTTCATCTGATCAACAGAGGACTCTCATCTATTCCCATCCGTCTCTTCTTTGTCAACACTGTGAGTGAATTGCGTAAAATGATTGGGTTCTGCAAACATGACTATAAAATGACAATAACTTTGTATGGCATCCGCACTATGCCTGCACTATCCAGCAGATGAAAATTCATGTCCTGTAGTTGGAGAAAGCTGCTGTGAAGGGATCTTATGAAGCTTATCAGCATGTTGTTCAACTTGCCTTTTTTGTTATGTTTATAATTTTTATCTAAAGCAGGATATTGTATATATATATTTTTTTTTTGGATGTGTGACTGTGTATACAAGAGTTAAATGGCTGCATGAGATGAGTATATGGGTTTATCTGTATAGACATGTGGATGTGATGTGCATGTGTATGTGTATGTATGAGTGTGTATGTGTGCGTACGTGTACGTTGATAACTATGGTTATCATTTTAAAGTAATATATTCTGTATAATGATTGGTATGAACTGTTTATCATTTTGATATGATGCTGTATATTTGTTATGTTAATGTAATCGCTGTTTGTTATTGTTGAAATGTTCACACAACGTATGTTGTTTGATATAATTGACATGTTTTTCAATGTGATGTATTATAATTTGGCCTTCGGGCTACTACTTTGCACATTTGTTTTAATAAACCATTATCAAATCAAAATCTGTATTTAAAAGTGGGATAGAAGGTTTACAACTTTGCCTCTCCATCTCGGTTGCTCAATGTTGGTGCTACATCAGACTAGACTGAATTATTTATTTGATGCAAATGAGTATTATTTGTTTCTTCTCTTTTTTTGTGCATATTATTATGTATAATTTAGTGATTGCATTACCCTATAGTTATTTGCTGATACTTCTAATGCTGCTTTTCTGTCTGTCCTGTCCAAGATGAGCACTTTGAAAAAAGGATCATGCACTTTGATATGCAACTCATTCTGTGAAATTCTGTATGAGAATTTTGTGTAGCTTTCTCTTTTGTACATTGCTTTGAAACAAAGTTCCATTTGACCAATTGCAAGAATCCAATGTACTTATCAACTGGGGACATGTGGACCACAACCTTGAAAGCATTTTGAATAAAAAAAAAAATAAAGAAAGAAAAGGACCACAGAATCATATCTTTCTTTTTATTGCCAAGCATGGAAAAAGTGTCAAGAGTACAGAATAATGTAATACTTACAATGTTATTTGATGAAATTTACTAGAATTTACCAAGTGTTCTGATAGATGGACTACTACCATTAACCCAAAGGGTGTAAAAAAGATTGAAGGAAACAGAGAGAAACATAGATTGCATTCCTTACAGCGTTTGTTCTTTCTTCTCGTTGTAGACCTCGGCTTCTTGGTATGGTGCATCCATGCAGACCAGCGACAACCAAGCCCAATCCACCACCACATCGCCAGGACGACCCCTCCACATCACACTGCCGGTAAAGACCCTCTAAAGCTCTGTACTAATTGACATCTTTATGCTTGAGATTTGTGCTTTAATACAGACTTTGTATTGTCAGTGGTTGATGTGTCTTGTTGTTTGTCCAATGAAATGTATTATTTTATGTGGGATAGCATGGGACATTTCCAAGTAATGCATGTAAAATTTTCCAGAAATGTACTATGTAAGTTAGGTTGAATTCTTATCAAAATATACAGTGAATAGAACAGAATACTTACTACCAGAAATTTTTGCTTGCATGAAACTTTCATGAATATCACGTGCCGCCACAATTTGAAAAGAATAAAATGCACAGGAAAGCTTTTGTCTACACAATCCAGTACATAAAGAATAATACAGTGTATGCATATTTTTTCATGCTCAGCAATTCGCAAAAGTTTCATGCTTCAAATATTTTTCCTTTTACAGTTTCTCCTGTACTTGCTTCATTTAAACTCCACATTTGCATATAAATGATTAAATTAGTGACGTATTGTCTACAGTTCAAAATGAAAGCTATTAATGAAGGCATGTTGGCTTTTTATTTGCAATTTATAAACTTCAATATATCACTCTGTGTGTGTGTATATCAAGGGCCGGTCAGCAGGCGTAGTGGACGGTGACCCAGGCCACCGCCCCGCCATTGCTATCAAGCTGTGGACACAGCAGAAGGGACCCCGCCCTGACTCACACCCACTCGGTCCACCAGAGGATGTCCACATTGACCTAAAGATTGAGCTGGATGTCCCAGACAGGATTGTTCCTTTGGCTGACCTCAAGTTGACAGCTGAAGTCGGCATTGCCAAACTTCATTTGCCAGACTCCCTTGCTGTAAGCCCCCCCCCCCCCCCCCCAAAAAAAAAAAAAGAAAAAAAAGAAAAAAAAAACAGCAACAACATGTAAACATTCTAGAACAGACAGTTGAGGAAGAGCTCAGAAGGGTTGGCTTAAGAAAGGAGGATGCCCCAAATTGGGAGCAATGGCGAGAAGGTATGAGAGCTATTACTCTTAGAGTTGTGAGGTAATTCCAGCCACCTCTGTTGTATTGGGGACAGATGCAGATAAAAACTGGTATGGTGATGATGATGAGAACCGAATAGGAACATTAGTGTTACCTTAGAGTTTGTATTCAAGTAGATTAGGAAATGTTCATTATGCACTGCAGATGTGATCTTCTGAGTTGTTCATGATAGAGGCATGGTAGTGTAGTAGTATAGTTTAATACTGTATAAACATGTACTTATGTAAAATGTACCCTCGGTTTGTTTGTCTATTTATATAGGTTAAAGTGCTTCTCAGTTGTACATTTTGAAGACATGGTTTCATCTCGTAGAGAAATTAAGAGATGAAAAACATAGCAGATGTTTGCAAGCAGACTTGTAGTACTTGTGCAACAAGTTTAGATGTGGCTTGGCATGATTAAATGTCTCTGTGTCCACATAAATGTAGAGATTTGATAAGATATCATTATTTGTGAGGGAGATGATGGTTTCAGCACGTATGTTGCTAAATTTGTAACATTTGAAGTCGTTACATCTACATGCATGGCCTCTCCCAAGATGCCAAGTGCATTACTTTTTTACAGTATTTTGTGCTGTTTTCCACCAAAAAATTTGCCTTTTTTAGCACTGTGAATACCAGAACTGCAATGCTGTTTACAAAGTTGGCTTCCCCTCCTCTCCCCATCAGCCAGTTGTCAGTGGGCATGAGGTGGAGTGTGAAAGCCACTAATGCTGAATGATGCCCATGATATTAAGGGTACCTGTATAGGTGACAATTCTCGTACTGTTCGAGGATGCAGGTTCTTTTCATTTAACGGATGGCTGCAGGCTGTGTCTTAACCCTAAAAGGGCCGGGGGGGGGGAATCCGCCCCCCCCTCGACGTTTCGCGCTATAATTCTGTTACGCGAGAAGGCCTCGTCGCGAGGCTTCTTGACTTCGTTTGTTCAAGTCTCGCGCAACTTTTGAGACCAAATTTGCGACGTCCGCGCGTACTTTTGCGAAGCCACGCCCATTTTTGTAACGGAATGTCGCCCCAAAACAGGCACAATTTTGTGATTTTGTGTACATTTCCTATGGAAAACAGTGCTCTGTCGTGAAAGTCATAAAAACCTGATTATTTTTACAATTAATCACTTTCATTGATTAGTTTTGTGCTAATTATGGTAGAAAAGTGGTCAGTGACAATTTCCAATGAAAAAACAAAGAAAAAACAAAAGTTGAAAAACAAAGAAATACATAAGAAATTCTGAAAACAATAAAATACATAAGAATTGAAATGAATTTTGGAAGTTTTTGTGATGTACAATCGTTGAATATGCTGCAACAGATTTACAGACCAAAAATTAGACTCTCAATGCTTTTAATTAGGCTAAAATATGATCTTGAGCTTAATTTGCATAATTAATTAATTAAAATTAGAAATTGATTGTTTCAAAAAATCTTATGACACAATCTTGTAGATTATGACGCAGGTCTCACGCATGCAAAATTTCATCGCGATCGCGCCACCGATGGCCGAGATCTCAGGGGGGGGGCGGAATCCGCCCCCCCCCGGCCTGAGCATAGCCAAAAAAAGCCCGGCCCCTTTAGGGTTAAGAATTATGATCTATCATTCCCCTATCCAGAGAGGTTGTACCACAGTTGGGGCAGCAGTGCAAAAGGCTCTTGAATCTCAACACCTTTTGTGCTTTGAGTGTCGATTGGTACAGAAAACCCCATAGCCTTGTACACACCGTCCAAAGTCCCTGGCGCAGCAAGGGTTTAACAGGAGACCATGGGTTCAAATCTGGCTCAATGGGAGTATCTCTAGTCGAGAGGTTTTACCCTTGCAGTTGGAACCCACATCACAAAGATTATGCATTCATAGAGATTTGTGTTATCAATTTTGTTTTGTCTCAACAGCGTGACCAGGCGCTGAGCTTCTCAGCCCTCCTGGGAAGCAGCATGAGCCGGAACCTGCCTCTTCTGAACGCAGGCAACCTCATGCTGGACCTGAGGCTGAGGGTCGGCCAAGGGGGTGACTGCTTCAAGGTCCTACCCGACTCCCTGGTCCTAGCCCCAAGCCAGGAGCGGGACGTGGTGGTCAGTTACTCGCCGAAACAAGTGTCCACCCCAGAGGAAGTGTGAGTACACAGCATGAGGCCAGAGTGAGAGTAGCAGCATGCAATTTTTTTCCTTTTTTATGTAATATTGTTTCCTCTTGTATGTAATACTGTTTGATATCTTTGACTTCAAGGTAAGTATATTGTAAGAGTATAACTGCTATGCTATTGGCAGTTTTCTTCACGCTTTCCAGTCCTGTGGCGTGAACGAATACCCTCTTCAACTGGTCGAGAGTCCCCCAGTCACTCAGCTGTCCAACACCTCTACCCATGGGACCTGCCTGTTGGTCTTACTGAGACCTGTAATACCCCTCTCTTGGGGCAGGGTTAAACCTCTGATGCACTGAAAATAAATATGAAAGTTAGATTAAAAGAAGAGAGGATAGGGTGTTTCATGACTCTGTCCCAAGTTCACAAAGGTGGTTTAGATTTAGTCCATGGACTAAAATAAGTGTGAAATAGGCATACCTTTGACTTGTGCATATCAATGTGCGATTGTTGTTGGATATCTGTGGGCGTATGCAATCTGTCACCCGCATTTACGCAGAAGAAATTTGCATAAACCATGGTCTATATCTAAAACACCTTCGTGAATTCAGGCCTACATGTTTAGAAGGGCGAATGCCAACCCCACCCCCCCCCCCCCCAAAAGGAGAGAAACGCAAGAGAACATAATTCATTGATGTGGGCAGATATTTGTTAGTCAATGCGCAATACTCGGTTCTGATTGGCTGATACCTGACTTACATTCCATTACTACAGTATCTCACTTATATTTGATTGCATCTGCATATGCAACAGGACCCAAATTTTTGGTGTACATTTTTAACCCTTTCCTGGCAGGAACTAGATGAGCCTTGCACTAACTTTATGGAAAAATGCAATATTTTGAAGGCAAGAGGGTTAATAATGACAGAATTCTAAAAGACATTTTGTTTCAAGGGATTCATTCATTATTTGGGAGTGAAGAGTTTTATGTGACAAGCCAAGATTTTGTTTTCCCTCTGTGCAGACCTCTATTGATCCAAGTGCGGCCCGACGGACCAAACTTCAAGCTGATCCTCAAGGGGGAGGGGCTGACGAAGGAGAAATGGAAGCAGAAGTCTGCGGAGACCAGGGCCGCTCCTCCATTGCTATGCAACAAGTCCTCCATGGTGTGGGGAGGTGTACCACTGGGAAAATGGCTGTAAGTCCAAATTCCTCATCTCAGCATATTTGACTTAGTGCCGAATAGACATTTTTAAAATCTTCTTTCTCAAACAGTTCTTAAGTAAAGGAGCTTGTCAGGGTACATTTGGATATAAATTCTCTGCGGTGGTAAATGCTACTTTGAAAATTTACCAGATTCACCACTCAGATATTTGAAGAAGACGTTAAAGGCCCTGTCACACCTTTCCGGGCAAGCCTTTTGTGCGATTTGCGAAAAACATTTGCTTTCAGGAATACAGATATCGTACTGCTTGGATGCCCTCAGCATGTAGTACACTTGCAGGCTAGACATCTGTGTGCAGCTGTTGCCTGTCCATGTTGCATGTTCGTGCATTGCTTTCATAATTAGTACTCACATAACTGGAGGGCAATATTTTGGTGGGTTGTTAAATTTGTGAGTTTTTTTTTTTGTCTCACAAAATTTGTGAAATATCAGCCCTTTTGAAGTATTCAGCATCTACAGTAGTCACAAGGAGGGAAATGCATCGGCATGTTTCAACATAAGTTAAACTTCCAGTAAGGGTCGATCACAGGAAATGAGGTGAAGTGGTTCCTTATGAATGAGGTTCTGTGATGTTTCGTGCATCTGAATGAGGAGCAAAAACAAATCACATGTGTATAAAGTACAAAGCTCTTGCGTGTGGTACGCATAGCGCATCCTGGCTAGGCCTGATGTGATGCAGGAGGAAACACTAATGCGATCACCCTCCATACGCAGTTTTTGCCCCTCATGTTGTTGAGCCATGGCTTGATGATGTCATTGGAACCTTGTCTATATGTTGACAGCCTTTGATTCAGAATGCAGTTTCCAGCTTCACTGGAAGTTTCTATAAATGTGGTACATAACTGTGCTCTCCCTACAGAAAACTGAATGCCATCCTCCGCAACACCGGCAGTGAGATGCTGCCCCTTAAACTCACCATCCGTGGCAGTGAAGATTTCCAGGTGAGGAAGAGAATTTTCTGCTGTCATATGTATGTAGAAGGAATGTGATGAATTAATAAGAACTCCTAGAAAGACTTGAAATTCTCTCCCAAAAGGGTACTGTACAGCCAGAAATCTTTGCACGCTTGAAACCTTTGTGATTTCAGGAGGAGCCGAAATTTGTGAACATAAAATGTACACAAAAGTCGTTTTCGACACAATGCATTGAATGTCAGTGGTACTTTGGGAAAGTTTCATGCCATGAAAAAAGGCCATCGGCCCAAGTTCATGAAAGTATAATGTCACAAATGTTTCTGATTTTACAGTCTTGTGTATTCATAGCTATACTGGGCCTCAACTCCTCCCCCAATCTCATTTACTGCAAACAAAGTGAAGCAAAGCAAAACAGAAGAACAGTACACCTTTGTAAAGAACATCCCTTGACATTTCAGAACTGTCAAAGATTTTGGGGGTATGTATTTTGGGGACCAAGAAGCACACAAGCTTGAGCCAACAGATGACTGAAATATGATATTCCTGAAAATAATAACGGAAATAAACTTGTTAGCCTTGGATTCAGCAATTTTGCTGAAGGAAAAAAAGATAAGAAACACAATTTTTTTTTCGGTGATATTCCCTGCAGCTCCTGAGCAGAAAAGGTGCAGAGGAGAAATTTTCCAGCAGTCGTCAAGTTGTTGTTCATGGCCAGGAAGATTACACCGTGAACGTCGTCTTCACGCCGACCCAGCTGGAATGCGTCAAGGGCACCTTGGACATCAAGCCCATTAACAGTGACAGCAAGTACACAGTAAGTGGGGCAGCCGAAGTGGCCAGTAGAGATTGGTTGGTCTCTGACCAAAGATGGGCACGTGTTCAGTCCCACATATAGAGATTGACAGTGGCAAGGAAGGGAGATCTCACTGAAGTGGGAAAACAGAAATACTACAGACTTCTCGGATGGCACCAAGTGCTTGGTTTCCACACAGTTTCTGGTTACTTGTGTGTAAAACAAAACTAATACACCTAACAACCACAAATGCATGGCTGTAGCATGCTAGTGAATTACCTTGTACAGTGGACTCCCATTGTAACAATGTCCTCAAGGCCAGCATTTTTCTTTTGTTTATCCAAATTTCGTTATAACCGAACAAATAAACGATGAAAAAACATAGAGCGGATAATGTTGCGGCCTGAATTTTTACATCGTTGTAAGAAAATTTCGTTATAACAGGAGTGCACCGTATATAATACCATGTGCTCAACACATAGATACCTATGTGTGTATTATAAAGTGCAGTTGTATTTTTGATATAGATGTTGATTGATTGAAAAGAATATGTCCTGAATGTTACAATTAGGGGATTTGAAAGGATGGCGTTGAACTGTACAGGAGATCTACTTTAGGACACATCTCTGTAGTATTCCTTGCGAAATATGCAAACAGCCCAAACAAGTTTGCATTCATCCCCAAAAAACGTTACAATATTAGAGACAAATTCCCCTGCTCCATGTTCCATGTTACAAATGTATTGAACTGACGTAGAAGAGTAAAAGGCCCTTGCTAGTTGGTACACTTTTGTGTTATGACAAAGAATTCTTTGTCCTACCTCTAAAGCTGCCCCTGAGTGGATACGGCGGAGTCAGCAATCTCAGTCTGGAGGATGTGAAGCTTAGAGGGGACACATATTCACAAGACATTGGTGCATTGACCCCTGGCCAACACACGGTACACACCATCAAGGTGCGCAATGTTGGACTCAGAGCCGCCTTTGTAAAGGTCATGTGCTTCAGTGGTAAGTTTTTACGCACGCTGATATCAGTGTAATGAATACTAGTGTGCTGTGATGTCATTCCCTTTGCAACAATTCTATAATGGAAATACATGGTACCTTCTACTTACATATCTTCCCTGCAGTGACAAGACCTCATATCGCAGTTGGCATATACTTAAAAAACCTCTAGATTTAAGTTGGACTTTCTATAACACTACTTTGAGTTTCATAACAGTGCAATTATTAATGTAATCTAAACCAGTGTTTCAACATTATCTTACATCAACATTAGTGTCTTTTTGCAAAAATGAAGAAAAAAAAATGCCCTCCTAAACATTTTTGATTTTTGTCTCGCCCACCGGAGGTGAAGGCGAGACTAAGGGATCCAAATGGCGTCCGTCTGTTGTCCGTCCGTTGTCCGTCCGTCGTCAGTCACAAATGTTAAAGTTTACCTGCAAGACTCTCTTATGATGCATAACTTGGCAACTGTTACAGCAATGGCAGCCACACTTGGGTGATAGAAGCACTAGGGGTATCTTCATGTTATGGTGTTGTCAGAGGTCATGTGATGATGTCAAAGGTCATTTGAGGTCATATATTAGGGAGCTTTAGATTTTGACGCACGAACGTTTGAGCCGACGCTTGCGCTGGACGTTCTCCTCTCCCTGCGTCGTGTGGAAAAGTAGCTTTAGATTACGCTGGGACACAACGTATAAAAAATAAAATCGCGCCCCCATATGATCAGTGCATGAAGAAGCTCTCTACGTCGCAAACTGTGCGGACGTAGAAATAGCCCAGTACGCGTAGTGAAAAACTCAGGCGACGCAAGCTAAAAATAGATTGACTTTACGCGCGCTACTGCGCACGCTCAGAACATGTTTTTTTCCTTTGAACGTCCGCGCATCTAAAATCTAAAGCTCCCTATTAAAGAGTATGTGCAAGACTCTCTTTTCTATGTTATTAAAGCCCAAACAAAGTTCTGGTACGCCTACAAAAGTTGTCAAATTTTGCTCCAAAATGTGAACGTATGCCTAGGAAATATGCGGAATTATGCTGTAATAACAAGATATTCGATGGGTAACGACGAAAATGGGAAATATTAACTAAAAACGTTCAGTCTCAGAACTTACCGGAACGGGGTCAGGCTAGACTCGGACTCGGGGATAACTCGACCTCGCTTTGCTTGACGGCGGGATGAGTTGTATTGGTTGTCCCTCTGGATTGTACAGTGTGGTGTACTATGCATAAATATGGGAGCGGCCTGTATAAACTAAACACTAAACAAAAAGTAAGTTCCCCCTAAAACAAACATCAATATTTTATGAATCAGGAACCTTTGAGGAAATCTGAATACAGGATCATGTAGCTGTAGTTCTCGGCTATCTTTCATGTGAAATTCAGTGGATATCACAGGGTCACACTTGAGTGAGCATGACTTAAAGTCAAAATGGTCACTTTTTGAAGTTCACAAGCCCAATTTTGCAACTTTGATTTGGTGATATCGGAACGAATTTCAATTTTCCAGGATAAAAAGGCATGCAAAGTATAATCTATGTGCTTCTTATCGTACCATGTGACTTGTGCACAAAATTTCACGGTTGAGTGAACACGGGGTGAAAATTACCAAAATGGCCGATTTGACGTGTTTCTCGTGGTAATTACCATCAATTGAGATTGAATTCGTGTGTTGAACAGTTTTTACACACAATTCACGTAATTTCACGGTTGAATGAGCACATTAAAAACAAAGAAAAATAACAATTTAAATTGTGCAGTAAGAATTGTGATAATTTTGCGCATTGAAATCAACTGTATGATGCTTTTTTATATTGTGCTAATACCCAACCGCATATCAGTGACCACCTGACATTTCAGTCACGCTTCAATAAGCACGTGAGGCTGGAAACCCTTTTTTTAACCTACATAATGAAAAATTGGCAGTTTGGCCATAATCCCCATGGTAAGTTCATGTGAAGAGGAGGAATCTATGCTTTTTAAAGCTAACAATGGCTTTTGCATGCAATGTGGTCTATTTTACAGTTGAATGACCACATTATGAAACAATGATTTATCTTATTAAAACCATCCAGCAGGTGTTGCATTGATCTTCTGCATTTAAAATCAACTGAAAAACATTTCATTATTGCGTTTAGGACCGATATAAATGTCTCAGTGATCGTTGGCATTCCTTCAAGATTTTACACGTCAAAGGATACATGGTGCCGGAAACCCTCCTTATAATCCATGGCTACCTTTGATTAAATATTGAAGTATTCGTGGGGAAATTGGTCTGCCTTTAGTTTGATGAAATCCCCTTGTTGGAGCAGAGATGAGAAATTATGCAAATTAAATCTTCGGCCTTTGTTCTCGCTACTGAATACTAATATTGACATTAGGTTCTTGATCTTTGTAAAGTCTGAAGTCATGCATTAACTCAAAGGGAAAATAAAGGCAATTAATCATTGACATGGTACCAAATTTCACTTTTGTTCAACATCAATATCCTCCTGTGCTGTACATATGCACTGAGAGTATTGAGACAGATATTGATTGTGGTGAGAAACATGTAGTGGCCTTTGTTGTTCATGTGGTGTTGATGATTGTGATGGTGATGATAGTTGCTTAAAATGTTGGTTGACTATTATACGATCGTTTAATATGGCTATACATGTATAACACAGATTGGGGAGCATCTGCACTCACTTTTAAGGCTCTATCCACTAACACCGCTGAACACGTCTTCAAAACCAACCAAATGTAAATCTTATGGGAATTTCAGCCACGAAAATGGTTTTGACCTGCACACTTTGTTCATCTTATGTGCTCGCTGAAGCATGTCACAATGTCATTTTTTATCGAAATGTTATGTTTTTCATTGAAATCAGAGTAATTTCCCAACATATCAACTAAAACATAAAAAACAATAAATATTTCTTATCATATGGGGCAAAAAAGAGTTTTCCAGCCCCACATGCTCATTGAAGCGTGACTAAAATGTCAGGTGATCACTGTATGCACAGTGGTATTAAGCACAATACAAAAAGCATTAAAACAATTGAATTCAGTGCGCAAAATTATCACAATTCTTACTGCACAATTTAAATTTTTATTTTTCTTTGTTTTTAATGTGCTCATTCAACCGTGAAAGTACGTGAATTGTGTGTAAAAACTGTTTAACACACTAATTCAAACTCAATTGATGGAAATTACCACGAGAAACACGTCAAATCGGCCATTTTGGTAATTTTCACCCCGTGTTCACTCAACCGTGAAATTTTGTGCACAAGTCAGATGGTACGATAAGAAGCACACAAATTATACGTTGCATGCCTTTTTATCCTGGAAAATTGAAATTCGTTCCGATATCACCAAATCAAAGTTGCAAAATTGGGCTTGTGAACTTCAAAAAGTGACCATTTTGACTTTAAGTCATGCTCACTCAAGCGTGACCCAGTGATATCCACTGAATTTCACATGAAAGGTAGCCGACAAATACAGCTACATGATCCTGTATTCAGATTTCCTCAGAGGTTCCCGATTTATAAATTACACAAGTTTGTTTTAGGGGGAACTTACTTTTTGTTTAGTGTTTACATTGTAGCGTTCTGGCTACTCGCAGTAATGGTCCGAGTTGTTACAACGCGCGCATCAAAAACCTCTTTGGCGCGCATGCAAAATTAGTGTGCGCCTCTCCCACCTCTAAAAACAATCAAAAGACGCTTGATAAACAACAACAAAAACTTCAAAGACCGCGCGTCTCAGCAACTGAGGTGATGGACCGCGCGCTGTCCATTTGTTTTGTACAGGATTAGCACGCACTTTCCTGTCTGCTCAGTAAGGCCTCATTTGCTACCCACCCGTAGTATTTAGTACTGATGAACATGGCAATCACGAACTGTGTGTAAATTGTCTGAAATAGGGTCGAGTTTTCCCTGAGACCGAGTTAGTCTGGAGCCTTCTGGAATAAAAGTCGGTCTACCGACTTTTATTATTTTTCTCAAAATACTCCAAAACGACTCATCATTCCGGCAAACCGCGTCAGCCAGGTAAGTTTCTTTGTAGACTCTTTCGATATATTGCAAGCAAATATGAAATGGTGCCAGACGGGTTCTCAAGCCCTTACCAGAACTTTGTTTTCACTTTAAAGTTTACCTGCAAGACTCTCTTTTGACAAATAACTTCACATAAGTTGCTTGGATTACAACCTAACTTGGGTCATAGATGCACTGGGGGTACCTTCATGTTATGGTGCCGTTGGAGGTTACAGGATAAGGTCAAAGGTCATTTGAGGTCATACGTTAAAGTTTACTTGCAAGACTCTTATCACACGTAACTCGACACATTGCTACAATGGCAATCAAACTTGGGTGATGGATGCACTAGGGGTACCTTCATGTTATGGTGCCGTTGGAGGTCACATGATAAGGTCAAAGGTCATTTGAGGTCATACGTTAAAGTTTACTTGCAAGACTCTTATCACATGTAACTCAGCACATGTTGATACAATGGCAATCAAACTTGGGTGATGGTAGATGTCTCTTGGGAAGTTGAAGGTAACCACAAGGTCAAAGGTCACAGACAGGGGTCAACAAACTTTTAGGGCCCAATTTTAAGTTTTTAGGGCGCATTTTGTTTATGGCTCATAACTTTTGATCCCTTTGTCCGTTTGTGACCAAACTTGAATGGAAGATGTCCCTTGGGGAGGTGAAGGTCGTCACGAGGTCAAAGGTCACAGACAGGGGTCAGCAAACTTTTAGGGCCCAATGTTATGTTTTTAGGGACGTTTTGATTGTGGCTCATAACTTTTGATCTCTATGTCCGTTTGTGACCAAACTTGGACAGTAGATGTCCCTTGGGGAGTTAAAGGTCATCACAAGGTCAAAGGTCACAGAAAGAGGTCAACAAATTTTTAGGGCCCAATGTTAAGTTTTTATGGTGCGTTTTGATTATGGCTCATTACTTTTGATTCCTTTGTCCGTTTGTGACCAAACTTGGATGGTAAATGTCTCTTGGGGTGTTGAAGGTCACCACAAGGTCAAAGGTCATAAGCAGGTCAATTAACTTCTGAGAGTTATAAAAAATATTGATTCCTTGTACGCGAATGGGCGAGACACAATTTGGCACTTGCCTTGTTGAATTATGAGGTTTTAACACCCAAGGGACAAATATTTCATTGGAAAAAAACATCTGCAGAAATAGCAATATTTAAAGATGTTTACAATTATAACGTGATGCATGAAATGCATATCAAATTAAGCATCAAAATTACAAAGGATGCAAGGGTAAAGGTAATGGAATGAGAACTTGACATTTCAAAGTTGGCCCTAAAATCACCCAGAATGACCGACCGTCTCAAACCATCGAGGACGAGTCCTGAGCATACCCGTGCAAGTGTCTATGGGAAATGCGTGTTATACGTAGCAAAATTGAGGACTGATAAAGAAATCCCTTTCTCTGTGATAATTCGAAGGTAACAATTCAATTTTTAACTGTCAGCTAGCCTTTGTTTGTGTAAGCACAGGCCATCTGTCTGTATTTGTGGGACTATGACAAAAAGGCTTCACAGAAGATACAGCTGATATTTTGTCTATTTCTTTCTTTTTCATTTGTTTGCGAAACAGATCCCCAGACGAAGGCGAAGCTGACAAGCAGCCACCTGAACGTGGAGCCGAACGAGTTTGTAATATCGCCGAAGATGAGCAAGACGCTGACGGTGATCTACAACCCACAGGAGGCCGACTTCCCCTCCCCACACGACTCCCAGCCTCACACTGTGGCAGCAGTTGGACTCTTCTACGGAGATGAGGTCCTCAGACGATGCTACAGGAGGTATGTGACAGGGTTCTGACTCTTTGTTGTTGTTGTAAATAATACATAGTCCGCTGGTCGATGATTGGTCAAATATTCTATCACATGATTTATGCAGCGAGGATCAAGATTGTTACATTGCGAGCAGTGATGTCTTATTTGTCGTAATTCAGGTAATAAAATAACAGAATTTGACCAGAATGAGATGATGCGTATTTATGTAGACCATATACTGTAACAAAATTGCCTTGTGTATCACTGTTTTACAATACTTGTCAGTCCCTTTGGAGTTATATTTCCCCCTCAAGACAAATATAGGATTTCTTGCAGAAAATATAACTCCCTTGGGAATGTCAAGTGTTCTACAACTCATCTAAAAAGGCAAGATCCATGTAGTAATTAGTAAGTAGTAAGTAGTAGCTGGTAAGCACAAGAAATTTTTTAAAAAGTGCAAGGTCAGCAAGGTTTTCTTGAAATCCAAGCTGATGAGGTAGGGTCTGTCATTCTTGAGACCCAAGTACACTTCAATTACCACTTGAGATATATAATAAGGCAGCAAACTAAAAACAGGACAGTGACAACTAAATCTAATATGATGTGTGCTTGGCATGAAACGTCTATTTTGTTTCTCCTTTTGTCTTTTTGTGACAACAGCCTGTAGCAAATGTGGCTATAACCAGAGGAAATGTCTGGTTATGAGCTTTTAATACAAAAAAAGAAGAAAAAAAAAAGAATGTGTCTCAATAAGCTGTTCCCCTTGCATACTTTCTGCACTTACAAAATCCCAATGCACTTTAAATCTGACCTTGCATGCCTTGGCTTGATAAAGTATTTTTCAGTCAATTCTGTGAAGGAGTAAAATGTGAGCGCTGTTTAGAGCACGCGCACCTGGCAGAATAGTGAGGTCCTTCCGAATCCATGCGATTGTGCAAAGATGGTGCAAGTGCCATGCTCTGTGCATTGTATTGGAGCACTGAGGTATAGAGAATAACAGTTTGGACTCTCAAACCAAACATGAGGTCTTGAGTTCAAATATTGCCTAGCACATACATCATTAGACAAGATTTTGTATGCCCACTGTTTTCCTTCTGACCAAAATTTTCGCAGTGGGTACCTGGCAAAGTGGGAGTAATGATAAAGGCAGGGTATTGAACAGTGCTTACATTTAAAAGGGACTACACTGGGTGGAGAAAGGCCATATTGTGTTGCCCCCAGCCCCTTTATGGGGCTGGGGGCAACAGCAAAGCTTCTTTTCATTTGCCATTAATAGTATTGTAGTAAAAGTTGTGTGTTAAGTTTTGTGTTAAATGTCCAGAGGAGAAAATATATTACTACAGTGTATATGTCTGGGGAAGCGTTCTTCAAATTAAGGGCGACATAGCAGTCAAGGAAAGGTAAATGGTTTGAGATGTTTGTTCAGGGTTGACATCCATATTTCACCATGCATCTAGTACATAGTGCATGGCAAGTGCAGGGATATCAGTCTATGCCATGGATTCTAATCTTCTTTTCATGCTAGAAGTCTGTTAAAAATCATGCTACCACCTTCACCTGAGAGACTTATTCTTCAATGCAGTATCTTGTCTCGTTTCCATCGGCTTTCTGCAGGGCGTTGGTTCAAAAACCGTCTGATCGCAGACCTCACCTCTCGGCCGACAACCCTCTGAGAGGAGTGTCATTTGATGTCAAGTTCTTGGGAGAGGAGCACACGAGAGAGGGTGAGTATTCAGGAATGTTGTGTGTGTGTGTGTGTGTGTGTTGTCATTAACTCAGTTGTTACCTTCTGTATTGTACTACATTCAGTGTCAATGCTACTGTACAATGTCAGTTCCGAGAGGGGTTAAAGGACCTATACATGCAATGTACATGCATGTTGATTTATTGATTGCATGTTGATTCATGATACCGTGGTCATCATTCATGTTGCCAAATTAATATTTAAAACATGTGCCATATGTTATAAATAATTTTTCTGCTATGTTTTTTTTCCTTCAAATTACCTGGATTAGTGGGGGCCTTGCATGTGTTATTTTTTATTTTCAGTTCAAGTTGATGTAAAAGTTTAATTTTTGGTACCATTGTAAAGGTAATTGTCTATAGATCAATTTTGGTTCGAGTGTCAAGCACACAAGTAAGAAGTACTCAAAATGGCCGCCAAAATCCAAGATGGCCGCCAACTTCTAGACTTTTGTCAAAAAATTGGATAAAACTCTCCATTTGAAGTGATTTAAGTGCTGAACCTGATATTTTCAAGGGTAATGAGATTATTGGACACATTTGGAAATAAAAACAATTAATGCCTTTTGCTTAATTTGCATAAATTTACATAAATTCCATTTTTAAGCTTTTTTCCTTCAAAAATACAATTATTTAGAGACAAAATGTATATAAAAAATGAAATAATCACAAGGAAATGATAATAAGGAAAGAATTACAGCGAAATCTTCCAGAAATGTCCTAGAATGTCCTTTGAAATGAAATGAAATGAAATGAAATGAAATGAAATGTCCTTTGTTGAAATGTTTGAATATGTATATGCATGTAAATATATGATATTTTTTCATTTTTGAAGCGCCATGAGCACTGAAAAGTGGACCTGTGCGCTATAAAAGTAGCCACTATTATTATTATTATTATTGTTAAAATACATTTTCAGCACATCCGATGAATAGGGGGTCAATAGCTCCATGTTTTACAGAGGCATTGTACTCCAAAGAAAGGTCTTGGAACTGCTAGCGCACCCATTTGAAGTGATTTAAGTGCTGAACCTGATATTTTCAAGGGTAATGAGATTATTGGACACATTTAGAAATAAAAACAATTAATGCCTTTTGCTTAATTTGCATAAATTTACATAAATTCAATTTTTTAAGCTTTTTTCCTTCAAAAATACAATTATTTAGAGACAAAATGTATATAAAAAATGAAATAATCACTTTCAAAGCAATGTATCAATACATTGCTTTGAAAGTGATTGCTATACAGAATCAGAGCGTATGTGAGTTTTGTCCTTGCAGCTCATATTACAGGATATAACAGTAGTTGTTGAATTCATGTTCATGGAATACAGCAGTGAACACAGAAATGTACACATGCACGTTACATGATCAGGAGTTGATATTTTCACATATTGTTAGATTTGCGAATAGCACCCAGATCGCAGAATTCCCACAAATAACCCCAGGAAAACAGGTACGGTATGAAGTCTCATTAATAAAGATTGTCTTTGATGCGTTTGAGGTGACAAAAAATGATGTCAAGTATCAAAACTAAATGCAATCATAGAATTTGCTTTGTGTTTGCTCTGTGTTGTGGGCTGCTCAGGTACAGCCCTGTCGCGATTTATACAGCGACTGGGCTGTGTATAGTTAGTGTACAGTGTATTTACATAATATGCACAGCCCTGTACAGTGTATTTACATAATATGTGTATGCACAGGCCTGTCACATTATTATCACAGCAAGTCATGACTAGTACTCTTAGTGGTCTCAGTCTGGTGGCCCCTGGCTGGGCCCCCTGCCTTGGGCCAGCACTTAGGCTCCTGGCCTCGGCCCGGCCTTGGGCCCCGTGAGCCCCTGGGCCCCTGGGCCACCGGGCCCCCGGGCCTGGGCCCCCTGGGCCTGGGCCCCCTGGGCCTGGGCCCCCTGGGCCTGGGCCCCCCGGGCCTGGGCCCACTTGGGCTCTGGGCCCCTGGTTCTGGGCTAAGGCCCGTGGCCTTGGGTCCGGCCTTAGGCCCCGCCTTTGGCCCAGCTGTACTTTGTACATGGTCTATGTGAAATCAAGCTTGTCTGTAACTGTATAATTACAAATAATTACAAATAATCACAAATGATCAACAGGTCCATACTATGAATATATGAATATATAAATATATGAATATATGATTATATGAATATATGAATATATATGTGAATATATATATAATTATACATGATTATATAAATGTGATCAGGCGTTCTGTTATGGTGTCAGATCTGCAGTCATTCATATATAGCAAATTTTATGCATGTATAAATGGCATACATTCATGTGTACAGTATGCTACACTACCGCTATGAAGTATTAAAATGCTCTACCAGGAAAAGCGTTCCTTACTGGTAAAATATTGTCTTACCGATCTGCTTTCATTCAAGCATTACCGTTTGAAAACCGTTGCAAAGCTGACACGACTACCGGGAAAATACTCACGTAAAGAGAGGGCTTGCCGTTGGCACAACTTTTACCGTACCGTACCGTTGTTACCGTACCTTTACCGATAGCGCGCGAGTACTGCAGAGCGCACGCGCCCGCAAATCTGTACTTCTACCAAAGATAGTAGATAACAAGATACGAAGGAGTGCGATAAAAATGGACACATTATGGCTACCCTACATGACGATACAAAAGAGAGCTAAGTACAAACTCAGTACACCTAGGAACATCATTCATTTCCAAAGGTAGTGGTATCTTTATTATCTTAAAAAGATTTAAAAATTATAGTCGTAGCTTTTTTTCGATTAAGGGGATTATTTTGAAGAACGAGATTTTATAGTAATAAGGATTATTTCGTGGAGGTAAAAATTTGGCAACAACATGATCTCACAATCAAAACGCTTGATAAACAACAACAACATCTTCAAAGACAGCGTGTCTCAGGCAAAAGACACACATCACCAGAGACGCGCTGTCCCTGAAGCCGCTGCTGCTGTTTATCAAGTGTCAAGGCAGCGCGTCTCAGGTGATAGCTGCCCCCCCCCCCCAAAAAAAAACTTCCAAACCAGGATTCTGTCAGTCACTTCTATCTCAATCTGTACTAATACTACTGGTATAATAGTGCTTTTTCCCCATGAATGCTCTATTTGCCATAAATAATTTTTGGCAAGTATACCCTTGTTTGTGTGGTCCTTGGTATTCTAACTGATTGGCTTACTGGGCACTTTAATTGTCCCCGCCGAACGAGTTCGAGCAGGGGACTATGAAACGGGCTCCGTACGTGTGTGTGTCTGTGCGTCCGTCCGTCCGTGTGTGCGCCGTGTGTGATCAAAATGTTCAATTTGCTACTTCTCTGTCATTTATGAGCCAATTTTGATTCTGTTTGCTTTATATGATAGCACTACATGGGAGCTTTAAAACTTCTACACAGAATTTCAGTTGTGACCTTTGACCTTGACCTTTGACCTATATTGTACATATTGCTACAAAATGCTACTCCTTCGCCATTTCTAACCCGATTTCGATTCCGTTTGCTTTATGTGATGGCACTAGGTGAGGGCTTCAAAACTTCTACACAGAATTTTGACCTTTGACTTCTTTGACCTTTGACCTTGACCTTTGACCTATATTGTACATTTTGCTACAAAATGCTACTCCTTCGCCATTTCTAACCCGATTTCGATTCCGTTTGCTTTATGTGATGGCACTAGGTGAGGGCTTCAAAACTTCTACACAGAATTTTGACCTTTGACTTCTTTGACCTTTGACCTTGATTTTTGACCTATATTGTGCATTTTGCTACAAAATGCTACTCCTTCGCCATTTCTAACCCGATTTCGATTCCGTTTGCTTTATGTGATAGCACTAGTTGAGGGCTTCAAAACTTCTACACATAATTTTGACCTTTGTCTTCTTTGACCTTTGACCTTGATTTTTGACCTATATTGTACATTGGCTACAAAATGCTACTCCTTCGCCATTTCTAACCCAATTTCGATTCCATTTGCTTTATGTGATGGCACTAGGTGAGGGCTTCAAAACTTCTACACAGAATTTTGACCTTTGACTTCTTTGACCTTTGACCTTGATTTTTGACCTATATTGCACATTCTGTTACAAAATGCTACTTCCGGCGGGGACATATATTACGCACCGCGTAATTTCTACTTTTCCTTGTTGAATTTGTGGAAAGAAACTTAAACTTGACTTTGAACTTGAACGATATGTTTTCCATCACTTCCCCCCCCCCCCCCACAATCCTATATCATTCAGAAATTTCCATGGCTCCCGACCAGAGCGTGAGATCCCTCTTCTACTCCAGCATGTCAAAGGTCATGCTCGGCCTTGTGGGAAGGTTGAAGAGGAGGGGAGGGCAGTCGCCAGAGTTCGACAGGAACAAAGCCCCCCAAGAAGAGTACGTATGAATTTGTTTATTTCTGATTGTGGCCTTCTGTAAGGAGTCAATGCTTGTCAACATCAAGAAAAAGTAGCTGTGAGCTTACTGGTGTCATTATGCAATCAGTTCAATTATTCATTGACTCTCAGACCGATTCTTTTGCTCTCCTCGGACTGAAATGGTGTAATTTAGGAAAATAGGACCAACCAGTGAAATGTCTTTCATCTCATACTAAAATTCATATCAGCTCTTTCATATGGATAGCTGCACTGTAGACATGAAAAGTATGTGATCAGGTAAATTCACTTTTCGATGGAACTTTGATCAGAGTGCCTAAAACGTAAAGACGTTTTCAGCCATTTTTCTCTCCATTTATTTATCTATCTATCTCATTCTTTCTTCTCCCTTTGTTAATATCTTTCTTTCCCCAGGCCTCACCAAGACACGCCCCATGGGGTCGTGTTGAAGGAGGACACTCTAAAGTTTGAGCCCGCCCTCGTTGGTCAGTCCCAGACACTGAAGCTGACCTGCAAGAACACCAGCAGAGAAGCTCAAGTGGTAAGATGAATGTAATTTATTGTTGTTATTATTGCAGATATTAGCCTTGAGGAAGGGGGATGGGGGGGGGGGGGGGGAAGACAAGGTGTTGCCAGCCCCTTTAACCTGGCCTAAATATCCATACCTCTATAGCTGGGTTCCAAAGTATTGCAGCAACCTTAAAGATGGTGCTTATTTTGAAATTGGAGCATTCACGTTTACAAATGACAATGTGTCATGTGTGATGGCATGCACACTTGTGTCCACAAACTGCCTCCAGTACAGTTAACCCTTTCTATGCCGGGGACTTTAGACAGTGTATACTATACTGTGGGGTTTTCTTGGCCATTTGGCTCTTTGAAGTACACGTGGGGTTTATGTTGCAAAGAATGTTTGGCGCTTTTTATCAATACAAAAATAAAAGAGGTAAAAGAGATAGCTAGTGTATAATACAGAGGGTCTGATTAACATTAAGTGGTTGCAAAAAGTTAGTGTCTCTGTTAAAGTTTGATATAGCAGGCGAGTCCTCAATTCTTGTTTGGCAATTTTTGTGTTGCTTTAAATTGACTAAGTGATAATAATGGAGGAAGACTTCTGTGTGTTTTTGTCCCAGCTGAACGAGTTCGAGCAGGGGACTATGAAACGGGCTCCGTACGTGTGTGTGTCTGTGCGTCCGTCCATCTGTCTGTCCGTCTGTGCGTCCGTGTGTGATCAAAATGTTCAATTTGCTACTTCTCTGTCATTTATGAGCCAATTTTGATTCTGTTTGCTTTATATGATAGCACTACATGGGAGCTTTGAAACTTCTACACAGAATTTCAGTTGTTACCTTTGACCTTGACCTTTGACCTATATTGTACATTTTGCTACAAAATGCTACTCCTTCGCCATTTCTAACCCGATTTCGATTCCGTTTGCTTTATGTGATGACACTAGGTGAGGGCTTCAAAACTTCTACACAGAATTTTGACCTTTCACTTCTTTGACCTTTGACCTTGATTTTTTACCTTTATTGTACATTTTGCTACAAAATGCTGCTTCCGGCGGGGACATATATTACGCACCGCGTAATTTCTACTTTTCCTTGTTTTTCATAAAATTAGTCACAAGACTGATGTATTAGTAGGTGTGAACTATGTATATCGTCGCTGGGGTGACAAGACCTCGTATCTACAAAATGTCAAATGTTCAGGAGAGCCAAAAAACATGGCAGCCAAAGCACTATAGTGAATGGGATAACCTTTCCTTTGACATGCTGTGGTGGCTTCATTTTTGGATTAAGACAGTTGGGACTTGGTCAGGACATCACTTAACCCATTATTTGACCATTAATCCGAAAAAGTCATTTTCACGAAAATTTCAGATACAAGGTCTTGTCACCCCAGCGATGATATATATTATTTTCAGAGTTTGGCTATAATTTTCATCTGTACTTGACAAGCACGTTCTACATATGCTTCATTTTCTCTCTGTCTGAACAGCTATTTGCAGAGTATCATGTATACATGCAATTTTTGTCAGAAGTAGATTTGTACTGTATTTCACTTCTTTCTTTATGGTCATTGTTACTTTGTTATCATTATTCAAACCATCAGAATTTGTGAGAGAACGCATTTGCTGCTGGTGTAACTGGATATATCATCTCAAGACATCGCTATACTTAACATTCATGGGTGAATTATGGCAGATTGATTGAAGGGAAATATCAAGATCCTTTATCAAGTGGGAAAGGTCATGGGATACATGTAGAGAAAGGAAATTAAGATCCTTCTTCGCTGCTTGCCAAGTTTTGTGAGCTGTGGTTACTCCGCCCCAAGCTTATTTTTTCCTGGTTTTCTTTGTGTATATACATCAGGTCAAATTTCTCAGCCCGCAGCAACCGTTTCACATCCATCACCACACCCACACCATCCGGGCCAAGCACTTTGTCAGGATACCGGTCAGCTACAGGCCAAAGGTTGCAGGAAAGCACCAGGCATTCATGGTCATCCAGACCACCAGTGATCACAACCTGGTGGTCAAACTGACAGGAGAATGTCTGTGAGACTCATCCAGACCAAGCAACTTGAATCTTCTGGTCAAACTGACCAGGAGATCAGCTCAATAATCTTTCAGACCACCAGGTGGCGACATCCTGGTCATCAAGTTAACCCGGAGACTGGCTCTTGGGGTCAGAGTGACACCAGTTTCATGGTCAGTCTAGCAAGCAGAGGGTCAGTGTGAATCACGCTGAACAAATGCTTAGGCTGATAATATTTGGATAGTCAAGCTATCGTGACCTATTTTGCTAGGAATCATCTGGCCAATGACCACTACATGGGTGGTCAAGCATTATACTGAATGACAGCATTATAATTATGCATGATCTTGGGAATCAACCCGGCAGTCAGTGATGACATCATGTGCAGGATGCGGTTCGTCCCAAAAAAGACAAGCTGAGTCGTCAACAAGTCCACATTGCAAAAGTACAATCCAGTATGAAATGTTCCAAATGTCCTTTCCTGTTGTTTAGAGTAAACATAGAGGGCTGAGGCCTGCACTTATTCATCCAATTTGGATTTGCTACCATCATTCCAAAGCAAATGATGTATGGAATTGCTATGGTGGAATGTTTATGCTCATGGCAAGGTGCATGGTTATCAAATACTGCATTTCTTATGGCATGGATGTGCTGATAGTCACCAAAAAGACTCTTCCACTTTCCTATGAGCAGTGAAGAACTTGTGTTTACTGTTATGTCATATAGTGGGGTATTTATTTTTGTGAATTTTTGCGAGTCAGCAACACACTAAAATAATAACTGTGATCCTGTCATTAAGTTGACAGTGCACGCATAAGTCATGTACTGGTACATAAGTACATGAACAGGGGCTGTGATTATGCTGTATACGCCATGTATTTATCTAGTCTAATTTTTCGCGAATAGTTACTTCCAAATGATTTCGCGAGTGGTTGAATTCGCAATCGTGGAGTACAGTCCTGAATGGAGAAATGCATGCATGCATGTCAGCCACATTCATGTAGGGATCAGATTCAATATTTTCCTGTGTCTTTAAATTTGAGAATAGCACCCGACTCATGAAATTTGCGAAAATAAAAATTTCACGGAATATTCCCCATATACAATATAATTTTGAAGGCCTAAGTCTTGGTGCACCTACTGTGTGAATGAATTTGGGCACTTCCTGATTTCTCCATCCACTGCTGTACTCTGCACAATCATGAATGTAAACACTCGCTAAAATGTTGGGTAAGCTTTGATATGCGAAAAATTAGACTCTCTAAATATATGGCATATACAGTATTGCATTGAAGCAAAGACTTGATCAAAGTAAAATATATCGAGAATAAAGGCAAAGAAGTGAAAACAACATAGTGAAATTATATAATGAGCAACTTGTTGATATCATCATATGAAATCATTTGAAATTGAATATCAGATAGGTGTGTACATGAAGACTGGTTTATGTCCTGAAATAACTGCTGCAGTTTTGTGGGTATGGCATCGTTGGCATTATCTTCTTCTTCTGTAAAAACAAAAACAAAAAAATTAAAAGAAAAGAAAACACAACTTGATTCCATCTGGTTGAGTTCGGAAAAATTGTTGACTTCATATGTCCTGAAGGATTGGAGGTCCTCGTGTCGAGGAAATAGAAGGTAGCAAGGCAATAATGTTGCATGGCAAAAATATATGCAACCCGCTGCAACAATAAAATCTGAAAGTCGGGTGGGGACAATTTTCTGAAAATGACATGACATTATTCCTTCACTCTTCTACTTTAATTATGCCTCCGCAACGAAGTGGCCGGAGGCATTATGTTTTCGGGTCGTCCGTCCGTCCGTCCGTCCGTACGTCCGTACGTCCCGTTTTGTTTTTGTCGATATCTCAAGAACCGTGTGGTGGTTTTACATCAAACTTGGTATGAGGGTATATCCTTGGGGGATAATACTTTGTGTGGATTTTAGGGTCACAGGGTCAAAGGTCAAAGGTCACAGGTTATTTTGTGAAAAAAAAATTTGAAATTTCATGTTTTTCTCCATATCGCGCAAATGGTTCTAGGTATCTTCATGGAACTTAGTATATATGCTTGTACCGATGGGCAGTAATTATCTAGGGAAGTTGGGGGTCATGGGTCAAAGGTCAGAGGGGTCAAAGGTCAAGGTCAACTCTTCAAAATATCACTACTTTCCTTATATTTATGCAACGAATGAAGTTTTGTTTTTTTTTAACTTGATGTAGACATGTATTACCCAATATATATTCTGTGGGAAGTTTCTTGCCAAAAGGTCAAAGGTCAAAGGTCAAGTGAAAGTGCTGAATTGCACCTTTGCCTCCATATCTCAAAAGTAACTCAAGGTATCATCAGGAAACTTACATATTTATGCATGTTCAACCTAACAGTGATTCTCTTTGGAACTGTGAGGTCAAAGGTCAAAGGCCAGGTTTAGATAATGCTATTTTCCCATTTGATACTGAAATTATACTTTTTCTCAATACCTTGAAAAATTACTCAATGCATAAACTTATAAAAGGGTCAAAAGCCAAGTAAAAATCATCAGTTCCCCAAATACCTGCACTCTGACATTTCAATCACTCATCCAATTGAACCTAGTTCTAAGAAAGTGAACAGTCAGCACATTTGTGTCAAACCTGTCATTTTAATATTTTGCCAATTGTTTGAAACTGTCATCACACATTGTCAAGACATTGTACTATAGACCTATTAGGAGAACCATGCATTATGGCGGAGGCATATCAGTCGCCGTAGCGATATATCTAGTTTCATATATAACACGACTCATAAAAGTACTCGGCTGCGGAGATGTCAATGATTTTATTAGCGCATGCCGAGTGGTTAAGGAAATCGGTTTCCACAAAACCGCCTTGAAAGTTTTCCTTCGGAAGCTATCATGATTAAGGGGAGGCAAGACAGTTTCACCTCTTGACAATAGAAAGTATGCTCCTAGCAACCTCCGCGATGTTCATTCAAGCTTTCATAGTGGTAGTGGTCTACGCACGACCAATCAGTAACTTGGATGCCACACACTGACCAATGAGATCACTCCCTCGTTGTTAGGGGTGGAGTCTAGCTGCGATGCTAAATCCAAATATTAGGACATGTTTGTGTTCCACTGAAATTGGAAAATCATGGCCCAGAAAAACACTTATTTCTTGCCTTTCCTTTGATTATTTAGCTTCGAAATTTCGGCAGATGATAGACAATATATTAGACTACAAAATTATGCCAAAGACAGAAATCCAATCATTTTTACCGATTTTGATGATCTGACTTCAAACTCGATTTTCTCGGCTCAGCCATCAGCGACTTTAGGATCCTTTTGTTTTGGCGGGTCACATATGAGTCATGGTGTCACAAATCCTCAGTAAATGACATTACAGTCAAAGAGACCAAGATGGCTATTTTTGAGATGCACATTTCCTGACTTCATGATGTTGAAATGATGTAAAATCTTTCATTTGATGCTATTCAAATGCAATGGCTGTCTTGCATTTACTTTGTTGCTTTCTTATAGTTTCTTGACTTTTTTTCTTCATATTCATTTGTCATTCTTTCAGAGACTTTATGGGTTTCATGAAAAGTGATGATTACTAATTGAATAATCAAAGATTGGTGCTATGTGGGTATTACTGTTAGTAACTTTATATAAAATTGACCAAATCTATGAATGTGAGGGCATTGAACTGTATCAATGAATTTTCTTGAATATTCTTTTCCGATGTGGCATTAGTAATTGATATATGTTTGCCTACTTGTGGTTTTGTCAGTGTTTTGTCCAGAATATATCCAGCATAATGTCACTGCCGTGTATCATAGTACAAAGAAGGTAAGTAGCTTTATATAGTACACCAATATACGTTTTCTGTAATGTGAGCAAGTTTGTAAGTTGTGTGCAGACACATTCATTGGCGAATTGGCCTTTGTGTGTTATTGAGTAACTTTGGATGCTTTCGGTACTTGTTGGAAACTGAAATATGGTAAAGTTGAGTGAATCTGGAGAGCATTCATTCTAGTGCAATAAAGATTGAGAGTGTCTTCCAGTGATGTGCGGGTTGCTGTCACTGTCTTCACTGTTTTGCTGTGGGCGTGTTGATTTGTACAAATGTAAAGGAAATATCCCATACATTAGTCAGTTTGTATACATTCATTGTGGGGGACTGTAGGTACTTTCAGGCATTGAAGCATTCTTTGTTTCCACTGGATTCTTGTTCAGAAGTAATGATGAAATCAGTTTAAAAAAATAGAAAAATCACTCATGAATGAAATGAAATGCACACAATATTTCTGTGTAATTGTATTGTAATTCAAACTGGATAATAGTTTAGTGGAACTGAATAGAACAGTAGATAACAAGGATCTTCCAGTTCATGTGCTCAATATATCCTTTATTATACATGTAGTCAGTAATACTGATTTCTCAGTGAATGGGTCTGAATATATTAATCTCTTATATTTTCCATGATAACATGCCATCAAGTTCAACTCAAGATCGGATCCTTTCTGTTACAAATGAAAAATCTTGTAGATACAACATCATTGTTTTCTACCTTTTCTGTTATTGATTCTACTCATGTTAACAATGCACATGCCCCCACCCTCCTCTAGGCTTCTGAAATGCAATGTATATCGCCTCAATATTTTCATTGTATATTTCATTATTACAACTGACTTTGATGAATTCAGAGTGTAAACAGAGCAGTGTTGAAACAGGAGTGAAGTGTTACAGTGAAAACCCATCGTAACAAGGTTCTTGGGAGTGCTGAATTAATTGTTATAAACAATGCCTTGTCGTAAAATATACTTAAAAAAGAGAGACCAGTTAATTAAAGTAATGGATATATAGTTTAGACTGCTGAATTCCCCTCCTTAAAAGGTACAGCTTTGTAGTTAAAACAGGATTCCGTGTATTTTCTTTATTTTTTTGTGGGATATTTTTCCTTTTCATGTACTTGGTACAAAGATAAAGTTTATACGTGGTGATAAATGTTGTTACTTGTGTAATAGCACCTAAAAAGTATTTTGCACTATTTCAGCACAGTGTGTGTAATCGTAAGATGTGTGACTCAGTATGGATTTGTTATTGTGCTTGTTAAAGTATGGAAATGATTGTGGGGAGAGAGAAAAGTATGTTGGTCATACGTGGATTTTTGTAGTTTCTGTATGAATGAGTTAAAGTCCCTGGTTCTTTTGTTCTTTTGTAGATTTACTAAAGTTGATAAGTACAATGTAAAATTCATTATACAGTGTTCTTTGTCAATTCATTGTGATAATGTCTAACAGAAAAATGATTAATTGCTACATTTTGTTCTCATCAGACATTTCAGTCCATGTATTCATTCTGAAGACAATATTCCATGTTGTGTTTACTTGGTACGTTTGTACATATAATTTTGTAAATACATGTATATTGTCAGACATTGTATTATACGCCTGTTTGTGTAGATGACATATATAAACATATCATCCCATTATTGCAGCTGTTTGGGAAGGTAGATACATGTAAATGTTTATTCTGCATAAGAGACAGTGGGAAAGAAATAAATGAATTGTTCAAGTTTTTCAAAGTGCATTGCAATGGTACTTTGTACTTTGTTTTGAGTTGTTGGTGTCAAAAAATATGATGTAGATAATGGGCGTCAACGATCGTCCCGTCACTGTACATTAAAATGTACATTACTTGAATATGAGACCATTCTGAAGCAAATAATTTTCACACAACAATAGATACAGTGGACTCCCGTTATAACGAAGTCCTCGGGACCGGCAATTTTCTTTCGTTATATCGAAATTTCGTCATAACCGAATGAATAAACAATAAAAATACATAGAGTTGACAATGTTGCGGCCATAGATTTTACTTCGTTGTAACCGGAATTTCGTTATAACGTGTTCGTTATAACGGGAGTGCGCTGTAAATACTGTACTCTTAAATGAATCCCACAAGGATTGGAACAATCATCCCCCGGCATTCCCACTGATTCCCACTGATCAGTTTCTAGCCATCCCCTTAAATACGTTCTTTTTCGGTTCCTTGATGCTGTAGTATAATATATACATGTGTATATGTCATTTTCGATATCAACATGATTATTTTCAGCACAGAAATCCCGCATGATAAGACACCATGTGTTCCCAGTATGTAATTCTCACTGTGTGAGCTCTAATTTGTGTTGGTTTTTATTTCATACTCTCATGCATCCCTGACATTGCATAACACTCGCCTCACTCCGAGCATTAACTACAAAGTGGCGTAAGAAGGAAACTTCAAACAAAGACTCGAGGCACACAATGTATTTCATGAGGAACTATTCGTCTTGTTGTTTTTTATTGGCAGACACATCGTCGCACATGGAGGCAGTTTATCATGTAGGTCTTGTCATAAACATATCTGATTCATACAATGGAAGTGATAAGTCGGGATAGAAATTGAGGTCATCATCATTCCATCTTACTTCATGTTCTTACCCTATATCCTTGTGATTGGCAGGTCACCCTCGTAAACGGGTTTGGATGGTTATTATCCTCGTTTTTAACCTGTATGGCGAGATTACATTGTATTGCATTGTACATTTACCATGCTATTGCTAAACATGTCAATTTGAACAACGAGAAACAAAACAAGAGGGGGGGGGGGTAGGAGGTCTCGCGCACACCTGAGCATTGATAAGTATCGCAAGTTCACCTTCCACACATTCTTGCAGACTATTACCTGAGAACTTAGCAAACTTTAGGGTAGGGGCAGCTTTGAGGGTCTCAAGGGGTGCATTGTGTCCACTTGTATATTCCATCACAATGGCAAAAATACCTGCCAAGAGTTAAAAATCTTTGACAAAGCAGTTAAACAAAAAATGACTCCGATTCAGCCCCTGCCCGACCCCTGGATCTACCATGAATAACTTTGGAAGTACATTCACCAATGTTTTTACTCGAGAGTATTCTGGTTTATAGCTTCTCTAATTTGAGGGTTCTAGGGTCCATGTATTAAATAATTGTCACTATTGTGATAATACTTATCAACTTGGGTGAAAATACTATGTGCTTTCAACAAGGAACAAAACTGCAATGTGAAAATCAGACCCCAATATGGTCCCCTCCCCCCCCCCCCCAAAAAAAAAGGTCCATCCCCGAAGTGGGGAATTGTGCCCATTCGTACAAATATATTATTCTACGCTCTAGCGATAATACTTGTCAATTTCTTGGTAAAAGTCTGACCATGCATTTGCAAAAAGATGAAGAAAGCGTGAAAACCAGACCTGAAGTTGAGCCCCTCCCCAGCCCACCTCGGATCTGCCAGGAACAAACTTGGAAACTACAGTCACCAATCTATACTTACTCACAGCACCAACTCAGGTTGAAATCCCTTCTGGTTCTATAAGAGAAAAAGACTCTTTAAGATTTCTTAATTTGGAAGCTTTGCCCCCCTCCCCACTACAGGGGCATTGTGCCCCTTAGGACCCCAAAAGGGAATGGTGACCATTTGCACAGATACATATTCTATCATATTCTATCCTATCGGTGATATCCGTAAGTTTGGTGAAATGAATAAACTTAAAACTATACAGGCACCTATGTATAGCACTAACTTATTATTTCTGATTCTAGAGAACAATATTTTTAAAGATTCCTTAGCTTGGAGGTTTTGCCCACCCCCCCCCCCCCCCGCCCCATTCGAACAATTAAGACTATATCCCCTAGGGTTACTACCTGCTACGTTTGGTGAAAATCCATAATGGGGTTTTCAAGAAAAAGATTAAAATGTAAAAAGCTAAAGCACGATACACTATGAACGCACGATGCACGACGCATGACGGACGACGAATGATTGCAATAGCTCACACGAGTCTTGGCTCAGGTGAGTTGAAACTCTCTCCTCACCCTGTCTGCAGTTTATTTCTCTCCTTCGATATAAGGTGGAGTGGTAAAGTGTTTCAAGCCTCGGCATTGCGACTTGGTTTGCGATCATTTCTGGTGCAACAACATGACATCTAACCCGAATTGGAATGAATATGGGAAATGCTTTTGATAGAGGCAGTGTTAGTTTGTGAAGAGCCCATCATTGTTTTTCACTGTGATCGATGACATAATTTCATTTTCCAACGGTGTGTCTGCTGTTATTGTTTTGTGAAGAGCCCCACCTCGCTCCACACTGTGATGGACAACCACGTAGTATTCCATCTCCTTACAACTTATGGTTGCTTGTGATGTTGCTGTTGTTATTTTGTGTAAGAGCCACATCGAGCCTGGACATCCTCGTAATTTCATCCCGTTATAACTTACCTTGTTGCTTCTGATGTTGCTGCTGTTATTTTGTGAAGACCCCCACCTCGCTCAACACCGTGATGGACAACCTCGTATCATTCCATCTCCTGAGAACTTACCCTGTTGTTTGTGTTGTTCCTCTTGTTTTGTGAAGAGCCCAACCTCGCTTTACACTGTAATGGACGAGCTCTTACTCAGTATTCCATCTCCTTACTATTTACCAGTTTGTTGTGCTGTTGCTATTTTTGTTTTGTGAAGAGCCCGACGTCACTCTGCGCTGCGATCGATGGACGACCTCCATTTCCTTAAAACTTACCAGTTGGTTTTTGTTGTTGCTGTTGTTGTTGTCGCCGTCGTTTTGTTGTTACATTTTTGTTTTTGTTAAGAGCCCCGCCTCGCTCTACACTGTGATGGACAACCTCATATAGCATTCCATCTCCTTACAACTTACCCGCTATTTGTTGTTGCTGTTGTAATTGAGTGAAGAGCTCCACCTCGCTCTGCACTGCGATGGACATAGGTAACTCTAAATTTGTATTCCATCTCCTGACAAAATAAATGTTGCTTGTGATGTTACGATTGTTGTGTTGTGAGGAGCCCCACCTCGCTCTATACAGTGATGGGTACCATTTGGTATTTCATCTCCTTACAACTTACCCGCTGTTTGTTGCTGCTGTTGTAATTACGTGAAGAGCCCCACCTCGCTCTACACTGTGATGGACAACCTTGGATCATACTCCATCTCCGTTCCCACAATGCAATGTTTGTTTGAGTGCAGTGTATTAAGGTTTCTGATTGTGCATGAGCCCCAATTGATTCAAAAGAGATTGGCAACTTGAGGTGACATTGTCACTGAATTTGAACATAAATTATGTTCCATCACAAAAGTTTCATCATTTAAAGAAATTATTGTAAAAGTTGTTTTTTTTTCTCCTCGTTCTCTTTTACAGTTTTCGCTGTTGTTCCACACTCTTTCATTCAGACACCGAAATCAGCGTTTTGCATCTGTGATCATTACAAGCAAGCAAACTGTAGACTAAATATTTTACATGCAGTTGCTGCATTTGGGTGATTGCCACAACAAGTTAATTTTCATTCAATGGTCACAGCCCAGCTGGTTGTCTTTGCATGGTCACGGGCTTTTGCAGTCAAGCCAATAAGAACCATTCATCTTTCATTCACAATGACTTTTTGTATATTTTGATGACTGCATCATCATCGCTGTGACGTAGCTATCATGATTCAAGAAAAAAGATAACAATATAGGAATATGTACAAACATACTTACCTCTGCAACAAAGCCCGAAAAGATGCCATAAACCTCTTCAAACGAAAGACCTCGTTACTCATTTTACTTATCTGGTAAAAGCAGACATTTATGGGACTGATGGTAATTTCATAGCTGAACAGTGCACATATAGAATGAAACTGATGCATTATGCAAATATCATCTTATTTCCTTGTTTGCGTCAATAAGTGTCATGCCAACTTTACTGTTCATTCATTGGTTCAAAGTTAATCATCTTGATTTCGTCATCATTATGCCAGTTTCATTATTATCAAAAAATCGTTGCTTACAAACAATCAAATTCACGTTGTCTTTGCATGTTGTTGATTGCGTCAATAACATCCTAAATGCGTGTATAACCAAGTATTTTCTTGAAGAATGAAATGAAGAGAGATTATGAGATCTTTTCGGACTCCGATGCATCCTATCTACACCATCCTTTCCAGCTCTTGGACCACAGCTCCTAAAGCAGGCCTGGAAGCTCGGTTAGGATTACCGCAGAGCGCACCGATGAGCATTAGAGTCCCGTCGCCTGCAGCTCGCCCCATCATGTTGAGCAGACGACCAACTTGATAGACATCGCTGAGGACGTCGGTCGCCTGATCTTGAAGGGCGACCTCTGGGGCGATGTGTTGATATAACTCGCCCTTCAGATATCGCAACTTCTCCTCCGGGGTGAAGTAGTAGGAGGAGGAAGACGTCTGACGGGAAACCATGCCCAAATCGATGACCCTGGCCCGCCATCGACCTGGAGTCGAAGAAACAATATAGGCGAAAAGAAAAATGAAAAGACTTGTGAGTGCGTTTGGAGTATAGTGAGGAACAAAAATATGCATTCATGGGTAATAAAAATTTAATGATGGCTGGAAATACACTCCTTAACCTCACTTTTGAAATGTAAAAGAGGGAAGTATTTTCATCAATCTATGAATCTAGTAAATCTTCAAACTTAGATGTCCGTTGATGCGTTAGGTGTGCTACTCGAGGGATTAAAATCAAAATATTTCGTAAGTGTCTTTTGCAAAAAGCTCATCAAAAATGGGGGGGGGGGGGGGGGAGGGGGACGAGTGCGTTTGACATGTATTTTGGTCTAATGAACTTGAACTTACCTAAAGGGGACTTGTCTAACAGGACATTATCCTCCTTTAAGTCATTCATCAGATATCCTCTCTGATGAAGGAGCTCAAGACCCTTGCAGATCTCTAAGGCCAGACGGAACCAGTTGGTGTGGGTGATGGTAGGGACCCCGCCCCGCATGGCCTTGTGGAGAGTCACGGTCTCTCCCGTTACCGCGTCACCTGGTAACAGTTTGATAATAACGCTGGTTTATAGTACTTAAGTTGACATTCTCCTTTCAGTACTTTAACACAAATATAGAATTGATACTTTCTTGACGTCTTTAAAAACTTAAGATTTCACCGTGAATTTGTGAATATGACTTCTGCGAGTTGGGATGAAAACAATATGACCTAACACTTGCTTAGAATTACACATCAGTGGCACAAAATACATTATTGTAGTTTTTTTTTAAATGAATAATACTTACTGCTTTCCCAAATTTGAATGCCACAACTAATAATGTTTCTTGAATTTTCGACATCAGTCGCTTTGGTGCTTATGTTCTGCGTCCTGTCGTAACTGTAATTCTCTATAAGTTGTAATTGTTTGGGTAAAAAATTGCATAGTTATCCCGGCTACGTATAGTCAACCATTACAAAGTTTGTTATTAGCTTACCGATGAATTCCATCGCCAGGCCGATACACCCAGTACCGAGCTCAAGGCATCCTAGGTACGTTGGGAAGCACCCCTCCCTGCCAAATAGGTCCAACAAGGCGGCTTCCTCTTGAATTTCAGCTACCTGAAAAGTGGATTAAGTTAAAATGAATGGAGAACGTAAATATTATTGTTCACATCTAACCTTGCAGCATTGTTTTTATCATCTATCGTTGTTATCATTATCACTATGATTTTTATTTATCACTGTGACTATCATTTTGATCCTTATCAGCATATCAAACAATAGTCACCACACATTTGAAATCAGATGGACGACCTATAGAAATGTTGTTTTTTAACATGTACAGAGAAGCAGTTAGATGAAGAAACGATTAATTCCCTGATGGAATATAGAGGTAAAACAATGATTGAAACAAGAAAAGTTACCTTCTTGGTCATCTGGCTAATAGACGAGGGCAGCGTGAAAGTCTTGAGGGCGATTGGCTCATTGGTGGTGCGGTGCCGGCACAGATAAACCGTGCCGTAGGACCCCTGTCCAAGGATGATGGAACCTTTGGTAGGGTGGAACTCCTTGAGATCGGTGATGGTCCAAATGTACGAGCTGGTAACCAAAGATTTGCTGGTAACGGATGGTGAAGATGGTGCAGCAGCACCACGCGGACTGGGAGTTCTCGCCGTGGTGTTGCTATTGGCAACGGCCCCAGTCGTCGTACCCACCTGAGATGGAGTGCTGGTAGGCCTGGCAAAGAGAATACAAAATAATCCTGTAGTCGTACTAATTTCGTCAATTTTTCCGTAAGGAATCACAGGTGTATTCATTGCCTGCGAAAGAATGATGTTGGCCTACTAATAAAATGTTTATCATCACAAGAACTAGATAATGTCAACCTTCGATTGTCGAAGGATTACACTTTGGTAAACTGCAAGCAGTGTTAACATGGTAGTTTCCAACGTTTGTGAGTTTTATAGTTCTTACCGAGGAGTGGGGGTTGCCAACATCTGATGGGAAGATGTCGGTTTGGATGTAAGGGGCGTATGTCTGCAAGAAGAGAAAGAGACAGAGGGAAACTAACGGTAGAATTCTTTATCTTCCTATGAAAAAAAAAAGTCTTCCAAAATGTGAGAGAAGACTCAAACGTTAACTATTATGATCATCGAAATTCTGCGCGATTTGAAACACTGTATTTTGTTATTGAATAAAGGTTAAAACTCAGAAAGTTTACATGGGCAATTGCAATTTTCTTTTTGTATAAATTCAGTTCTATATTAAACAATACCATGTTATCTCTTCATCAAGTAAGCGTAAATTTTTGTTTGTTTGTTTGTTTGTTTTCATTTTCGGACCGACAAGATGGCTGGATATCCCACATTTAGCTGCACACTGTAATACAAAGAGTCCATGAAGTACGAAATTCATTTAATAAGAAACATCATTTTTGAAAAGCCACAATCTTACACAGGGGATAGGGAGTTTGACGCAGGAGAGGGGCTGGGTGACGAATGACCAGCGGTGCCGACTGGCGTCGAACCGTGTGAGGATGGGGATGGGAGGGTGCTAGGAGGTGCCGAGGCTGCGGCTTGCCATGGCGTACTGATTTACAAAGAGCATAGAGGACGATTGAAGGTAAGCATTTCAAATGACATCACTCTATCAAACTTATCTATAATGCACAAAATAACTGTTACCGACTTCACCCGTCGTACGATACGTACAAGCCGGTGTCACTTGTTTTGGGTTTTTTTTTTTTTTTTCTTCATTGGATCTTCTGTTGATTTTCAGTTGATTTGTAGTTGACATTCATATACCCTATTATTTGATTGGATGGTATCGATCTAAAATGTTTAAAGGCATCTAGGTTTTAAGTCTTTAAAAAAATAATAGAGGGACACGCACTGTGTTTAAGTTTAAAAAAAAGCATTCAAAGTATTCTTACCATGCTGACGGACTACGAGAGGGAGAAACGGCCGGGGAAGTTACAGTCACGACAGTCTGAAGATCCTGGGGATAGGCAAACAAGAAGCAGATTTTTATTCTTTTTGTGTTGAATTTTTCTATGCATAACTTTAGTAGTAGTAATAATAATAATAATAACAGTAATAATAATAATAATAATAATAATAATAATAATAATAATGATATTAATGATAATAATAGTGGCTACTTGTATATAGCGCACAGATCTACCTTTCAGTGCTTATGGCGCTTCAAAAATTAAAGATAGATACATACAATGATCTCGATATTTGCTATAGATGTTCTATTTCCTCTTCTATTTTTGTATTGTCAAATTACAAGATGACATTGAATATCCATTTCTCTTTTGTCTTTCTAAGGCTCTATTAGAGTACTCACCTGAAGATGGCTCCTTGGAGGATCTTTCTTAGGCTTAGCCAAAGCCAGCTCCATCTTCAAGATCTCGATCTGTGATGTTGCATCCAGATACTTGTCCATGAACCGTCTCGTCTTCTCTTCGGCCTTCCTCGCCCTCTCTTCGGCCATCGTCGCCTTCATTTCGGCCTGCCTCGCTCTGTCCTCGGCAATGATCGTCTTCTCTTCTGCCTGCCTCGCTTTCTCCTCGGCAATGATCGTCTTCTCTTCTGCCTGCCTCGCATTCTCCTCGGCGATGATAAGCCTATCTTCGGCTCGTGTCGCTCTCTCCGCGGCGAGCCGAAATTTCTCCTCTGCGATGTTAGTTCCTTCTTCTGCCAGAGCCAGTTTCTCTTCTGCAGATGACGCCCTTTGCTGAGCTCTCGCCGCGATCTCTTCAGCGATCATCACCTTCTCTCCGATCAGCCACAAGTTGGTCTCGGCTACTCGTATCTCCTCCTGAATCGCTGTCACCCGTTTCTCGGCATTCCGTGTCCTTTCCTCAGCACGACACGCACGATCTTCCGCCTGCCTCACCATCAGTTCGGCCAGTCGAGTCTCCTCCTGGGCGCGAGCCGTCTTCTTAAGGGAGTGGCTGGCCATGCCCCCGATGAAATTTGCAGTCCGCTTCGCCCGCATTACCTTCTTCTCAGCCAGTTGAACTTTGCTGGCTAAAGCCTGTCAGAAATGAGGAGATACAATAGAGAAAATGTTTTCGGCATTCATGTAATCGTATTTTGATTGGTTTATTTTTCTCAAGTAGATGACTGAGTAAAATATAGACCCTGTAACTTTTAAAAGTTTGACTTCTAATTTTGTCTTGGTTTAAACTGGTTTTTAGTGTAAAATTTCTGTGCTTTCTCTTGATTTGTATTGTGAACTTAATAGATAAAAAGAGAGGAAAAAATGTCATTTAAAGAAATAGTTCTAGGTTTTCAACATACTGCAATCTGTTCCCTCAGCAGCTTGTTCTTGAGGGATTCCTGCAAGCGTTGAAGGAGAAGGTTGCCTGCCAGGTACACTGGACCTTTGCGGGCTGTCTCAGCAAGCTTTTTAACGGGGAAATGAAGAACACAAACAAAATTTCCCGTAAATACTGCTGAAAATCAAAAGCACTTAGAATTTACTTTTTTTTCTTTTTAAGTCAACACTTGTGAACGTCCGATTAAGCTGAAGTGCATTCTATGGTCAATCTCTTGTCAAAATTATTAGATAAAAGTAGATATATCCAACACTCTGCATATTGTCTTCCCCCTTGAAATGAATATTTCAAAAAGAGATATCTGTTCATTTACTTTTACTCATTTACTTATTATTGAACTTCAATGATCTGTAGGCGTAGTATAAAATTAAGGGGAGTCCTTGGCTTGTATTGAGTGATTTTAATCATCCATGTAGGCATATAGGCCTATACATGATATACTTTTCATAATAGTTGTAATAACATTTTCATTGTAACTACAATCATTCGATTACCTTTGTATATTTCGTTAACATTCTCATATTTGTTAAATCTGAATCAAACGTTATTGTGGATTTGTAGCACCAAATATTCTTGAAGCACTGAAAAAAAAAAATAGTGCAATGGTTTTTATTGTAGTGGCATACAAGTGGCATATAGGGACTGTCTTGCTTACATCTGCAGGGCTGCTCGCGGGTGACGTTGCGGTCGCCCATACCCACGGTTCGCCATATCGGGCCCTCTTCTGTAACTCCCATGGTACGGGAACGTGAATTTGGGACTTGGGAAACATCTCCATCTATCGTCTGTCAGACTAGATCTCAATATCTACAAAAACCAGATGAAAGAAAAATGTGTCTAAACTCATTGAATGTTATTGTCCATCGTATGCAGTCATGAAGTACCCCACTCATATTTTTTGCATATGTCCCGGCGTCCATGTGTGTACAATGCAGTGTAATGCGTGACCTTGGTTTGACTTTGTGTCTTTGATTTATCTCGAGTAGAAAGAATTCAAATTTAATATCATGAAAATCAGTGAACTAAAAAGCTAGTAATTACATATGCTAGCGTAATGGAGTGTAAATGATTAATACTGACCTGACAAAATACGATTTGTCGTCTCTCTGAGCGCAGAAATACGAAAATATCAGAGAAAATTCCGTGACAAAACACTTCCGATCGAAGTCAGTACACAGAATGCTATTGCTTTGTTTTTCTGTTACCTTGGATATGTTGTCAAGTCAACGCGCGTATTTTTGCATATCACAAGGCGTATTCCATGCGCGTAGGTGCGTAAAGGAGACCTCTTGATCATGACGTCAGAAATGGTTATAGCGCGCATACATAAAACGCAACAGAGCATACGGCGTGAATGATGCGTCTGCGCTGAGTTATCTGCGCAGTTCTTTCTATGAAAAAAACAAACAAACAACAATACACTTGTACCTAGCAGTTCTTCTTCTTCAGAGAGATTTTTGCGCTCCCCACCACTGAGGAAAATCTCTTTGTTCTTCTTATAACTGATTAAAGAGACTGTACAGTACTGGTTGAGGTGGGGATTCATGTTTTGAACATTCCTAAGTGAGATAATGAAAAGCCTCTTATGAAATATGAAAGAGCATGTAAATTTAAGAAGGATTCAACGTTTATTTGATGAAAATTGGTTTTCAAATGGCTGAGATATTCAAAAAAATGCTAATAATAAAAGGCGACATGCCACAACTTTATCAGGATCTCTTTGTTTCACCTTGTTTTTGGATATCTCAGCCATTTCAAAACCGATTTTCATCGAATAAACTTTTGATTCCCCTTAGAACTGCATGCTCTTTGACATCTCATAGAGTGGTTTCTGAATATCTCGCAAAACGTTAAAAGCTAAATCCTCACCTCGACCAGAACTGTACACACCCTTTAAGTCTGCCTCCTTCAGTAGGCTGAAGATTCTTGCAGACTGTGCTATACATTATAAAACAGTTTATAATACAGTTAGCCAATAACAAGACGTAATGCTCCTCATGATCAACTCTTTTTTTCAAGTAATGTTATGTTGTCATCTGGTAATTCTACCATGACAAAGAAGAATATTAAAACTCAACCCTTATGAATACAGGAAATCTTATAATATCTATTTGTCTTTGTGTAGGTTTTGAAAATGATGACCGGTAATCAATGCATTTACGTATTCAAATCGGCAACACTAATTTGTATGCATCCTGTCACTGAGAAGTTATACCTTTTTGTCCTTTCACAGGTGAAGTTGTACGTTGTACAAGCAGGTTTATACTCACTGCCTATTATCCTCTTTGAGGTATCAGGTTTGTGTAACTTCTCTGTCCTTCTACCATTTAAATTCAAGAAAGATCTATAATTATGATTCTGAAGACATAGTGACAATGAATTCCTTTAGTACCGACATCCTGTTTCAAATTTCCCTCGTATTTTTGATGTTATCTTTTTTTTTTTCTCGTTGACCATAGATGTTGTTCCTGAACATTAAAAAGCTTACTTGAAGCTTGACGATTCAGTAAAACAAATTTGACAACATCAGTAAACTGGCAGATAAAGGTCTTAATCATTCCCATAGCTACCTTGCTGAAGGAGCTCTAATTATTCAAGACATTTTTGGTATCATCTTTGCGAAGTGAAACATGGGAAACAAGAGGGACTGATGTTCAGAAGGGTAATGTTCGTTATTTCGAAGGTTTGTTACTTCGGAATATAGAAACAAGGGTCGTTAATCCGAAACGCACAGATTGCGTATAGGCCTACTTATCAGGATGTTCATTAATTCCAAAATGAAGTATACTCGTGATTCCGAAGGTTCGTTAATCCGAAAATAGAATAAAGGTTCATCATTCAGAAGGTCACTTCGAAAATGAAAATAAGGTTCGTTATTCTGAAGGTTCGATAGTTTGAAAATAAAACAAGGTTCTTCAATCCGAAAATGGAAAAAAAAAACCTGGTGCGTACTACAATATGAGCTATCGGATTTACGAACTTCAATTTTGTTTTTAGATTAATGAACCTTCAGTAGGTCGAACCTTCGGAATAAGGAACTCTCGTTGGATTTTATTCCAAAGTATAACTTAACATGGTGCGGAGTCGCTCATTCGATGCGTTTGAATACTTCCTTAAATGGTTTTTACATGAAATAAATCCAATTTCAAACGCAAAACTGAGTTTAACTTCAAACACGTGTGTATATTTCATTTCATATTTCATTTCATTATATTTTTCAGCACGGCACATGATTCAGCCAGCACGGCTGTTCTTCCTCATGTCCGTGCGTATTATGCATAAATTTGAATATATTATGTGAACTGCTGCTTCACCTTTATGCAGTACAGTGCCACGAGTTGCTTTTTAACAGATGTATGAACACGGATAAAAGGACGAAGGGACGAGACAATTAGTTGGAAAGCAATTACAGGGTTATAACCATCAATCATTCTTTAATCTTCTATTCCACTCAATCATCATACCCCTACACTGCCCTTCTGCTCTATGCGACAAAAGGTTTCTCATATCGTCTCGGACTGCAAATCTACATTCATTCCGTTTCATGAATTCATATTGAAGACAATATTCCATGTTGTGTTTGTTTAGTACCTTTGTACATATTTCGTAAATACATGCGTATTGTCAGACATTGTATTATATGCCTGTGTGTAAATGAAATATATAAACATATCATCCCATTATCGCAGCTGTTTGGGAAGGTAAATACATGTAAATGTTTATTCTGCATAAGAGACAGTGGGGAAAAAATAAATGAATTGTTCAAGTTTTTCAAAGTGCATTGCAGTGGTACTTTGTACTTTGTTTCAAGTTGTTGGTGTCAAAAAAAAAAAACAAACAAACAAATATGATGATACATTATACCCAGGAAATGGGATATTGAAAGTTTTAAATGTCAACTAGACTTAGTTGCCAATTACTCATGTAACAGTTTTTTTTTGACCTATCCCAGTCGCTTCCTTTATGGTTCAATACCACACTGACACAGACACAGACACACTGCAGTGTACTTCTCTATGATGTATTTCCAATTTTCCATTTCATTCACTACAGCATCTCTGCAAAATTTGATATACTTCCACCTAATGAACAGTGTGCACACTCTTCCTCCTGCTTGCCGTGAAATCAAAACTCCAAATCTCGGTTCTGGGTTTAGTCACCGATAGACAAAGACGTGTTTATACGCTGGTGAATCTTAATGTGATTTCCTCTTTATCTGTTCTCTTTTTAATTTCTTGATACTATAGTATAGTATATACATGTGTATATGTCATTTTCGATATCAACATGATTATTTTCAGCACAGAAATCCCGCATGATAATACACTATCTGTGTTCCTAGTGCATAATTCTCACTGTGTGAGCTCTAATTTGTGTTGGGTGTTTTCATACCCTCTTGCATCCATTACGTTACCACACGCCTCACTCCGACAAAGTGACGTAAAAACGAAACTTCAAACAAAGACTCAAGGCACACAATGTATTTCATGAGGAACTCTTCGTCTTGTCGTTTTTATTGGCAAACACAACATCACACACAGAGGCAGTTTATTGTATCCAAAGGTCTCGTCATAAAGATATCTGAGTCATACAATTGAAGTGGTAAGTCAGGGTAAAAATGGAGATCATCATGATTTCATCTTATTTTATGTTCTTACACTATGTCCATGTGAGTCACTGATCATCCTCTTTGCTTTTCATCTGCGTGGAGAGATGAAATCGTACCGCATCGTACATCAACCATGCAAGCTCCCTGAACCGTATCTTTGTCCGTAAATGACAAATGCTAATTATAGTGTATATCAATTTGAAGAACAAGAAACAAAACAAGAGAGGGGGGGGGGGGTGTCTTGTAACGCTCACCTGAGTATCGCAGGTTCACTTTCCATGCATTCTTGCAGAACATTATCTTGGAACTTAGCAAAACTTGCGGGCCTCAAGGAGACATGGTGTCCATTTGCATCTTCTATCACAACGGCAAAAATAGCGCCAAGTACTTAAAGAAAAGTTGACTTTGCAGTTAAAAAAGAAAGATCAAAATTTGAAAACTGCTCCCCATTCGGCCCCTATCTGACCCCTGTATCTACCATGAATAACTTTGAAAGCACATTCACAAATGTATTTACTCTGGTTCTTAGATTCTCTAATTTGGAGATTCTAGGGTCCTTGTATTAAATATATATTGTCACCCTTGTGAAGATGTCTGTCAAATTTGATGACAACGTGTTTTCAAGAAGGAGTAGAAACACGAATGTGAAAATTAGGCCAACATTTGCCCCCCCCCCCCCCCCCCAATCCCCGGAACTGCTGTGAACAGACTTGAGACTGCAGTTACCAATGTAATTTCACATTTATTTGGTAAATATCACTAATTTAGATTATCACTTTTGATTCTAGAAAAAGATTTGTAAAGATTACTTTTTTCATTTTTCATTTGGGGCTCTCCCCCTCCCCCATTGGGGAATTCCGCCCATTTGCACAAATATATATTCTACACTCTAGCGATAATACCTCTCAAATTTGGTAAAAGTCTGACTATGTGCTTGCTTTCAAAAAGATTAATTAAGCATGAAACTGGGCCCAAACTTGACCCCCTCCCCAGCCCACCTCGGATCTGCCATGAACAAACTCGGAAACTACAGTCACCAATCTACTTACTCATAGCACTAACTCAGCTTGAAATCCCTTCTGGTTCTAATGAAAAAGACTCTCAAAGATTTCTTAATTTGGAAGCTTTGCCTCGCCCCCCCCCCCCCAACAAAGGGGCACTGTGCCCCTTAGATAGGACCCCAAAATAGGGAATGGTGACCATTTGCAAAGTTACACATTCTATCATCCGAGCGATGACATCTGCAAGTTTTATGAAATGTCCATGCGTCCCCCCCCCCCCCACCATCTCCCAATCTGCCATGAACAAACTTGAAGCTACACAGTCACCCATATAGCACTAACTTAGCTCTATCACCTTCGATTCTAGAGAAAAAGATGTTTACAGATTCCTTAGTTTGGAGGGCTTGCCCCTCCCTCCCCCCCCCCCCCCCCCATTCGAACAAATTGAGATCATTATCCCTCTAGGGTTGAAACCTTCTAAGTTTGGTGAAAATCCGTTATGGGGTTTTTAAGTAGAAGATTAAGTAAATGCAAAAAGTATAAGCACGACGCACTACGAACAATGCACAACGGACGACGGACGACGGACGATGCCCAACGGACGACGGACGATGCCCAACGGACGACAGACGATGCACGACGCACGACGGACAATGAATGAGTGCAATCGCTCACAATGAGCCTTAAACCCCCCTCACACCTGAGCGAATGTATACATAGGGGGACGAAGGGGGACGACTGAGAAAAACGTACGAAATGCGCGCGAATTCAACGATTTCAAATAAAGTTGCCTTCAAATCATCCGATTATAAACTAAAGTCAAATATGATCAACGATCCGTAAGCGAAGGATAAATATGACATGCGAAGGATAACGATTTTTCGGTTCACTTCTTTGAGTAAATTGCGGCCAAAGGCGAGCGAAGGGTTGATATGACCCGATAAGACGAACGAACAATGAGCAATGGTTTGATATGGCGTGCGATTGGAAACGAAGACGAAAGAATAGATCAGGCGTTCTCGTACGTATGTGTGCGCTCCTTGGGGAGAAAGCGACCAGGTCCGTCCAGATTTCAGTGCGGCCAGAGAAATCATCCACGCAACATTTACATTTAAAGGACGACAAAGATAAACAGTAAAATCAGCCAGAAGATTCCAGTATTTTTGGCACTGTAAACATTAATGTTTTGTTTTTTTGTTTTTTGCAAAAATTAGGCGAGTACGTCGAAGGTGATAGTCATCACGATCACGAGTTGGGTAGATATGAAGAGAGTTATTTCTTATGAACATGTGCAAAAATGTCAGGAAGCTAATCAATTGAAAATTTATACATAAAAATACCAACATTATAATGAAACAAATCAATCAATTTCAGATTTTTGCTTCTACACAAAAGATCATTTGTGTGAAATGAATATCCAATATTATTAATCATTCTTAAAGCAAGTTTTTGAAGAAGAAAAAGGGTATCAAGCAAAAACTGAGATGAATTGCCCCATTGCTATCATTTTAGCAAAAAAAAAAATAAAAAAAAATAGATATTGAAACAGTAACAATGGAGGTGAGATGAAAACAAATTTGACGTACCCCTAAATTGACTAGACCTACCCCATTTCCCCTATTGTATCGTACCTACCACCAACATCGCACCAGATAAATTTGTAGTCACTGTCCACCATGATAGCCAACAGGATTATACTAAAAAAAGCCCTTGTAGTTGCAGCATAGCGAGCCGGACAGAGGAGGATTTCTGATGACCACATGCTTGCCATCAATAGCTGCCACACAGTGGGGAAAATTCCACCGCTTGTAGAATCCACCAGCAAGTTGTTTCCATCCATCAGGGGTTGAAGGGGCTGTTATGACTTCATCTGCATACTCGTCACATATGGCCTGACACACTTCCCTGGCCACTACAGATAGGGTGTTTTCAGGGACCGTCCACCCATACTGCATGTCGGAGTACTTGGTGCCAGACACAAGATGACAGAGAGTAGCTGCCAACTTGAGACCTTCTTCCAGCGGCTCCCTGTACCAGGTGTACTGCCTCCTGATTTTTCCTCTGACCCTCTCCAGGATTTCATCGTAGAGTTCAGGGGGCATACAGAGAAATTTCTTGAAAGTCGAAGGGTCTTCTCTTCGGAGCTCAACCAACAGCTGGTCGTAGATTCCAAAAGCCCTTCTTCTGGCAGGGTTCAGCCACGTCCTTCTCCAGATACGACGTCGTCTGAAGCCTCGTCTCCATCTGAATCGGCCTCTGATGAACTGGTGTAGGTTCAGCTGCTGATGTATAATATCATTCTGAGCTGGACTCTGAGGCGGGCTGCATCTTCCATTTTTCTGAAGAAACTTTGAAACTTTCAGGTGAAATTTTTATATATGAGTAGCGTGGCGAGTGGCGGGTCACAGAGAGCAGCTCAGCATTCGCCAATTTTTTCGTCAGGTCATTCGCTCGTATTCGTATCACTTCGCAATCCATAGTTTGTCATAGTATCTCTTAGACTTGCCTTCGTGTATGCATCGCCTTTCAAATTTAGTAAAAGTCAATCTTAGTTTCCCTTCGCATATAAGATGGCAAGCAAACATACGTTTGTCATAGTATCTTCGTTTCTATGCATAAGTCATATTTAGTCATCGTGTTGCTTCGTTTAGGGTTCTTTCGAGATCGGTCCACCTTGGCAAAAGCGCGATGAGGGACTATGCGTGACGACAGCACACGAACGATAAACGAACGATTACCGCAGACTAAATAAGAGATGCAAATGATAGACGATTTTTCAAGTCTTCGGGAAATTTTAAACATGTTCAAAAATCCCGTGCGAATTTGAATAATCGCAACTGTAAGTTCAGAAGGTGTACGAACCCAAACACGAAGGGTAAATATGACTTACTATCAATTACCATTGAAAACGATTTTTCCAAAAATGCCTTTCGCCAGCCATCGCAAGTCATATTTCAGGCAATTCGCTCAGGTGTGAGGGGGCCTTTTGGCTAAGGTGAGTTAAAGATCCCTCCTCACCATGTCTGCAGTTTATTTCTCTCCTTCGAAATAAGGTGGAGTGGTAAAGTGTTTCAAGCCTCGGCATTGCGACTTGGTTTGCGATCATTTCTGGTCCAACAACATGACACCTAAACCGAATTGGGATGAATATTGGAAATGCTATAGATAGAGGCAGTGTTAGTTTGTAAAGAGCCCATCATTGTTTTTCACTGTGATCGACAACATAATTTCATCTACCAACGTTGTGTCTGCTGTTGTTGTTTTGTGAAGAGCCCAACCTCGCTCCACACTGTGATGGACAACCACAAAGTATTCCATCTCCTTACAACTTATGGTTGCTTGTGATGTTGCTGTTGTTATTTTGTTTAAGAGCCACACCGAGAGTGGACATCCTCGTAATATTTCGTCTCGTTAAAACTTACCCTATTGCTTGTGATGTTGCTGTTGTTATTTTGTGAAGAGCCCCACCTCGCTCAACACCGTGATGGACAACCTCGTATCATTCCATCTCCTTAGAACTTACCCTGTTGTTTGTGTTGTTCCTCTTGTTTTGTGAAGAGCCCCACCTCGCTTTACACTGTGATGGAGCTCTTACTCAGTATTTCATCTCCTTACAACTTACCAGTTGGTTGTGCTGTTGCTATTGTTGTTTTGTGAAGAGCCCCACGTCACTCTGCGCTGCGATGAATGGACGACCTCCATTTCCTTAAAACTTACCAGTTGGTTTTTGTTGTTGCTTTTGTTGTTATCGTCGTCGTCGTCGTTTTTGTTGTTATATTTTTGTTTTTGTGAAGAGCCCCGCCTCGCTCTACACTGTGATGGACAACCTCATATAGTATTCCATCTCCTTACAACTTATCCGCTATTTGTTGTTGCTGGTGTAATTGATTGAATAGCTCTACCTTGCTCTGCACTGCGATGGACAACCTCCAAATTTGTATTCCACCTCCTGACAACATAAATGTTGCTTGTGATGTTACGATTGTTGTATTGTGAGGAGCCCCACCTCGCTCTATGTGATGGGTAACCATTTGGTATTTCATCTCCTTACAACTTACCCGCTGTTTGTAGATGCTGTTGTGATTAAGTGAAGAGCCCCACCTCGCTCTGCACTGTGATGGACAACTTTGGATCATACTCCATCTCCGTTCCCACAATGCAATGTTTGTTTGAGTGCAGTGTATTAAGGTTTCTGATTGTGCATGAGCCCCTTCAAAAGAGATTGGCAACTTGAGGTGACATTGTCACTGAATTTGAACATATGTTCCATCACAAAGTTTCATCATTTAAAGAAATTATTGTAAAATTTGTTTTTTTTTCTCCTCGTTCTCTTTTACAGTTTTCGCTGTTGTTCCACACGCTTTCATTCAGACACCGAAATCAGCGTTTTGCATCTGTGACCATTACAAGCAAGCAAACTGTAGACTAAATATTTTACATGCAGCTGCTGCATTTTGGTTATTGCCGCAAGAAGGTAATTTTCATTCAATGATCACAGCCCAGCTGGTTGTCTTTGCATGGTCACGGGCTTTTGCAGTCAAGCCAATAAGAACTATTCATCTTTCATTCACAATGACTTTTTGTATATTTTGATGACTGCATCATCATTGCTGTGACGTAGCTATCATGATTCAAGAAAAAAGATAACAATATAGAAATATGTACAAACATACTTACCTCTGCACCAAAGTCCGAAAAGATGCCATTAACCTCTTCGAACGAAAGACCTCGTTACTCATATTACTTATCTGGTAAAAGCAGACATCTATGGGTCTGATGGTAATTTCATAGCTGAACAGTGCACATACAGAATGAAACTGATGCATTATGCAAATATCATCTTATTTCCTTGTTTGCGTCAATAAGTGTCATGCCAACTTTACTGTTCATTCATTGGTTCAAAGTTAATCATCTTGATTTCGTCATCATTATGCCAGTTTCATTATTATCAACAAAATCGTTGCTTATAAACAATCAAATTCAAGTTGTCTTTGCATGTTGTTGATTGCGTCAATAACATCCCAAATGCGTGTCTAACCAAGTATTTTCTTCAAGAATGAAATGAAGAGAGATTATGAGATCTTTTCGGACTCCGATGCATCACATCTACACCATCCTTTCCAGCTCTTGGACCACAGCTCCTAAAGCAGGCCTGGAAGCTCGGTTAGGATTACCGCAGAGCGCACCGATGAGCATCAGAGTCCCGTCGCCTGCAGCTCGCCCCATCATGTTGAGCAGACGACCAACTTGATAGACATCGCTGAGGACGTCGGTCGGCTGATCTTGAAGGGCGACCTCTGGGGCGATGTGTTGATATAACTCGCCCTTCAGATATCGCAACTTCTCCTCCGGGGTGAAGTAGTAGGAGGAGGAAGACGTCTGCCGGGAAACCATGCCCAAATCGATGACCCTGGCCCGCCATCGACCTGGAGTCGAAGAAACAATATGGGCGAAAAGAAAAATGAAAAGACTTGTGAGTGCGTTTGGAGTATAGTGAGGAACAAAAAAAAAAATGCATTCATGGGTAATAAATGATGGCTAGAAATACACTCCTAAACCCCACTTTTGAAATGTTAAAGAGGGAAGTATTTTCATCCATCTATGAATCTGGTAAATCTTCAAACTTAGCTGTCCGTTGATGCGTTAGGTGTGCTACTCGAGGGATTAAAATCAAAATATTTCGTAAGTGTCTTTTGCAAAAAGCTCATTAAAAATGGGGGGACGAGTGTGTTTGACATTGTATTTCGGTCTAATGAACTTGAACTCACCTAAAGGGGACTTGTCTAACAAGACGTTGTCCTCCTTTAAGTCATTCATCAGATATCCTCTCTGATGAAGGAGCTCAAGACCCTTGCAGATCTCTAAGGCCAGACGGAACCAGTTGGTGTGGGTGATGGTAGGGACCCCGCCCCGCATGGCCTTGTGGAGAGTCACGGTCTCTCCCGTTACCGCGTCACCTGGTAACAGTTTGATAATAACGCTGGTTTATAGTACTTAAGTTGACATTCTCCTTTCAGTACTTTAACACAAATATAGAATTGATACTTTCTTGACGTCTTTAAAACTTAGGATTTCACCGTGAATTTGTGAATATGACTTCTGTGAGTTGGGATGAAAACAATATGACCTAACACTTGCTTAGAATTACACATCAATGGCACAAAATACATTATTGTAGTTTTTTTAATGAATAATACTTACTGCATGCTTTCCCAAATTTGAATGCCACAACTAATAATGTTTCTTGAATTTTCGACATCAGTCGCTTTGGTGCTTATGTTCTGCGTCCTGTCGTTACTGTAATTCTCTATAAGTTGTAATTGTTTGGGTAAAAAATTGCATAGTTATCCCGGCTTCGTATAGTCAACCATTACAAAGTTTGTTATTAGCTTACCGATGAATTCCATCGCCAGGCCGATACACCCAGTACCGAGCTCAAGGCATCCTAGGTACGTTGGGAAGCACTCCTCCCTGCCAAATAGGTCCAACAAGGCGGCTTCCTCTTGAATTTCAGCTACCTGAAAAGTTGATTAAGTTAAAATGAATGGAGAACGTAAATATTATTGTTCACATCTAACCTTGCAGCGTTGTTTTTATCATCTATCGTTGTTATCATTATCACTATGATTTTTATTTATCACTGTGACTGTCATTTTGATCCTTATCAGCATATCAAACAATAGTCACCACTCATTTGAAATCAGATGGACGACCTATAGAAATGTTGTTTTTTAACATGTACAGAGAAGCAGTTAGATGAAGAAACGATTAATTCCCTGATGTAATATAGAGGTAAAACAATGACTGAAACAAGAAAAGTTACCTTCTTGGTCATCTGGCTAATAGACGAGGGCAGCGTGAAAGTCTTGAGGGCGATTGGCTCATTGGTGGTGCGGTGCCGGCACAGATAAACCGTGCCGTAGGACCCCTGTCCAAGGATGATGGAACCATTGGTAGGGTGGAACTCCTTGAGATCGGTGATGGTCCAAATGTACGAGCTGGTAACCAAATATTTGCTGGTAACGGATGGTGAAGATGGTGCAGCAGCACCGCGCGGACTGGGAGTTCTCGCCGTGGTGTTGCTATTGGCAACGGCCCCAGTCGTCGTACCCACCTGAGATGGAGTGCTGGTAGGCCTGGCAAAGAGAATACCAAATAATCCTGTATTCGTACTAATTTCGTCAGTTTTTCCGTAAGGAATCACAATTGTACTCATTGCTTACGAAAGAATGATGTTGGCCTACTAATAAAAATGTTAATCATCACAAGAACAAGATAATATCAACCTTCGATTGTCGAAGGATTACACTTTGGTATACTGCAAGCAGTGTTAACATAGTTTCCAACGTTTGTGAGTTTAATAGTTCTTACCGAGGAGTGGGGGTTGCCAACGTCTGATGGGAAGATGTCGGTTTGGATGTAAGGGGCGTATGTCTGCAAGAAGAGAAAGAGACAGAGGGAAACTAACGGTAGAATTCTTTATCTTCCTATGAAAAAAAAAAGAAGTCTTCCAAAATATGAGAGAAGACTCGAACGTTAGCTATTATGATCATCGAAATTCTGCGCGATTTGAAACACTGTATTTTGTTATTGAATGAAGATTAAAACTCAGATAGTTTAATTTTCTTTTTACAATTCAATTCAATTGCAATTTTCTTTTTGTATAAATTCAGTTCTATGTTAAACAATACTATGTCATCTTGACGAATAAGCGCAAATGTTTGTTTGTTTGTTCGTTTGTTTGTTTGTTTTCATTTTCGGACTGACAAGATGGCTGGATATCCCACATTTAGCTGCACCCTGTAATACAAAGAGTCCATGAAGAACGAAATTCATCTAATAAGAAACATCATTTGAAAAGCCAGAATCTTACACAGGGGATAGGGAGTTTGACGTAGGAGAGGGGCTGGGTGACGAATGACCAGTGGTGCCGACTGGCGTCGAACCGTGTGAGGATGGGGATGGGAGGGTGCTAGGAGGTGCCGAGGCTGCGGCTTGCCATGGCGTACTGATTTACAAAGAGCATAGAGGACAATTAAAGGTAAGCATTTCAAATGACATCACTCTATCAAACTTATCTATAATGCACAAAATAACTGTTACCGACTTCACCCGTCGTACGATACGTACAAGCCGGTGTCACTTTTTTTTTTTTTTTTTTTTTTGGGGGGGGGGGTGTTTTCTTCATTGGTACTTCTGTTGATTTTCAGTTGATTTGTAGTTGACATTCATATACCCTATTATTTGATTGGATGGTATCGATCTAAAATGTTTAAAGGCATCTAGGTTTTAAGTGTAAAAAAATAATAGAGGGACACGCACTGTGTTTAAGTTTAAAAATAAAAAGCATTCAAAGTATTCTTACCATGCTGACGGACTACGAGAGGGAGAAACGGCCGGGGAAGTTACAGTCACGACAGTCTGAAGATCCTGGGGATAGGCAAACAAGAAGCAGATTTTTATTCTTTTTGTGTTGAATTTTCTATGCATAACTTTAGTAGTAGTAGTAATAATAATAATAATAATAATAATAATGATAATAATAGTGGCTACTTGTATATAGCGCACAGATCTACCTTTCAGTGCTTATGGCGCTTCAAAAATTAAAGATAGATACATACAATGATCTCGATATTCGCTATAGATGTTCTATTTCCTCTTTTATTTTCGTATTGTCAAATTACAAGATGACATTGAATATCCATTTCTCTTTTGTCTTTCTATAAGGCTCTATTAGAGTACTCACCTGAAGATGACTCCTTGGAGGATCTTTCTTAGGCTTAGCCAAAGCCAGCTCCATCTTCAAGATCTCGATCTGTGATGTTGCATCCAGATACTTGTCCATGAACCGTCTCGTCTTCTCTTCGGCCTTCCTCGCCCTCTCTTCGGCCATCGTCGCCTTCATTTCGGCCTGCCTCGCTCTGTCCTCGGCAATGATCGTCTTCTCTTCTGCCTGCCTCGCTTTCTCCTCGGCAATGATCGTCGTCTCTTCTGCCTGCCTCGCATTCTCCTCGGCGATGATAAGCCTATCTTCGGCTCGTGTCGCTCTCTCCGCGGCGAGCCGAGATTTCTCCTCTGCGATGTTAGTTCCTTCTTCTGCCAGAGCCAGTTTCTCTTCTGCAGATGACGCCCTTTGCTGAGCTCTCGCCGCGATCTCTTCAGCGATCATCACCTTCTCTCCGATCAGCCGCAAGTTGGTCTCGGCTACTCGTATCTCCTCCTGAATCGCTGTCACCCGTTTCTCGGCATTCCGTGTCCTTTCCTCAGCACGACACGCACGATCTTCCGCCTGCCTCACCATCAGTTCGGCCAGTCGTGTCTCCTCCTGGGCGCGAGCCGCCTTCTTAAGGGAGTGGCTGGCCATGCCCCCGATGAAATTTGCAGTCCGCTTCGCCCGCATTACCTTCTTCTCAGCCAGTTGAACTTTGCTGGCTAAAGCCTGTCAGAAATGAGGAGATACAATAGAGAAATGTTTTCGGCATTCATGTAATCGTATTTTGATTGGTATATTTTTCTCAAGTAGATGACTGAGTAAAATATAGACCCTGTAACTTTTAAAAGTTTGACTTCTAATTTTGTCTTGGTTTAAACTAGTTTTTAGTGTAAAATTTCTGTGCTTTCTCTTGATTTGTATTGTGAACTTAATAGATAAAAAGAGAGGAAAGAATGTCATTTAAAGAAATAGTTCTAGGTTTTCGACATACTGCAATCTGTTCCCTCAGCAGCTTGTTCTTGAGGGATTCCTGCAAGCGTTGAAGGAGAAGGTTGCCTGCCAGGTACACTGGACCTTTGCGGGCTGTCTCAGCAAGCTTTTTAACGGGGAAATGAAGAACACAAACAAAATTTCCCGTAAATACTGCTGAAAATCAAAAGCACTTAGAATTTACATTTTTTTTCTTTTTAAGTCAACACTTGTGAACGTCCGATTAAGCTGAAGTGCATTCTATGGTCAATCCCTTGTCAAAATTATTAGATAAAAGTAGATATATCCAACACTCTGCATATTGTCTTCCCCCTTGAAATGAATATTTCAAAAAGAGATATCTATTCATTTACTTTTACTTATTTACTTATTATTGAACTTCAATGATCTGTGGGCGTAGTATAAAATTAAGGGGAGTCCTGGGCTTGTATTGAGTGATTTTAATCATCCATGTAGGCATATAGGCCTATACATGATATACTTTTCATAATAGTTGTAATAATATTTTCATTGTAACTACAATCATTCGATTACCTTTGTATATTTCGTTAACATTCTCATATTTGTTAAATCTGAATCAAACGTTATTGTGGATTTGTAGCACCAAATATTCTTGAAGCACCGAAAAAAAAATAGTGCAATGGTTTTTATTGTAGTGGCATACAAGTGACATATAGGGACTGTCTTGCTTACATCTGCAGGGCTGCTCGCGGGTGACGTTGCGGTCGCCCATACCCACGGTTCGACATATCGAGCCCTCTTCTGTAACTCCCATGGTACGGGAACGTGAATTAGGGACTTGGGAAACATCTCCATTTGTCGTCTGTCAGACTAGATCTCAATATCTACAAAAACAAGATGAAAGAAAAGATGTGTCTAGACTCAATGAATGTTATTGCCATCGTATGCAGTCATGAAGTACCCCGAGTACCCCCCCCTCTCCCCCCCCCCCCCACTCATATTTTTTGCATGTGTCCCGGCGTCCATGTGTGTACAGTGCAGTGTAATGCGTGACCTTGGTTTGACTTTGTGTCTTTGATTTATCTCGAGTAGAAAGAATTCAAATTTAATATCATGAAAATCAGTGAACTAAAAAGCTAGTAATTACGTATGCTAGCGTAATGGAGTGTAAATGATTAATACTGACCTGACAAAATACGATTTGTCGTCTCTCTGAGCGCAGAAATACGAAACTATCAGAGAAAATTCCGTGACAAAACACTTCCGATCGAAGTCAGCACACAGAATGCTATTGCTCTGTTTTTCTGTTACCCTGGATATGTTGTCAAGTCAACGCGCGTATTTTTGCATACCACAAGGCGTATCCCTTGCGCGTAGGTGCGTAACGCAGACCTCTTGGTCATGACGTCAGAAATGGTTATAGCGCGCATACATAAAACGCAACAGAGCATACGGCGTGAATGATGCGTCTGCGCTGAGTTATCTGCGCAGTTCTTTCCATGAAAAAAAAAAAGAGAACAACAATAACTATCAGTTCTTCTTCTTCTTCTTCAGAGAGATTTTTGCGCTCCCCACCACTGAGGAAAATCTCTCTGTTCTTCTTATAACTGATTAAGTCTGCCTCCTTCAATAGGCTGAAGATTCTTGCAGACTGTGCTATTACATTATAATACAGTTTATAATACAGTTAGCCAATAAGAAGACGTAATGTTGCTCATGATCAACTCTTTTTTCAAGTAATCTTATTTTGTCTGGTAATTCTACCATGACAAGGAAGAATACTAAAACTCATCCCTTATGAATACAGGAAATCTTATAATAGATATTTGTCTTTGTGTAGGTTTTGAAAATGATGACCGGTAATCAATGTTTTTTCGTATTCAAATTGGCAACACTAATTGTATGCATCCTTTTCCTGAGAGGTTATACCTTTTTGTCCTTTCGCAGGTGAAGGTGTACGTTGTACAAGCAGGTTGTACTCACTGCCTACTATATATCCTCTTTGAGGTATCAGGTTTGTGTAACTTCTCTGTCCTTCTACCATTTAAATTCAAGAAAGATCTGTAATTATGATTCTGAAGTCATAGTGACCATGAATTCCTTTAGTACCGATATCCTGTTTCGAATTTCCCTCGTATTTTTGATGTTATTTTTTTTCTCGTTGACCATGTAGATGTTGTTCCTGAACATTAAAAGCTTACTTGAAGCTTGACGATTCCGTAAAACAAATTTGACAACATCAGTAAACTGGCAGATAAAGGTCTTAATCATTCCCATACCTACCTTGCTGAAGGAGCTCTAATTATTCAAGACACTTTTGGTATCATCTTTGCCAAGTGAAACATGGGACACAAGAGGGACTGATGTTTTGAAGGGTAATGTTCGTTATTTCGGAGGTTAGTTTCTTCGGAACATAGAAACAAGGGTCGTTAATCCGAAACGCACAGATTACTATAGGCCTACTTTATCATGATGTTAATTAATTCGAAAATGAAGTATACTCGTGATTCCGAAGGTTCGTTAATCCGAAAATGAAATAAAAGTTCATCATTCAGAAGGTCACTTTATGTACGAAAATGAAAATAAGATTCGTTATTCTGAAGGTTCCATAGTTTGAAAATAAAACAAGGTTCTTCAATCCGAAAATGGAAAAAAAAAACAACAACAACTGGTGCGTACTACAATATGAGCTTTCGGATTTACGAACTTCTATTTTGTTTTTAGAATAATGAACCTTTGGTAGGTCGAACCTTCGGAATAAGGAACTCTCGTTGGATTTTTTTTTCCAAAGTAACTTAACATGGTGCGGAGTCGCTCATTCGATGCGTTTGAATGCTTCCTTAAATGCTTTTTACATGAAATAAATCCAATTTCAAACGCAAACTGAACTTAACTTTAAACACGTGTGTATGTTTTATTTCATTATATTTTTCAGCACGGCACATGATTCAGCCAGCACGGCTGTTCTTCCCCATGTCCGTGCATATTATGCATAAATTTAAATATGTGATTATTATGACATTGTAAACTGCTGCTTCACCTTTGTGCAGTACAGTGCCACGAGTTGCTTTTAATAGATGTATGAACAGAGATAAAAGGACGAAGGGACGAGACAATTAGCTGGAAAGCAATTACAGGGTTACAACCATCAATCATTCTATAATCTTTTATTCCACTCAATCATCATACCCCTATACACTGCCCTTCTGCTCTATGTGAGAAAAGGTTCGTCATATCGTTTCGGACTACAAATCTACATTCATTTCGTTTCATGAATTCATATTGAAGACAATATTCCATGCTGTGTTTATTTGGTACCTTTGTACATATTTTGTAAATACATGCGTATTGTCAGACATTGTATTATATGCCTGTGTGTAGATGAAATATATAAACATATCATCCCATTATTGCAGCTGTTTGGGAAGGTAGATACATTCAAATGTTTATACTGCATAAAAGACAGTGGGGAAAAGATAAATGAATTGTTTCAAGTTTTTCAATGTGTATTGCAATGGTACTTTGTTTTAAGTTGTTGGTGTCAAAAAAAGAAATATGATGGTAGATTTGAATCACCCATGATGAGGAAACGGGATATGAAAAGTTTTAAATGCCAGCATGATTTATTTACCAATTATCCCTGTAAAAGTTTTATAACCTATTCCAGTCGCTTCCTTAATATGTTTCAATACCACACAGACAATGCACAGACACAGGCACAGACACAGACACAGACACACACACACAGACACAGACACAGGCACAGACACACTGCTCGTAAGTGTACTTCTCTGTGATGTATTTCCAACCTCCATTTAATTTACTGTAGCATCTGTGCTGAATTTTGATACATTTCCACCTAATGAACAGTGCGCACACTCCGCCCTTCTGCTTGCCTTGAAATCAAAACTCCAAATCTCGGTTCTGGGTTTATTCATCGATAGACAAACACGTGTTTGTGCATCTTAATGTGATTTCGTCTTTATCTGTTCTCTTTTTGGTTTCTTGATATATGTTATTTTAGATGTCAACATGATTATTTTCAGTCGCACAGAAATCCTGCATGATAAGACACCATCTGTGTTTCCAGTACGTAATTCTCACTATGTAAGCTCTTATTTGTGTTGGTTTTTGTTTTATACTCTCATACATCCCTTACATTGCATAACGCGACACGCCTCACTCCGAGCATTAACTGCAAAGTGACGTAAGAAAGAAACTTCAAACAAAGACTCAAGGCACACAATGTATTTCGTGAGGAACTCTTCGTCTTGTCGTTTTTATTGGCAAACACATCATCACACATAGAGGCAGTTTATTGTAACCAAAGGTCTCGTCATAAAGATATCTGATTCATACAATTGAAGTGGTAAGTCACGGTAAAAATGGAGATCATCATGATTTCATCTTATTTTATGTTCTTACACTATGTCCATGTGAGTCACTGTTCATCCTCTTTGCTTTTCATCTGCGTGGAGAGGTGAAATCGTACCGCATCGTACATCAACCATGCAAGCTCCCTGAACCGTATCTTTGTTCGTAAATGACAAATGCTAATTACAGTGTATATCAATTTGAAGAACAAGAAACAAAACAAGAGAGAGAGGGGGGGGGGGGGTGTCTTACGCTCACCTGAGTATCGCAGGTTCACTTTCCATGCATTCTTGCATAACATTATCTTGGAACTTAGCAAAACTTGAGGGGGGGGGGGGGGGCAGCTTTGCGGGCCTCAAGGAGGCATGGTGTCCATTTGCATCTTCTATCACAACGGCAAAAATACCGCCAAGTACTTAAAAAAAGTTGACTATGCAGTTCAAAAAGAAAGATCAAAATTTGAAAACTGCTCCCCATTCGGCCCTATCTGACCCATGTATCTACCATGAATAACTTTGAAAGCACATTCACAAGTGTATTTACTCTGGTTCTTAGATTCTCTAATTTGGAGATTCTAGTGTCCTTGTATTAAATATATATTGTCACCCTTGTGAAAATGTCTGCCAAATTTGATGACAACGTGTTTTCAAGAAGGAGTAGAAACACTAATGTGAAAATTAGGCCAACATTTGCCTTGCCCCCCCCCCCCCCAGACTTGAGACTGCAGTTACCAATGTAATTTCACATTTATTTGGTGGATATCACTAATTTAGATTATCACTTTTGATTCTAGAGAAGATTTGTAAAGATTCCTTAATTTGGGGCTCCCCCCCCCCCTGCATTGTTCTCCTGCCCCCCCCCCCCCCTCATTGGGGAATTCCGCCCATTTGCACAAATACATATTCTACACTCTAGCGATAATACCTCTCAAATTTGGTAAAAGTCTGACTATGTGCTTGCTTTCAAAAAGATTAATTAAGCATGAAACTGGGCCCAAACTTGACCCCCTCCCCAGCCCACCTCGGATCTGCCATGAACAAACTCGGAAACTACAGTCACCAATCTACTTACTCATAGCACTAACTCATCTTGAAATCCCTTCTGGTTCTAGAGAAAAAGACTCTCAAAGATTTCTTAATTTGGAAGCTTTGCCTCTCCCCCCCCCCCCCCCCCAACAAAGGGGCACTGTGTCCCTTAGATAGGACCCCCAAAATAGGGAATGGTTATTTCCAAAGATACACATTCTATCATCCGAGCGATGACATCCGCAAGTTTTATGAAATGTCCATGCGCCCCCCCCCCCCCACCATCCCCCGATCTGTCATGAACAAACTTGAAGCTACACAGTCACCCATATAGCACTAACTTAGCTCTATCACCTTTGAATCTAGAGAAGATGTTTACAGATTCCTTAGTTTAGAGGGCTTGCCCCTCCCCTCCCCCCCCCCCCCATTCGAACAAATTGAGATCATATCCCCCTATAGGGTTGATATGAAAATCCGTTATAGGGTTTTTAAGAAGAAGATTAAATGTAAAAAGTTTAAGCACGACGCACTACGAACGATGCACAACGGACGACAGACGATGCACGACGCACGACGGACAATGAATTAGTGCAATAGCTCACATGAGCCTTTGGCTCAGGTGAGTTAAACATCCCTCCTCACCCTGTCTGCAGTTTATTTCTCTTCCTTCAAAATAAGGTGGAGTGGTGAACTGTTTCAAGCCGAGGCATTGCTACTTGGTTTTGTGATCATTTCTGGTCCAACAACATGACACCTAACCCGAATTGGGATGAATATCGGAAATGCTTTTGATAGAGGCAGTGTTACTTTGTGAAGAGCCCATCATTGTTTTTTTACTGTGATCGACAACATAATTTCATCTTCCAACGGTGTGTCTGCTGTGAATAATTGTTTTGTGAAGAGCCCCACCTCGCTCCACACTGTGATGGACAACCACGAAGTATTCCATCTCCTTACAACTTATGGTTGCTTGTGATGTTGCTGTTGTTATTTTGTGTAAGAGCCACACCGAGCCTGGACATCCTCGTAATATTTCATCTCGTTAAAACTTACCCTGTTGCTTGTGATGTTGCTGTTGTTATTTTGTGAAGAGCCCCACCTCGCTCAACACCGTGATGGACAACCTCGTATCATTCCATCTCCTTAGAACTTACCCTGTTGTTTGTGTTGTTCCTCTGTTTTGTGAAGAGCCCCACCTCGCTTTACACTGTGATGGAGCTCTTACTCAGTATTCCATCTCCTTACAACTTACCAGTTGGTTGTGCTGTTGCTATTGTTGTTTTGTAAAGAGCCCGACGTCACTCTGCGTTGTGATGGATGGACGACCTCCATTTCCTTAAAACTTACCAGTTGGTTTTTGTTGTTGCTGTTGTTGTTGTCGTCGTCGTTTTGTTATTATATTTTTGTTTTTGTGAAGAGCCCCGCCTCGCTCTACACTGTGATGGACAACCTCATATAGTATTCCATCTCCTTACAACTTACCCGCTATTTGTTGTTGCTGTTGTAATTGAGTGAATAGCTCCACCTTGCTCTGCACTGCGATGGACAACCTCTAAATTTGTATTCCACCTCCTGACAACATAAATGTTGCTTGTGATGTTATGATTGTTGTGTTGTGAGGAGCCCCACCTCGCTCTATACTGTGATGGGTAACCTTTTAGTATTTCATCTCCTTACAACTTACCAGCTGTTTGTAGCTGCTGTTGTAATTACGTGAAGAGCCCCACCTCGCTCTGCACTGTGATGGACAACCTTGGATCATACTCCATCTCCGTTCCCACAATGCAATGTTTGTTTGAGTGCAGTGTATTAAGGTTTCTGGTTGTGCATGGGCCCCAAGTGATTCAAAAGAGATTGGCAACTTGAGGTGTCATTGTCACCGAATTTGAACATTATTATGTTCTATATCATTTGAAGAAATTATTGTGATTTTTTTTCTCTCGTTCTCTTTTACAGTTTTCGGTGTTGTTCCATACTCTTTCATTGAGACACCGACATCAGCGTTTTGCATCTGTGACCATTACAAGCAAGCAAACTGCAGGCTAAATATTTTACATGCAGCTGCTGCATTTTGGTTATTGCTGCAACAAGGTAATTTTCATTCAATGATCACAGCCCAGCTGGTTGTCTTTGCATGTTCACGGGCTTTTGCAGTCAAGCCAATAAGAACCATTCATCTTTCATTCACAATGACTTTTTGTATATTTTGATGATTGCATCATCATCGCAATCATGATTCAACAAGAAAGATAACAATATAAGAATATGTACAAACATACTTACCTCTGCACCAAAGTCCGAAAAGATGCCATAAACCTTTTCGAACGAAAGACCTTGCTTTTCGAATGAAAGACCTCGTTACTCATTTTATTTATCTGGTAAAAGCAGACATCGATGGGTCTGATGGAAATTTCATAGCTGAACAGTGCACATATAGAATGAAACTAATGCATTATGCAAATATCATCTTATTTCCTTGATTGCGTGAATAAGTGTCATGCCAACTTTACTGTTCATTCATTGGTTCAAAGTTGATCATCTTGATTTCGTCATCATTATGCCAGTTTCATTATTATCAACAAAATCGTTGCTTATAAACAATCAGATTCACGTTGTCTTTGCATGTTGTTGATTGCGTCAATAACATCCCAAATGCGTGTCTAACCAAGTATTTTCTTGAAGAATGAAATGAAGAGAGATTATGAGATCTTTTCGGACTCCGATGCATCCTATCTACACCATCCTTTCCAGCTCTTGGACCACAGCTCCTAAAGCAGGCCTGGAAGCTCGGTTAGGATTACTGCAGAGCGCACCGATGAGCATTAGAGTCCCGTCGCCTGCAGCTCGCCCCATCATGTTCAGCAGACGACCAACTTGATAGACATCGCTGAGGACGTCGGTCGCCTGATCTTGAAGGGCGACCTCTGGGGCGATGTGTTGATATAACTCGCCCTTCAGATATCGCAACTTCTCCTCCGGGGTGAAGTAGTAGGAGGAGGAAGACGTCTGCCGGGAAACCATGCCCAAATCGATGACCCTGGCCCGCCAACGACCTGGAGTCGAAGAAACAATATGGGCGAAAAGAAAAATGAAAAGACTTGTGAGTGCGTTTTGAGTATAGTGAGGAACAAAAATATGCATTCATGGGTAATAAAAATTTAATGATGGCTAGAAATACACTCCTTAACCTCACTTTTGAAATGTAAAAGAGGGAAGTATTTTCATCAATCTATGAATGTGGTAAATCTTCAAACTTAGCTGTCCGTTGATGCGTTAGGTGTGCTACTCGAGGGATTAAAATCAAAATATTTCATAAGTGTCTTTTGCAAAAAGCTCATCAAAAATGGATGGGGAGGGGGGACGAGTGTGTTTGACATATATTTTGGTCTAATGAACTTGAACTCACCTAAAGGGGACTTGTCTAACAAGACATTGTCCTCCTTTAAGTCATTCATCAGATATCCTCTCTGATGAAGGAGCTCAAGACCCTTGCAGATCTCTAAGGCCAGACGGAACCAGTTGGTGTGGGTGATGGTAGGGACCCCGCCCCGCATGGCCTTGTGGAGAGTCACGGTCTCTCCCGTTACCGCGTCACCTGGTAACAGTTTGATAATAACGCTGGTTTATAGTACTTAAGTTGACATTCTCCTTTCAGTACTTTAACACAATAGAATTGATACTATCTTGACGTCTTTAAAACTTAAGATTTCACCGTGAATTTGTGAATATAACTTCTGTGAGTTGGGATGAAAACTATATGATCTAACACTTGCTTAGAATTACACATCAGTGGCACAAAATACATTATTGTATTTTGTTTTATGAATAATACTTACTGCTTTCCCAAATTTGAATGCCACAACTAATAATGTTTCCTGAATTTTCGACATCAGTCGCTTTGGTGCTATTTCTGCGTCCTGTCGTTACTGTAATTCTCTATAAGTTGTAATTGTTTGGGTAAAAAACTGCATAGTTATCCCGGCTACGTATAGTCAACCATTACAAAGTTTGTTATTAGCTTACCGATGAATTCCATCGCCAGGCCGATACACCCAGTACCGAGCTCAAGGCATCCTAGGTACGTTGGGAAGCACTCTTCCCTGCCAAATAGGTCCAACAAGGCGGCTTCCTCTTGAATTTCAGCTACCTGAAAAGTGGATTAAGTTAAAATGAATGGAGAACGTAAATATTATTGTTCACATCTAACCTTGCAGCATTGTTTTTATCATCTATCGTTGTTATCATTATCACTATGATTTTTATTTATCACTGTGACTATCATTTTGATCCTTATCAGCATATCAAACAATAGTCACCACACTTTTGAAATCAGATGGACGACCTATAGAAATGTTGTTTTTTAACATATACAGAGAAGCAGTTAGATGAAGAAACGATTAATTCCCTGATGGAATATACAGGTAAAATAATGATTGAAACAAGAAAAGTTACCTTCTTGGTCATCTGGCTAATAGACGCGGGCAGCGTGAAAGTCTTGAGGGCGATTGGCTCATTGGTGGTGCGGTGCCGGCACAGATAAACCGTGCCGTAGGACCCCTGTCCAAGGATGATGGAACCTTTGGTAGGATGGAACTCCTTGAGATCTGTGATGGTCCAAATGTACGAGCTGGTAACCAAAGATTTGCTGGTAACGGATGGTGAAGATGGTGCAGCAGCACCACGCGGACTGGGAGTTCTCGCCGTGGTGTTGCTATTGGCAACGACCCCAGTCGTCGTACCCACCTGAGATGGAGTGCTGGCAGGCCTGGCAAAGAGAATACAAAATAATCCTGTAGTCGTACTAATTTCGTCAATTTTTCCGTAAGGAATCACAAGTGTACTCATTGCTTACGAAAGCATGATGTTGGCCTACTAATAAAATGTTAATCATCACAAGAACAAGATAATGTCAACCTTCGATTGTCGAAGGATTACACTTTGGTAAACTGCAAGCAGTGTTAACATGATAGTTTCCAACGTTTGTGAGTTTAATAGTTCTTACCGAGGAGTGGGGGTTGCCAACGTCTGATGGGAAGATGTCGGTTTGGATGTAAGGGGCGTATGTCTGCAAGAAGAGAAAGAGACAGAGGGAAACTAACGGTAGAATTCTTTATCTTCCTATGAAAAAAAAAAAGAAGTCTTCCAAAATGTGAGAGAAGACTCAAACGTTAACTATTATGATCATCGAAATTCTGCGCGATTTGAAACACTGTATTTTGTTATTGAATGAAGGTTAAAACTCAGATAGTTTACATGGGCAATTGCAAATTTCTTTTTGTATGAATTCAGTTCTATGTTAAACAATACCATGTTATCTTGACGATTAAGCGCAAATGTTTGTTTGTTTGTTTGTTTGTTTGTTTGTTTGTTTGTTTTCATTTTCGGACTGACAAGATGGCTGGATATCCCACATTTAGCTGCACCCTGTAATACAAAGAGTCCATGAAGTACGAAATTATCTACGAAATCTAATAAGAAACATCATTTGAAAAGCCACAATCTTACACAGGGGATAGGGAGTTTGACGCAGGAGAGGGGCTGGGTGACGAATGAGCAGTGGTGCCGACTGGCGTCGAACCGTGTGAGGATGGGGATGGGAGGGTGCTAGGAGGTGCCGAGGCTGCGGCTTGACATGGCGTACTGATTTATACAAAGAGCATAGAGGACGATTAAAGGTAAGCATTTCAAATAATGACATCACTCTATCAAACTTATCTATAATGCACAAAATAACTGTTACCGACTTCACCCGTCGTAATCTTTAAGAAGAATTATAAAACATGTATATCTTTGGCAAAGGGGAAGTACGATACGTACAAGCCGGTGTCACTTGTTTTTTGTTTGTTCATTGGATCTTCTGTTGATTTTCAGTTGATTTGTAGTTGACATTCATATACCCTATTATTTGATTGGATGGTATCGATCTAGAATGTTTAAAGGCATCTATGTTTTAAGTCTAAAAAAAAAATAATAGAGGGACACGCACTGTGTTTAAGATTAAAAAAAAAAATAGCATTCAAAGTATTCTTACCATGCTGACGGACTACGAGAGGGAGAAGAAACGGCCGGGGAAGTTGCAGTTACGACAGTCTGAAGATCCTGGGGATAGGCAAACAAGAAGCAGATTTTTATTCTTTTTGTGTTGAATTTTCTATGCATAACTTTAGTAGTAGTAGTAATAATAATGATAATAATAGTGGCTACTTGCATATAGCGCACAGATCTACCTTTCAGTGCTCATGGCGCTTCAAAAATGAAAAGATAGATACATACAATGATCTCGATATTTGCTATAGATGTTCTATTTCCTCTTCTATTTTTGTATTGTCAAATTACAAGATGACATTGAATATCCATTTCTCTTTTGTCTTTATATAAGGCTCTATTAGAGTACTCACCTGGAGATGGCTGCTTGGAGGATCTTTCTTAGTCTTAGCCAAAGCCAGCTCCATCTTCAAGATCTCAATCTGTGATGTTGCATCCAGATACTTCTCCATGAACCGTCTCGTCTTCTCTTCGGCCTTCCTCGCCCTCTCTTCGGCCATCGTCGCCTTCATTTCGGCCTGCCTCGCTCTGTCCTCGGCAATGATCGTCTTCTCTTCGGCCTGCCTCGCTTTCTCCTCGGCAATGATCGTCTTCTCTTCTGCCTGCCTCGCATTCTCCTCGGCGATGATAAGCCTATCTTCGGCTCGTGTCGCTCTCTCCGCGGCGAGCCGAGATTTCTCCTCTGCGATGTTAGTTCCTTTTTCTGCCAGAGCCAGTTTCTCTTCTGCAGATGACGCCCTTTGCTGAGCTCTCGCCGCGATCTCTTCAGCGATCATCACCTTCTCTCCGATCAGCCGCAAGTTGGTCTCGGCTACTCGTATCTCCTCCTGAATCGTTGTCACCCGTTTCTCGGCATTCCGTGTCCTTTCCTCAGCACGACACACACGATCTTCCGCCTGCCTCACCATCAGTTCGGCCAGTCGTGTCTCCTCCTGGGCGCGAGCCGCCTTCTTAAGGGAGTGGCTGGCCATGCCCCCGATGAAATTTGCAGTCCGCTTCGCCCGCATTACCTTCTTCTCAGCCAGTTGAACTTTGCTGGATAAAGCCTGTCAGAAATGAGGAGATACAATAGAGAAAATGTTTTCGGCATTCATGTAATCGTATATGATACATGTACAATAACTAATTGATGAGAATGTAACATGATAGCCTCTTTACATGACTGTGAGAAAATAATAATTTTAGAACATAGTTCTGGCCTACCAACCATTAAACAGGAATTGGCTCTACTTGTTTATCTATTTGTTCTTGTTGTTGTTTGATTGGTTTATTTTCTCAAGAAGATGATGACTGAGTAGAGGCCCTTTAACTTTTAAAGGTTTGACTTCTAATTTTGTCTTGGTTGACATAAACTTGTTTTTAGTGTAAAATTTCAGTGCTTTCCTTTATTTGCATCGTGAACCTCATAGATCAAAAGACACAAACATGTCATAAGAATAGCAATTGGTCTTCAACATACTGCAATCTGTTCCCTAAGTTTCTTGTTCTTGAGGGATTCCTGCAAGCGTTGAAGGAGAAGGTTGCCAGCCAGGTACAATGGCGACAATGGACCTTTGCGGGCTGTCTCAGCAAGCTTTTTAATGGGGAAATGAAGAAGACAAAACAAATTTTCCCGTTAATACTGCTGAAAATTTACATGATCTTTTTTTTTTTCTTTTTAATTCAACGCTTCTAAACGTTCGATTACACTGAAGTGCATTCCACGGCCAATCCCTTGTTAAAATTATTAGATAAAAGTAGATATGTCCAGTACTCTGCATTGTCTTTCCCCTTGTAATGATCATTTCAAAAAGAGATATCTATTCATTAACTCTTACTGAATTGAACTTGTGAACTGTAAGCGTACTATAGTATAACATTAAGGGGAGTCCTGGGCTTGTATCGAGTGATTCGAATCATCCATGTAGTCATATACATCGATAGGTTCTTGACTTACGGAAAATATAATATACTTTTCATATTTACTAGCTGTAATGATATTTTCATTACAATCATTCGATTACCTTTGTATATTTCCTAAATATTCTCATATGTTTTTTTATCTGAATCAAATGTTACATTGTTATTGTGCATTTGTAGCACCAAATATTCTTAAATCACTGAAAAAAAATAGGATAATGGTGTATTGTAGTGGCATACAATTAGTGACATATAGGGACTGTCTTGCTTACATCTGCAGGGCTGTTCGCGGATGACGTTGCGGTCGCCCATACCCACGGTTCGCCATATCGAGCCCTCTTCTGTAACTCCCATGGTACGGGAACGTGAATTTGGGACTTGGGAAACATCTCCATCTATCGTCTGTCAGACTAGATCTCAATATCTACAAAAACCAGATGAAAGAAAAGATGTGTCTGGACTCAAATAATGTGTAGTAAAACCCTGTCATTGTCTATCGTACGCAGACATGAGGTACCCCATTTTTTGCATGTGTCCCGGCGGCCATATTGTGTGTAGGCCTATCCCCTCGTGCAGTGTAATGCGTGACCTTGGTTTGACTTTGTATCTTTGATTTATACTCTAGAACCTAGGAGAAAGAATGCAACTTTAATATCTTGAAAATCAGTGAACAAAAAAGCTAGTAATTACACAAACTAGCGTAATGGAGTGTAAACAATCAATACTGACCTGACAAAATACGATTTGTCGTCTCTCTGAGCGCAGAAATACGAAAATATCAGAGAAAATTCCGTGACAAAACACTTCGTTCGAAGTCAGCACACAGAATGCTGTTGCTTTGTTTTTCTGTTACCTTGGATATGTTGTCAAGTCAACGCGCGTATTTTTGCATACCCAAGGCGTATCCCTTGCGCGTAGGTGCGTAACGCAGACCTCCTGATCATGACGTCAGAAATGGTTGTAGCGCGCATACATAAAACGCAACAGAGCAGAGGGCGTGAAGGATGCGTCTGCGCTGATTTCTCTCTATGAAAAAAAACCACAACAACTGCAAACAACAATACCCAGCAGTTAGCCAATAAATAAGAAGATCTATTGACCGATTCGGGTTCGTTGAGGGCAGCAGACATTTTATGGCACTGGGCGGGGCGGGCGCACCGAACTAAAACTATGTTTTAGTCAAAGAGATTTTCCCCAGTGACTGCTAGAGTGCGGAGTCTTCATACGCCCTGTACTATTGTTTTGTGAGCGCAAGGGGAGCATTGGATGACAACGAGGCGGTACAACGGTAGGCTCACCCCTCGTGCTAACACGCTAGCAAACGAGCAACCGAGGAGCAGCCAAAATCAAGTGCGTACTCGCGTAAAAGTTCAGAAGTTCGCGTAATACGCGCTGTAGAAATGTATACATATTACGCAAAGTCCGCCATTGTTAAGTGAGCTATGGCGGCCTCCATGAAATCACTGACTCCATTGTAGAGTCCGCCCTCTAGTGGTGGGGAGGAGAAAAATCTCTTTGGTTTTAGTTCGGTGGGCGGGCGCCATGAGCTCAAATTGCGGTGTCTCAGCCGACCCCCCTGCTCTCCCCCACCCCACGGGCAACATGTTTATCGCGCACTTGTAACAAAGGTTCGCGCACTAAGCAAGCATTCGCGCACTCAGTACGAGACGCCCATTGGCTAAAGCAGTTTTTCATTCTGCGCGCGTGCTAATGAAGGGAGAGGGGTGGTGGGGGAGTGGGAAGGGGGGGGGGGGGGTCGGCTGAGACACCGCGTAATGGCGCTGCCCCACCGATTTAGTTCGGTGCGCTGCCCATGCCAAAAATACATAAAGCGCGTCACAGAATCGGTCAATAGGAGTTCAGTGATAGGCCTACTGCTCATTATCATTTTTTTTTTCCAAATAATGTCATTTTGTCGTCTGATAAATTCACCATGACAAGGAAGTATACTATATCTCTTTTCTCTACAGGAAATCTTACAATATTTATTTGTCTTTATATATGCACCTATGCAGGTTTTGAAAATGATGTCCGGTAATCAATGCATCTATCCCGTATTATAATTGGCAACACTAGTTTGTATGGGTGCACGTCACGAGACCGACACCTACGAGTCACACAGCCCACCAGTCATACAGCCCATGAGTCGTACAGCCCGCGAGTTATACAGCTCACGAGTCTGTCATACAGCTCATGAGTTCGGCACTAAGCAAACAAGGCCCACGAGACCGACACATTAAGCCCCGTGTTGTATCTGTCGAACTCGTGGGCTGTTTTTACCTAGTGTCGAACTCATGGGCTTTATTTGCCTAGTGTCGAACTCATGGGCTGTATGACTCGTGAGCTGTATGACTCATTGACCTGTTTTCAATGTCGAACTCATGGGCTGTATGACTCGTGGGCGTCGGCTTCGTGGGATGACCCCGTTTGTATGCATCCTTTTCCTGAGATGTTCTTTTTGTCCTTATATACAAGGGAAGAAGAGAGGTTATACTTTTTGTCCTTTAACAAGAGAAGAAGGTGTACGTTGTACAAGCAGGTTATAATACTCACTGCCTACTATATCGTCTTTGAGGTATCAGGTGTCCTTTCTCTTTCCCTCTGTCCACTTAAATTTAAAAAGAAAAAAGATCGCTAATATTATGATTCCGAAGTCATTAGTGACAATGAATTCCTTTGGTACCGCATGTTTCAAATTTCCCTCATACTTTTGATGTTATCTTTTTGTTTTTCTCGTTGACCAAAAGTATTCTTCCTGAACACTAAAAAGCTTACTTGAAGCTCGACGATTCAGCAAAACAAATTTGACTACATCAAATAAAGGTCCTGTATAATTCCCAAAGCCGTCATTGCATGCTGGAGGAGACACTTTATCATCTTTGCCTGTCGTGAAACAAGGGAAATAAGGACTAATGTTTTTGAAGGGTAATGTTCGTTATTCCGAAGGTTTGAAATGAAGTGAAATAGGGGTCGTTAATCTGAAGGTTCGTCATTCCGAAACGCACAAATTCCGTATACCTATCATGATGCTCGTTAAATCGAATATGGAACTTAGAGCTCGTTATTCCGAAGGTTCGCTAATCCGAAAATGAAACAAAGTTTCGTTATTCCGAAGGTCGTTTATCCGAAAAAGAAAAAGAAAAAAAAGAAGAACGAAAAGGTGCGTTTTTGCATGGCGATATCAAGATGTTTGTGTGAGATAATTAGAGGAGAACAATATTGACAGTACCGAAAGGATGCAAAGTCAACAGAATAGGTAAGGAAGTAAATCTTTTTTTAAAGACGTCTGGGTGAGTGAATGGTGGGTGAGCATGGAATCCGTAACACAACTCTCGTTTGATCTTATTCCAAAGTAACTGAACATGGTGTGGAGTCGCTCTTTGAATGTGTTTAATACATTATGCACTTCCTGAAATTACTTTTACTATAAAAGAAATAAATCCAAATTCAAACGCAAACTGCATTAAAACTTCAACCTTGTCAATAATGCTTGTGTTCTTCATTGCAATTAATTTCATTTATTCATTTCAGCACTGCACATTGATTCAGCCAGCACGGCTGTTCTTAAAATCCTCATGTCCGTGCATATCATGCATAGATTTGAATACAGTAAACTGCTGCTTCACCATATTACAGTACAGATCAGTGCCAGGAAAAAAAGGACAAAGGGACGAGACAATTACTATATAGTAGCTGAAAAGCTGTTCAAAGGTTACAACCATCAATAATCTTTGAATCTTTTATTCCATTCAATCATCACACTCATGCTCTGCCATTACTTTGCCTTGCCCTGCGCGACAGAAGATTAGGCATGGGGATATAATACCGTCTGGGACTACAGGCTCACCGTCATTAAATATCGTGGGTTCAGTATATTGCGCACATCAGAATAAGGGGACACGCACACACACACACACACACACACACGCACACGCACACACGCACACATACACACACTACACACACTCAGCTAAAAAAAAAAAAAAACTTTCAAGAAAGTAAAATCACAGAACACAATAAAGCTCACAACTTTCAAGGGGTCAGTACCGAGATTCTTCCTCTTAAAAGAAAAGAGTGAGCCGGCCATTGTTCTTCGTGCTTCATAACTCCCACGAGGGGGGGGGGGGGGGGGGGGGCGGAGGGGGGTCACAGTGCTAGTTATAGGCCCTAGAAATTTTTATATTCATAATGTGTCTACACTTTTATCATTGTTGTCGTAAGTACTATTTCTGTTGTTTTTGTTGTTGCTGTTATCATCATTTAGATCATGCATATACACCGCTGAGGGGTTTTAAATATAACAAGAAACATTATTTGTGTTAAAGTCTGGAGCGTGTATGAAACTGTACTGAAATATTAAGAGAAAAAATTGTAGGCAAGCCGCTTGTGGGCTCCTGACCTTGGAGTGTGGTCGGGCGAGGGAAGCCGCCTTTCCTGCTGTGGGAAATTCGTTCATCACTTGCCAAGTCAGTCCAGCTAGAGTTCAACTCGACAAGACAAGTGAGCGCAGCCCCTCGACCAAGAAAAGGCGGATGTCTCATGTGGAGACAGCCAGTGATCAGGGGAATCTGGTTGAGATTATCCGAGGATTCCTTGTCTATCCACATCAGATTCTCCATCAGTGCATTCTGCATTCCTTTAGGAACCGTCTTACACGTCAGAGACACGCCACAATTTTCTGAAATCTGTCTCAGTGAATACGGATATATCAGCAAGCATACGGCTGCAGCGTTTCCATCATAACAAGGTATAACTTCCAATTATGAATACGACGTTACAGTCGATAGACGTGCTGTTTAATAGTGGACTGTGTGTTTAAGTGAGTATAACTCTAAAAAAATATCGCTTGAGCGGTTTCTCTGTAATATCATTATTATTATTATCATTATGTCGTTAATTGTTAGATCAATAATATAGTCTCCTACGACATACAATTTAACGTATAGATGTAACTTAAAACAACAACATGCCTTTACTGCAAACGTCATGAATGTCATAGGCGAAACGATTAAAATCCCATGAACAAATTCAGGCTGAGGTGATCAGAGATTCCCAACCAAAATAAAACAAAAGAAAATACGGAGGAAACCTCAGGAATAATGATTAGATTAGTACCTGTTGAATTTAATTGTCAACTGTTGATGTGTCCATGTTCCAGATTCCAGCTTTGGAGAATTATTGGAGATATTCTGGAAAGTCAGAATGGTTCGTCTATATATTCTACAAGCGATTATTCTGTTGGTATCACTGCTACACGGATTGGCAAATGGTCGAGGTAAAGTTTGTTATAATCTATTAAATAAAGTGCAAGTAAAACACTTGCAGAATAAAGATTGTAGGCCTACATGTTTGTTTTCCAAAAACCGTAATTATTTGTTTTTTATTGTCATTGCTTTATTAATTATTCATATTCCTTATTTATATTATTATCATTATAATTATTATCATTATTATTATTATCATTATTATTATTATCATTATTATCATCATCATCATCATAATTATTATTATTATCGTATTCTGTACATGTCAAAGAAGTATTGAGCCTATTGTTAGTATATAATTCTTGTTAGAAATGAAATAAAATGACAACGGAATACAATTTTGATATGGTTTGTGCATGCGATGGTTATCCCTTCTGTTAGCATTGTTTGTTGCTGGTTTACGTATCAGTCTGGTATATACATGTATGATATATAATATGACTGCAATCTCATTTACGCATCGGTGTCAATATGCCTTTCTGAAGTATACATTGTACTATATAGTCTTGTGAGTGTATATGAAGAGCTTGCTTTCAAAAGGCGCTAAGTCCATTGAAAAATGATGGATTTAGCGCCTTTCAGAAGCAAGCTCGTCCTATATAGTGTGTCCATTTTGTGTGTGTGCAATTGTTGTATTATTTAGCTGTCCTTTTTTGGCAGCATCGTATACTAATTCAACCATATTGATATTTTATAGTCCTTCTACTGCCCCCTCCACCTAGGAAGTAACATATTGATCTTAGTAGATGATGATCATTGTGATGGCATTGATTGTGGTGGTGATGATAATGATGATGACACTATTCCTCTTTTCCCGTATGGAGATAATGACAATTATGACATAATGATTTCTTTATCTAATGTTATGTTTTGTTTCATGGGAAAAAATGGCGTGCATTTAGATGTCATTTGAATATGCAAAAGTCACATTGTCGGAAATGAAATGAAATGAAATGAAATGAAATAAAATGAAATGATTGCGATGAAGATTACCATCATTATCGGTATGATTGTCTTTATCATCATCGCTATTATTATCATCAATATGCCCTACAGCGATTTCTACTATAATCATCATTATAATCATTATTCAGAAAGTTGAAAAGATAACAGCTCACCAATGATTTCCTTGTAACTTTCAAAATAATGAAATAGAAAAAAAAAGGCCCAATGATATTGGATGAACTTTAAGACGTAATTATTAAGGGTCCGTTTTAAGTTGTGGTCACTGATAATGATATGTCACTTTATTTGTTAAGCTGCCGTGACGCTATCATAAACTCACTCCTTCGAGATTAGATTTTCGTGAAAGAAACTGAAAGTGAGAATTTCCAGGATATTTTGATCTTTTCTTCTAAAATAAATTCAAGCTATTGGCCTGTCATCCTTAAATGTATTATGACACATGCGTAGAATTTGTCAATAAATGATAAATCAATGAGGAGATAACAGAATGACTTATCGTTTCGGATGACTTACCTGATGTTCTGTAACAAAAATTCCCCCCCCCCAAAAAAAAAAAATCAAGCAAACAAACAAACAAAAAACAAACGAAAACAAATTATAATTGCTTCTGACACCACGATTAAGTTTTAGCGGGATTGGGCTCAAAATAGCTAAATCAGTGCGGTTTATAAGACTGTCCCACCGTGTACTCACATTTGCTATAGCAGTATCCCATAATGTTGACCTCGGATGGATAATATATATTTTGGCAAGCGTCGTAGGATGATCATCGAATATTTTGTTGCTATAATTTCGTTAGTGCAGATCATAAGAGAGATCACATTATTATACTAATAATAACATCCTGAGGAACGCTTGCCAATAAATTTTCTGTTACCCGCCTCCTCCCCTGTTGAATTTAGGTCACACACGCACACAAACACACACGCACACACACACACACACACACACACACATCACACACCACGAATATATTGACAACTGTATGCTTTTGCAGGAAGTTTGGAAAATACTGTATATCTTTCTTATCTCCCTGCAACCATGTGAATTTTAGGGTTTTGTTGGTTTTCTTTTGCGGGGATTTTGTGTTTGGTTTTTGTTTTGTTTGTGGGTGTATTGTGTGTGCGTGTGTGGTGTAAAATTGTAATGCAGTTATTATGGTTTGCTCATTCTACTCTTTCTTTCTTTTATTATATTTGTGTATCCAGCTATCTAATTATATCTTCTCATTTTCAGTGAGTGCTTAGTGTATACAGTAACTTACTGAAGCAAAAAAAAAAAAATAAAAACCCATAAAAAGTATCAAGATGTCATACGGTTGTGCTGTCACAAACTATAAACTATTATTGCGCATTCTGCGGCAGGCCAGACGTTACCCTCTAAAATGTTAACTAAAAATAAAAGAAAGGAAACGTATATAGGGTGAGGTTGAGGGGTGATTTGGGAGGGGGCGGGGTGAGGGTAGGAGGATCATGAGGAAAGGAAGAGACGGAAATACGTTAAAGTCTGATCAAAATCGTCTGTACACGTGTAATATATCATACTAAGTATATCACCAATTTCTGGCTCATACATTAAATTCCCTGGCTTTAAAACCATATTTCAGATTAATTTGGGTTTACTAAGTAAAATAAAGTTATAATCTGATGTATGTGGATTAATCAATCTAATTATATTACAGGGTAGACTTAGCTTTGAGAAGTTCTGACCTTTATATTAGCGCCTGCCTGAATTCAATCCTAATACGCGAAGTTCATATAGTATTAAGAATCGGTTATGCTTTATCCAGAATACCCATAGCATACAACTCTATTCTCTACTTATGCATGTGAAGTTCTCACAGGTATAAATAAATAATAATTGTAATGTACATTGCATGCATTAGGTTGAATCGTAGCTGGGTCGGGCAAGCCTCCAACGAGCTTTGGAATATTGTCATGCATGGGTAACCGGTGTATAACACGGAGATGATGGTTATGAAATCTGAACTTGTTATGAAAATGATCTGTCACACTTTAAAGGGAAGATACAGTTATGGTTGAGATGGGGGCTTCAGGATTTCGGTTTTTGTGTGTGAGATGATTAGAAACTTCTTATGAAATATGGAAGAGCAAGAGTATACAATTCAAAAAGTAATTCAAAGAGCAAGAGTATACAATTCAAAAAGTAATTCAAAGTTTATTTGATGAAAAATGGTTTTGAAATGGCTGAGATATCCCAAATCAAGGTGGCCATTATAAAAGGTGGGACCCACCTTTTATTTGGACTACTTTGTTTTACTTTGTAAAACTCAGCCATCTCAAAACCAATTGTCATCAAATATACTTTGAATTACTCTTGGATTGTATGGTCTTTCAGATTTGATATGTGGTTTTAAATTATCTCGCAAAAAAAGTTGAAATTTGAATCCCCCATCACAACCAAAACTATGCTATCCCTTTAAAAGACAGTACAGTTGAGTGCAAGTTGAGTGGTGAGGGAGGGGTGAAGGGAGAGTTGAGGGAGATGATGAGATGGGGTCTGGTGAAAGATGACTATTTCCTCCCGGAGCGAGGGAACTGGGGGCAAAGAGAACTTGTGTGACTTCAAAACTTTTCCGAGGGGCCAATTTGTGGTTCAACTTCCTCCCTTCAAATATAGAATGATGTTTCCCCTGACTGTTTTTTTTTTCCCGAGAAGCACTCGTCTGTAGAGCGTTAGTCTGTGTATATACTAAGATTTGCCTACCATATACTGATTGTGTGTGTCTTTTGGTTTAATTCTGTTCGATTTCATTGTCTTCGAGAAACGTTTGTGTTTAATATGGATAAGGTAATTTCATTCTAACTTTTGATGTGGGTGATGTTCTGTAGACTTAGCAAATTTTAGAACAGAAACAATACCGATAGATCAGTGAAAAAAATAATAACGTAGAAACAAAGAATTGAGTTTCCTTGTCACAGCAGCATAAGGGTCTTCCTTTCGGTAAAAATAATTTTTCGTTGATTTTGTTAATTTGGAATAGCAAATTTTTCCCCTTAACTTTGCCACTACCCAGTGAGACCTTACCTTATCCTCTTAAATCTATCTATCTCTATATACATATTTTTTCAATTGTATCTCCTAAACCCAAAAGAGATAAACCCCAAATCCCCTGTTCCTGTACTCACGTGTTGGGAGATTCTAATTAAGAATGCACCGATTCATTTATTCCTAACAGATTCTTGAGCTTTGGAGTTTAATTAGCTGATCTCATCATAACACAAAATATACCCCGCGTGCTCAAACTTTTCACGTTTCTTCCATCTTTCATAATCTGTGTCAGAGCTTGGCCCACAAGACAATCTGACGGCTACAATATTCAGCCAGTACAACAGGTACAACCCGCCCTCACACAACGAATCGACGAGGGTCAAAATGGGAGTCATTCTGCGCAGTGTGGCGAACTTGGTAGGACCCAAAGTAGAGCTGACACTCCTGTTATTTTAGTGCTACCTTCTTGTATTATTTGTTTTCAGGCTTCTTATTTTCATCAAAAACTGCAATAGATATCGTAAACGGCAGATGCACACACACACACACACACAAGAAAATAAAACCGTCTTTGCAATGTCTGTTTGCCAATAGCTTACACTAATAAAATTCTTTTCCACCCGCATTTGTTTAAAGTTGTGGTCAATTAAACCAATTAATGCATTGCTATTGCTGTTTATTTCCGCTTCTCATAAACATTCGATATCTTGAAATTCCTGCTGAAGGAGTCGCACTCTTCAGCAAATAACTGTTGATGCTTCATTATTTCTAACTTTCTGAACTGCTATAAATTTGCTACCACCCAGAAAGGTTTCAGCATTTACATTTGCTAACTAATTATGGGTTATGTCAAATTATGACAGTATATCATCAAAGGCATAATATTTGCAGAAGAAACAAAAACCCAGCATTAGTGCTTTAGAATAACTCTAAAATGTGAGTTAGTTATAGAAACAACCACTGTAAAAAAAAAAAAATGAATTTGTATAATCGATGTTAAGTATTGTTAAATACACAAAGTGTGAACGATAGTTATAATAAAAATGTTTCCAGACTAAACCGTCTACAGTTATGGTTTAATGAGAAAAATACTGATACCTCCTTATATTTTAGGCTTTATTGCAAAAATTTCATATTATATTAGGATGTTTTGTGATACAACTGACATACACATAATATGCATCAAATGTGATATCTTGAACATTTTTAAATTACTGCTCCCAAAGATAAACGGGACCTGTAAGTTGTATTGTTGATTGTATAGATGTATACTCCTGTTTTCTTCAGAAAGATTCACAATAAATGGCATTAACTTATGATGGACGTGGCAGCATAAAATAAATATTTACCTTTACAGAGATAGTCAATTCAAATGGGCACGTCCAATTGTCTTTTCTTTTTAAAATGACAATGAACTACCCTTAGAGGGAAATATTTACTTATAAATACTCATAACAATGACCAGAAAGCACCACAGTAACAAGAAAAATTATTTTGAACAACGTTGATTGATATTGTACGCGAACGCATGCTGGCACTATTTCATTATATTCCCGTCAACAATCGTGGCATCATGCATGATCACGTGGACCTCTGCTATAGTTCCCACATCATAGAGCTGACAAATCGGATTTTTTTTTTCTTCTTCTTTCAGGATGAATTCGAGGGCACTTTCTCGGCTATTGTGTGGCAGAAATTGGCAAGTATCAAAGAGACACAGAACTGTTCTGGGATGCTGGTTCCATGAGAAAATAAAGAACTTAATACTTTTCTTGAGATGGTGATTGCTGATTGTTAAAATCACAATTTCTATATTATTTTCGTGTTGGTCGCCTTTGCAATTTAGTTCGAGAGATTTTACAGACAGGTATTTTATGATGTATTAGAGTAGAACATTGTCTTAAAAAAAAAAATGAATATTTGCAGAAAAATAAGCCCATCCACCAGAATGATTCTGTTGTACTGCTTTTGTCGTCATGTTGCTTTCCGCTTTCCCCCTCCCTTTCTTCTCCAACATCTCGTGATGGTTATGACCCTCTGTAAGTGTTTGCCTTCTTTATCATAATTTCCTATCTTTAAACCAATTTCTGACATTTTCTAATTGTCACGCAGTTCTGGACCGATCCGAGATTGGCGTGGAACGAATCCAACTTCGACGGCATCGACGTGCTTCGGTTACCGGCATCACAGCTGTGGATACCAGACATCGTTCTCTACAACAGGTAGCTGGCAAAAAAAAAAATAAGTGATGGCATGGTGTTCGTTTCGATTCAAATTTGACTTCCAATATCACACAGATTATCTCAAATACAATGATTACAAAAGTCATTGTGATTTAATACAAAGTAAATTAACATATACTTTTGTAAGCGGAAAGAAAAATTAAGCAAGTGCATAAAGTATATTAAACTATGTAATCAAAATTATTGTGTTGGTAGGAAATGAGAGCCCTAACTTAAAGACATAAAATTGTTAATGTTTGTAAAAATGTGTGCAACCCAATTAATCGGAAATTTGAAAGAAAAAAATGATGATGCTTTTTTATAAAACACCAATTAAAAGTGTTTTGTGCTGAGATTCCTGCATGCTTTCGTCCAGTGATACGCGAAAAATAAACCATTATTTTTGTTTGTTTGTTTGTTTTGTTTTGTTTGTTTGTTTGTTTGTTTGTTTGTTTTTTCGTTTTTGTTTGCAGCGTTGCTGAATGGGAGACGTTGTCTCCGGTCCATGTGTTGGCCTACCCTGACGGCATTGTGTATTACATCGCTCCACTTAGTGTGAAATCGTGGTGCGAGATGAACCTCGCAAAATATCCGTACGACGTCCAGGTAAGCGTGACTTGTTATTGAGATAACCTTCGTGAAAGACTGCGGATGATTAACCATTGATTAATTAGGTGAGCAAAAGGACGTGTTCCAGAAAAACAAAGAACAGGCATAAACTACTAGAAGTGCATTTTTGGCATAAACAACAATAGTAGTAGAAGTGCACTTTTTGTGGAAGCTAATGGAAATCTTCAAAATATTTTGTAAAGTTATCAAATTTAATACTCTGAAAGTATCACTCGTATTAAGGAGCACCATGTAGGCCTTTGTAAAGGGCATTGAAATTCTTACCAAGTCTGAAATGCGCTATATAAAAACTAGCTATTTCATTATCATTATTATTATTATTATTAGTAGTAGTAGTAGTAGTAGTAGTAGTAGTAGAAGTAGTAGAAAAATTTTGCTCGTGAACAAATGTACTCCTGATTGTATGGTTTATGGTGAAACTGGACGTGGAGTAATTTTGAACCATATTAAATGTCGAATGATTGGATTCTGGTTGAGATTAGTCAAGGAAAAAGAAACCAAACACTCATGTACAATTTTCAAATTTCTTCTGCATTTACAAGGAGACATACACTCCCCGTCAAAATCACAATGATTATTATTTATCGCAAATATTTTTTTTTTTTATCATGCAGGGCTAGGGCTAGTGCTGCATGGATTTCACACACCTCAAAAGTTAGACTTTTTGATATGTTTATTCAAGAGTGGAGAGCAGCAACACGGTCAAATAGAATCTGTACAAACTATAGAATGTTTAAGGATAATTTGATGTTAGAGAAGTATTTACAGGTCTTGTGTAAGAAAGATTATATTACATTAAGTAAATTCAGATGTAGATCTATTGGATTACCCGTTAATACGGGCAGGTTTGATGCAAGCCTGACAGATGAATTGCATTGTACTTTATGTTCATCCGACGTTATAGGGGATGAATTTCATTATATTTTTGTTTGTCCCTTTTTCATCAAAGAGAGACTATTGTATTTACCAAGTAGCTTGACGGCCAGTAGACCAAGTGCATTACATTATGGCCAAATTATTCAATTCAACTAATGCTTGCCATTTGAAAAAAACTAGCCAAATTTGTCAGAATTATTATGTTTCAGTTCTCTTCAATACCAAAGAAGAAAAACAGTAGTTTTGTAGAAAGTAAAGTAGATGTGAATGCTTGTACACGTAGTGGTAGAGTAGTTAAACGTCCTTTACGCCTTGTTTTGTGAACATGTTTATTTATATCTGTTATTTTCACATGTACATGTATATTATCATTTATATTTTTGTATTCATACATTGTAAATATGTTTGTACTCTCATACCCCGAGAGGGGGTCGATAGAGTCAATAAAATCTTACAAATCTTACAAAGTATCAGTATTATCACTACTACTACTACTATTGTTGTTGTTATTATTATTATTATCATCATTACTGCTGTTGTTTTTCGTGATTACGCCTGGAAAAACACAACTTTTCTTTCCCTCTGTTTCTTATAAATTCTCCTCATCTCCCCTCTCCCGCTCTATATATCTCTATCTATCTGTCTATCTACCTACCTATCTATCTATTTATCTATTTATCTATCTATCTATCTATCCATCTATCTATCTATATATCTATCTCTCTATCAATCTATCTATCTCAAGAACTGCACGTTAGTGTGGGGCTCTTGGATCCACGACGAATCCATGATCTCGCTCCAGCCGTCCGACCCCGCCCTCGATCTCCTAGACCTCGTACCGAACCCGAGATGGGAGGTGGTCGACACATCGGTCGTGCGACATGTCAAGAAGTACAACTGCTGTCTCGAGTCCTTCGTCGACCTCTCCGTCTCCGTGATCCTCCGCCGACGCCATCCCGACAGCTTCATCGCATCGTCCGTCATTGCCGCGTGGATGGTAGGATTTCACTTCAACTCACAAGATTCACACAATCTCCCCATGTCTCAACTTTGTTGTCATATAATAATTTTGGATTTTGCTCTGCATTACATTTTATGACAACATAATTGTTTTAAATAACAAGAAAAATATAAAGGATATTTTTATCGACAGCTACAAGAATACCACTCTGTGCTGACGGAAATGTTGTATGTGCACGCACACAAAATAACTCTACTCAAGGCCTATTCCACAGCATAAATTTGTCGATTCGAAGTAGAGACACACAAACCAACGAATAGAATAAAATCACATTTATTTTTTTTTTTTTTGGCTAGATTTCTACACGGCACACTAGGAAACCGACTCGCTATAATTGCCACCTGAATGATGAATCATCAGCGTGAACATTAGTGATAGCTAAAGCATTACAATATCAGACAACGCATCTACATGGAAAGATTGTTTCCAATCGTGTTTGGTCACAGATCCTTATCACCTTCGTGATCGCCCCGCCCTCGTCCGGGGAAAGGATCATCTTCTCCGCGTTCATATTCATCTCGCTGATCATCCTGTCGATATCGCTCAGCGGTTCGGTGCCGTCGTACACGTCCACGAGCCTTGGGCGATTCCTGGTATTCGGATTGATGATGACGGCGATGATCACGGTGCTGATGGCTGTGAGTTACGGCATGTTCCCGAGACCGGAGTTAAGCATCGTAAAGGAGGGCCTTCAGACGACGCAGGTATAATGACAGTGAAAAGGGGCAAAAAGGAACCAAAATGAAATCAAACTTTATATAAGTATGCATGCATGTAAGGCCTTGGAACATGTACTTTGAACCTGCAGGTGTTCTACAACCAAATAATAATTAGGACCCAACAAAATAGCCTACTTCATATTTATGCACGTAGAAATAAATGATTCAAAACTTAAATAAGCCGTTACCTGCTTAAAGTTTAGGTCAAGTTCATAAAGACTTCAGTGTACAAAATGAGCAAACAAGCAAACGCCCGGAGTGTGAACTCACTACTGAAACTTTACAATCATTTTTGTAAAAGAAGTGACACTGCTAAAATATTGACGTATCATGGAGATGGGAAAATTAAAGTTTTAACTAACTAAATTTTCTTCTCGACTTGTTTCCTCCCCCTCCCCCGCCCTCCCTCTTGCTCCTTATCTACCCCTCATTCTCTCTCCCACTTTTTCTTCTGTTTCCTTTCACACACTCCGACTCCGCTTTCCTTCTTCTTCCCTCCCCCACCCATTCTCTCTGTCTACCCTCACCATAGGATCTCTTGAATGAACGCAGACGACGATACTTCCGATTGCTCGATCTTGGCGCTATGATCGTCACCGTCGTGCTTCTCTCGATCATGACTGGTGCCCTCTTTGCTTCGTGAGCTAGGGGTAGACCGACCACCGTTCTTATCATAACGGATTGGAAACAAGCGCGTGTGTGTGCGTGTATGTGTGTGTGTGTGTGCATGTGGCTCTTCCTACCAGTAGATGGCACTGGAGTAGCAGAACTGAGCAAATTACCATTTTATGAATTCACCTGTCCGTGGTCACTACAAAGATCTAAATAATCTGTATATATATGATGATATGACCAGAATGGCGTGTATCTTGCGATCAGCGGTGCTAACTGGTCTCATGGCTTGCTCAGTCAGACTTTGTTTCCCCTTGTATGGGTTTATAGGCTATACGATCGATTGCCTTTATTTTCATCGTAGGAATCGACTTTATCCTATATTCATTTTCTTCCATACATTTATTATTTTGATATTCTTGCTAAGAGTCTGACTCCTATATCGCCAGAATACCGTCGATTGAATTCTTGACCTGTGCATCATTATTGATGCTGTGTCACAGGAATATCACAGCATATGGACATCGTTATGAAGCATACCGTTTCTAACAAGACAAGAAGAGGCCATCAAAACAAAGAAATTCCAAATTTGTGAATTAGCATGTATTACGTCAAAAACTGCTGCCTAGTTTATCCTTGGACAAGCGCTGTATATTGAATGTATTCTCATTTTCTGATTTCAACTGCATTGAACCTGTAGTGGATTAGCTGAAAAGGCTATTTCCTGTTTTTGTATATGGAAAAGTTGCTTGACTTGTTGAATGCTCTGCTTCGCATTGTGATATAGACATACAACCCATAGAGGTAATGACGTCAGATTGAAATTCAGACGGAGGATATATTATAATGTTATGACGTGTTGTTTACACTAAAAAAAAAAAAAAACCCAAAACAAAACACAACAAAACAAAACAAAAAAGCTATGGGCGTTTTTCAAAAGGTGTTCTAAAAACAAACAAAAACAGAAACAATATATATATATATATATATATATATATACATACATAGAAGGCTTTGTATTCAAATCTTGTGTAAAAACCTAGGTAAGGCTTTAACCAATTTACGGCCATGGTACGTCTTGGATCTGACCTGCCCAATAGATGATTATTGTGTGTCATACATGGTAACTATAATCATACAAATAATGTCTCGATGCGTGTCGTCTGAAAAGACTACTACGTCTTTTTTTTTTGTGCCATCATAATTGTTTTGTATATGTACAGTCATGCATATTACCCTTGATCATTTTTGGAGATACAAAAGAAGCACTTACTAATTAATAGTGTGTAAGCATGGATAGACAACAAGATGCTTGGATACGGTTGAATAACACGCTGTTTCTGCTTGGCAATTGTTATTTCATTAGTTGTGTAAATTGTAATTAATTTCTCTGAAAGGATCATTTCAGGGTAAAAAAAAATGACAATGTGTAACGTAACGATGGTAACCAAATTTGGTTTCTTACAATCTTTCTATTCAGCTAAAAAAGGGGGCGCATCTCCATAGAAAGCTTGCCAATTAAAAGTCATATAGCTATTGTGACGTAATTTCACAAAACAACGTAATTGTCCAAAAATAACAGTGCATGTATGAGAGTTAGAAATGTGTTCGCTCATTTCTGAGTTCAGTGAATAATAGTTTGTGATTCCCCTTAAATTTCCTCAGCGTTTCCTAGGGCCTATTGCTCTTCCTTGTTGACCCCACCCCCCTATAAACTTTATACAGTTTTTCATTTTTCGTGCCCCTTTTCCTATTTTAATCAATTCATGTATATTGTTATGATATTTTTGATCTTATATCTATTTTCTTTGTTTCCATTGAATCTACTGTCTGTTGTATTTATGTTTAATTTGAACTTGAACTTGAAAGAGTGGGTTTACGTGTATGTCATTATTCACTGTTTACTTAATCAAACAATTTATAACGCGACGCAACATTTGACATGTTACATTGTTTTAAAGTTGCGATGGTTCTTTTTTTTAGGGTTTATTCATGTATAGAAATAATTAAGTATATAGGGATTTTCAGAAAACGGTCAAACGGCTGATTGAAAGTTTCTTTTTACATTGCTGAATTGCATGAAATGAATAGACACAACAGAGCTACTTCTGCAACTACAATCAACTAAATCAACTCCCACCTTTGGTCCTCCCACAACACTGGTCTCTCCCCCCCCCCCCCCCCCGGTATCATTTTTTTTTTACATCCAATTAATTAATTAAACGACAACATAATCCGGTATTTCTCTGCACAGAAAAGAAAAAATATAGAATTTGGTCATTAACGCGATGTAGCAGTAACCCCCCCCCCTCTTACATATACAAAAAAAAAATACAACAAAATTAAAAAAGACATGCAAAAGTAAAGACAATGGGAATCTGTGCTAATCATAAAAAATAAACGCCCAATCCTATTCCCCCATCTCCCCACTGCAAGTTTGCCCCCCCCCCCCCCCGTGTCCATCATGAACCCAAGGTAGGCGTAACCATTAACCCATAAACCTATGTACTTCCTATACAACCCACTTCTGACCTTAGTAATGTCCAGTTTACCCCTCCCTTCGTCAACGCATCTGCCCCAACCCTCCTGTGTGAATGACAACTTCAAACTTCTCATTGAAACTATTTGAAAATCATCCTTAAAGTTGAAACCCGGTCCAGATATATAAGTTCCTTTCAATCGTATCCCCCTCAGTTTATTCATGTCATGTTGTTGTGTCTCTGTTGTTTGTTTCATTTTGTCTTATTTTTGTATTATGTATTATGTACTTAAGATTATGATAAGTATTTTTGAAGACATTTTCGAGCGGTCCACAATCTACAAGCAATGCTTTTAAGTAGACCTCTCAGTTCTCATTTTTACCCTTCAAACCTAACTTTGTAATTCCAGTATGTGTACATATCTTTATTAGTTTGTTGATTACCGTTGATTGTCATCATACTTTGTGATGTATATAGGCTTATGATTTAATTTTTGATTTACTTTGTGTTATGTTTTGTTGAAAGAAAAATGAGAATGAAATAAATGAAAAGAATGCACCAATGAATGAAATATAAGTTAGCCTGTTAAGGAAGAGTAAAATATTACGAGTTCAACGGTATAAATTTGATCGAAATCAGATGAAAAATAAGGAAGTTATGAAATTTTGAAATTTCGCTATTACGGGGGGAAACAGTTCTTGAACAGTCGATATGAATATACAAATGACAAAGTGAGCATGTCATTCCCTCACAACTTACCATAATTATAGTTTGTACATAGAATTGTGAAATTTCCCCTTTTTCATTCAAACGCAATTATGCCCGAGGCTCAAAATCCTCGTATATCTAACTGATCACTATTCTGAAGTTATTCAACCAGGAATAACGTCATGTTTCAGATTTCAATGACAGAAACATCGAATTTGGGTCAGTTTTAAGTACATGATCAATGGAAAATTGTGAGGGTATGACATGGTTAGCTCACTCATTTGCATATTCATACCCACTGTACAAGAACTGTTTTGGAGAAATCATCAAAACTTCAAAATGTCATAACTTCCTTATTTTTCATCCGATTTCAGTCAAATTTTTACCGTTGAACTCGTAAAATTTTACTCTTTTTTATCAGACTAACTTGTATTTGGACTGGATTACCTCTTTAAAAACAACAACAACAACAACAACAAAGAAATGGGTCGAGGGGTTGGTACCTCTGGACCCACAAGGACCCCCCTTTTTTTGTTTTGTTTTTTGTTTTTTGTTTTAAAGAGCGTCATGCATCATTAACGTCTTTACGCTATAAACTGATGGTTTTACCAACTACCACGGTCTTTTTTCCTTGTACTACAACGGCAAATACTTCTTAATAGTGCTAGACGACTGATTTTGATTTTCACCTCTTGTTCCTCTTTTAGTATTACTTTATACTACACGATTACTACTGTTTAATAACCACCATCGTTTACTACTATACTGCTACTACTAATATTACTATTTTTATTAGTATTGATATTATTATTGATATTATTATTATTATTATTATTATTATTATTATTATTATTATCATCATTATTATTATTATCATTATTATTGTTATTATTATTACTACGACTGCTATATACTACTACTGTGTATACTATACTGCTTCTGCTGCTGTTGCTGCTGTTACTGCTGTTATGTGCTTTCTCCTTCTCTTTTTTGCTTCAATCTTCTCCGATGCTGTCTTTCTCTTCTTTTCTTTCGCCACGTACATTTCCTTTCACCATTTCTCTCAGTGCACTAGGTGCATTGACATCAACTTCTGCGGTTATTTCATTGAATGTGCTATTTCTTTCAATTGAAAAGGAAACTGTATAGGCAACGAATGTCGATAAAGTTCTATTGATTATTCGAAGTCAATGTTGATTATTTAAAAGTTAAAAAAAGAGAGATGACAGTACATTGTATCATGGTTTTCCTATCTTCATAAAGGTCAGTCGTTCAAATTGTGGTTAATTTCAACTGATTTCGCATCGCATGTTTGTACAAAATCGTTGGATGTCGAACGGGCGTACTTTCTAGAACCACATGAGATTTTATAATAATAATAATAATAATTGATATGATTTATATAGCGCCAAATCCACTCTGCAGAGTGCTCTAGGCGCGGAAGGAAGAGAAAGTGAAGGAGATAAAGGACATACAAATATCAAGTACATGTAATGAGTAGTCAAATTATCATCGTTGTCCATACACCTTTGTTCCTTTATCAACATTACTTTGTGCATTGTATGGCTTGGACTCTGCACATCGACATTTCATAAATGGCTTTAAAAAAAATCCAACGTCAAATCGCATTTTACGGAAATTGCAAACCTGTATTCTGAAATAAAAGTTAAAAAGAAAACATACTGAAGATGTAATAAAGCATGTAAAGTTTCTTGAGACTCGGTATCATTGAAGAGGAAATAAATGGTTTTGTATGTCCTTTGGGTCTAACATAAAATCTCAAGCATTCATCACTGAGAACCACAGGTCTTTTCTATTTGCGTCTGTATCTTTTAAAGAATAATCTCTAGTTTGGAAAAGACAAATGAATTTCAGTACCTGCTTTGAGACGAAGGGAACAAATCATAGAGGATGTCACCAGAATAGGACAAGCCACATCTTGGCGTATTATACTTGAAATCAGGTACTTGTCATGAATTATACTTGTTTATGTGAATATAGTCAGGCGAGATAACAAGATAAAGGAGAGGGGGGGGGGGATACAAGAAACACAAGTAATCTTCCATTCAATGATAAATTATTGCTGGAAGGACGAATATTCTTCCGGCAGTCTTGAAAAAGAGCATTGGAGCGAATGATTCGAAAGGTCTAGGTCAACGACATTTTACTATAAAGTAATGTCGCCTCACAACTCTGGCTAAGTAGGGGAAATAATGTCATATTTAGTGGTGATCGACGCTAATCGATGGTAAAAAAAAAAAAGAACGGAACACGAGTAAAAAAAAAATAAAATAAGGGGTCACAATCGTCACAAAATCATACTGGACGATTGAAGTAATATAAGAAAATAGGCAGAAGCCTTGTGATGCAGTATCATAGAAATTCAGGACAAACGCATAATAGATGAAAAGCGAGAGAAAAGTACACGTTGTGAAATCAATTGAATGATGAACTTAGTATTTAAACCGTCGCACCAAAACTGAAGTGAATGAATGAAGTATTACCAAGTTACAAATATTGGGGCCGGGGTGGGGATGGATTGGACAATTTATTTCGAACACGATCAAACTCGTTTCGATCAATCATTGCAGTATTTTCTAAAATCTCCCAAAATGTGCAAGATTTATAAAGAGTTTCCTACTGCAGAGAAAAAAAGGTCACCTGTAGAAGCTCAAAAACCAAATCAACACTCACGAGTGTCATACAGGGTTTCGGACTCAATTGTCTGAAACCCCAACGGCGTAGCCAGGATTTGATCTTAGGGGGGGGCGGTTAGTCTGCGAGGGAGCGAAGCGACCGAGCCCGAGCGAGCGGAGCGAGCGAGGGGGGGAGGGTGTGGGAGGGGGGGTGTCCCCCCTCCCACGGTAAGAACTTTTTGCATTTTGATGTTGTAAATGGTGCAATTTGATGCATGTTTTTGCGCGTTTTATCGACGTGAAACAGTCCCACTTGTTTAAGGTAGCAGTATATTTTAGTGTAGATTATTATTGAACAATACAATTATTTGCCTATAAAATGGTATAATTTATATACACTACTGTGTTAATTCTTTTCACTGAATATCATGAACGCGACTGAACCCGAGCGAGCGGAGCGAGCGAGGGGGGGGGGGAGGGTGTGGGAGGGGGTGTCCCCCTCCCACGGTAAGAACTTTTTGCATTTTGATGTTGTAAATGGTGCAATTTGATGCATGTTTTTGCGCGTTTTATCGACGTGAAACAGTCCCACTTGTTTAAGGTAGCAGTATATTTTAGTGTAGATTGTTATTGAACAATACAATTATTTGCCTATAAAATGGTATAATTTATATACACTACTTGTGTTAATTCTTTTCACTGAATATCATGAACGCGACTGAACCCGAGCGAGCGGAGCGGGCGAGGGGGGAGGGGAGGGTGTGGGAGGGGGGTGTCCCCCCTCCCACGGTAAGAACTTTTTGCATTTTGATGTTGCAAATGGTGAAATTTGATGCATGTTTTTGCGCGTTTTATCGACGAGAAACAGTCCCACTTGTTTAAGGTAGCAGTATATTTTGATGTAGATTATTATTGAACAATTTGCCTACAAAATGGTACAATTTAAATACACTTCTTGTGTTAATTCTTTTCACTGAATATCATGAACGCGACTGAACCCGAGCGAGCGGAGCGGGCGAGGGGGGAGGGGAGGGTGTGGGAGGGGGGTGTCCCCCCTCCCACGGTAAGAACTTTTTGCATTTTGATATTGCAAATGATGCAATTTGATGCATGTTTTTGCGTGTTTTAACGAGCTGAAACAGTCCAACTTGTTTAAGTTTGCAGTATATTTTAGTGTAGATTATTATTGAACAATTTGCCTATAAAATGGTATATCATTTAAATAATCTTCTTGTATTAATTCTTACACTGAATATCATGAACGCTGTCTGCATTTCAGCAATTAAACAGAAAAAGCATGCACACGAGGGTGTAGATAGGGGCATATCCCCTCCCACACGAAGGTTATTTTGCGTTTTCAGACCTGAATTCAGCGATCTGGTGCACATTTTTGGTGCAATACTTTTTCATCGAAGTGTTAAAATCACGGAATTTAGCTCTTATTCCGAATGTGCACCATCTGTGTGTATGTATAAAGTCTAGTGAGGTAGAGCTGAGGGGAAGGGGGATTCCCCCTCCCGCTCGCGGAGCTTTTGCGTTTTTAGAATTGAAATAAAGCGATCTGGGTATAGCCACAGTCTATACTTCTGTGCATGGCGGAAGGGGGGGGGGGGAGGGGCGGGCGAGCAGGGAGAAGGCGTGGGCGAGTGTTATCTCCACCCTTCCCTTCCGATGGAGCTTTTGCCTTTTTAAGGTTGAAATTGAGACATCTCGTATACGCATTTTTGATGGAATCAACATTTGGGAAATCACACACACACACACACACACACACACACACAAACTGATGGGGGGCTGAGGGAGGAAAGGGTCGATTAAAAGGGGAAATTCCCCTGTTAAGTCTTATGCACTCAGAATTATTCATATTTTTTTTTTTTTTGTAAATCTAAAAAGTGTACTAAGCTAGGGAAAGAGGCACAGAGGGGGAGGGTTTGGGAGGGGGTTACCCCCTCCCAAGCACGAGAGATTTTGCATATTTTGAATTGAAATTCAACGATCTGGTGCACACTTTTGAGTGAAATATTCAAAAAAAATATCTTATTTGATGAAAGGTTGCAAAGGAGACCCGCTTCATGTGCATGCATACAGTATACACGCATTTTTTTTTTCCGCCTCCCAAATCCCCGGTCCAAATCTTAGGGGGGGGGGCGACCGCCCCCATCGCCCCCCCCCCCCCCCCCTGGCTACGCCAGTGTGAAACCCTGAAGTAGACGCATGAAGCGTTGATAAACTTGGTGCAACCATTAACAGTTGTTCATACATTCAAGCGTATGGCACAGTGTACCTAGTTGGTAACGTTTGCTGACTATTGCTAGTCACCTGGGGCGAACCACGAGGGGTCGGCATCATTTTTCGTTTTCTTGTGTGGATGGGTAGGGGGAGCACTTCACCGGGTTGGCACCCTGCTCTTTGCGATGAATGAATGAAGTGGGATCTTTTACGTGCGTGTGTCGCGGCGAACACACACATGGGACCGCCATTTAATGTCCTAATCCGAGGGACAGTAAAAGTTGTTGAACGCTAATAATGCGTTACAATCTCCCCTTTTCATCTCTTGTATACCGGAACCAACACGTGGACTACAATTATCATCAGATATATAATTATATGTATACATATTACGTCAAATACCTTTACATTCTCTTTTTTAATATCATATGTCTGGCCTAAGAATATTGTCATTGTTTTCATTTACATCCTTAGACTTGAACAGTGACGAAGGTGGTCGTGTGATATGCATTTCTATAGTGAATTTCATGCTCCGATTATCAATTAACATTTTGCTATGCATCAAAATGCGGAAATGCAATAACTTCATAGGCCACAATAAAAAGAGATTCTGTTTTCAACCCTGAAAATTTGATTTATTAAGGTTTGTAGTTTCTGTCGAGTCATAGCGTACGAAGTATACTTTCATTTCTTTCTCTTAATTTGACGAAAGAAAAAAAAAAAGAATGAACACATGGTTAGAATATGAAAAACACTATGAAACAAAAATCAGCTATCATATCGTCAATCATATCAAGAATGCTATTGATAATGCTAACAATCTTTTAAAAGAAATGGTGATAATGATGATACTGTGCAGACGAGGAAGAATACAGAGATACTTGTGTATTGTAACATGCAGAAATGACAGCATCACTTTCGAGTGCTGATGATTAAAATGGACTGTACGTCTGATTAGGAAATGCAATGGAATGGAATAGTCCACGCCTTCCCCGAGAGCAAACTTTTAACAGATCCGACCAATCAGAGGTAATGTAACTTGATCGTTGTCGACCATCATTCCAATACACACCATGGCAGTAACCACGCATCTTTGCCTATAGATGAATAAATATACCATCGCGATCTTCTCCTACAAACTGCGTTGACTCGATTTTGAAGTATCCACTTCTCTGAGAAATCGCGATAGCTGACTTTCGTGACTACCGAACGCCCACGGTCTCACTATGGTATATGATAACCACACTCTTCTGGTCGCTGTCGGCAGCCTCGCCGTCGGGTTGGGCGTACCTGGCAACCTTCTCATCGCCGTCGTCTTCGGCCGGCGAAAGGAGAAAAACGCAACAGATGTTGCCATCATCACTCTCGCTCTCGTCGACCTCTTCAGCTGCCTGTCGTTGGCGATGAAAGCAGTCATGTATCCGCTCCACGGTCCGGCTGACTGGACATGTATCGCAAAATCCATGGTGGTGCAGACAAACCTTTACTCGGCCCTATTCATCACCCTTTCACTCGCAGTGTATCGCTACGTAGCGGTGTTGCATCCTTTTTCCAGAATGATTGTGGCTCGAAGGGCGTGGCTCATCTCCGCTGCTTGCGTCCTCCTTGCAACCCTCGTCCAGATTCCCCTCATATTCACCGCCACCTCCAAGAAGCGGGGAGACGTTTACGCCTGCGACACTTACGGGTATGATCCGAAGGCGCGACAATTTTACGTCATATTTCCCGCGCTCATATTCTTGCTTTCGCTCTTTGCGATCATGATTCTGTACGCTAGAGTGTACCATGCCATTAGAGAACAGCAAAAACTCCGAGAGCAAATGATAACAGGTAACGTAACCGTTTCAACCGTCACTGCATACCCAAGTAGCGGCGCTGACATGGACAAGTCGCCAGTCACCCGTCCAAAAGACATTTCGGTTGCATCAAACACGCATGGATATCTGGTTTCATCGGATGACACAAACATATCCCATTCTGATGGCTGTAAAGAGAACACACCTAAAACAAACCATGGACTAGTGGAACTGGTCGGCCCCAACGCCGTTGTAAGTACAACACGTATTCCACCTTCAAGTGCCTGTGACAACAAGCTGGCTGGCGTTCTTGCTACCAAATCTGTTGCTAAGCAACGGCGTCAAGCGGACCACAAAACAACCCAGATGCTGATGTTTATCACTATCATCTTCTTCATTTGTTGGCTCCCGTCTGTGGCACTTCGGATGATCCCTCCGGAACCTAAGCAACTTTTCGCCAAGCGTGTGCCCCACGCCCTGACCGCAATCAACGTCTTGGTGCAGCTGAAACACTGCAATCACTTCATTAACGTGTTCGTTTACCTGATCGTCAACCGAAAGTTCCGTCAAGGATGTGTCGAATATCTTCGATGTGGACAATAAAAGGAGAATTTGATGTCATCACAATTTCGCGTCCCGTCTCGCCCAAGGAATAGAAAAGATTTTGTGCATCCGAAGAGTATATTGTCTGTACAGTGTGTTTTAATTTCTGCACATGAAGTGGCACAATGTGCCACAAACAACTGATCATACGTCGGCAGCATGTACTTTGCTTGTTTTCGCCATCTGTATTTGAGAAGAATCTGCTATATCCGCGAGTATTCTTATCTTTTATTTTTGTTTTCTATATTTTGGTCCTATGTTCCATCCGTGATCCTTTATATCTCGATCTTTATTCTCGCTTCAGAATTGGGACCTACTCTTAACAAGCTTCTTTTTTAGTAGAGTCCATCATATTTCTTTTTGCATTTATACAAAGAACCAAACTTACAAAGATTGACCGCCATGTTCTATCGAGTATATTATGTTTATGTATATATGTTTATGTATATTGTGCATCCTAGCCGGATATTCTGTTTCACTTTACTTTGTTTTGATGTACATTCATTTATATGAAAATAAGTTGAATTGAATATAATGATTCAATGAATACTGACAGGTATGCCCTTTTTTTCTGTATTTCATTTAACTTCATTTCGGCTTTATCTATTTTGCGCATCAAAATGATACAAAATTTGTAAAAAGCAACAATATTAATTTGTGTATACAGATGAAGAGGCACATTACATTAAGATAATGGAATGAAGTACTGACGAAAATGATTATGTTAAGAGGCTTACAACATCATGAATGTATCATAATTATCATGTATGTTACCTTTGCACCGAGTAGCAGTAGGTACTGATAGTAATTAAAATCAAACAAAGATTTGGCTTGACGCAATTTTGTGCATGCTATGAAAAAGTCTTGATTTTTGTTTGGGTTATTTTTACGAAAGTTTATGGGTAAGTTGACATTTACAAGTACGAGAGGCACCTATACATTGATATGATTTGGTGGTCCCGACTGAAAAAAAAAAATATGTGGTTAAAGTCGACAAGTATCATCATTTTTTACTTCTTTATCTACAGAGATGACACGAATGCTCTCTCGGCGGCAATGCCGTGTATTCTCTGCAGCGTTTGCTTAAAGGAGACCTCCGGATGATTTTCAAAATTTTACATTTATACATTGATATGATTTGGTGGTCCCGAATGGAAAAAATTATGTGGTTAAAGTCGACAAGTATCATTCTTTTTTACTTCTTTATCTACAGAGATGACACGAATGCTCTCTCGGCGGCAACGCCTTGTATTCTCTGCAGCGTTTGCTTAAAGGAGACCTCCGGATGATTTCAAAATTTTACATTTATACATTGATATGATTTGGTGGTAACGACTGGAAAAATTATGTGGTTAAAGTCGACAAGTAGCATTCTTTTTTACTTCTTTATCTACAGAGATGATACGAATCCTCTCTCGGCGGCAACGCCTTGTATTCTCTGCAGCGTTTGCTTAAAGGAGACCTCCGGATGATTTCAAATTTTACATTTATACATTGATATGATTTGGTGGTCCCGACCGGAAAAAATTATGTGGTTAAAGTCGACAAGTATCATTCTTTTTTACTTCTTTATCTACAGAGACGACACGAATGCTCTCTCGGCGGCAACGCCGTGTATTCTCTGCAGCGTTTGCTTAAAGGAGCATTCCAGACGATTTTCATAATTTCACGTCATGTAGTATAAAATCAACAGCTCCATGTATAGACTTGTGGAATTCATTGTGGTTTTTGAGCAGAGAAACAATACTTTGAAAAACCTTAAACAATTTACACTGAAGAAGGATGATGACATAGGAGGCTCACATATTTCAGAAATGTAGCAGTGTAATTCCATTACAATACCGCTCTCTTGCGAGTTCACCTGTGTATAATCTATGCATGCCTTCTTCTTTTGTTGTGCTTCCTTGAGCCTTACTCATGCATTCTTATGGTGGCCCTGCCATATGTCATCATCCTTGTTCATTGCAATTTGTTATAAATTTCGAAAATGTTCTTTTTCTTCATCCCGATTATCATAAATTCTGAAACCATGTCCTAAGTATAACTAATTCATAGTTGTTCAAATGTAAAAATCTGAAAATCATCCGGAGGTCTCCTTTAAGTCCACGAATGAGCCTTCACGCAGATGTGATCGTATAAAATGCGAATATGTGATTATGTACGTGTGGGGTGGGAGGGGTGCGGGTATATGTGGCTGTTTGATGCTCTCCGAGTGGCTGTATTTAAATGGTCAGTTATTTCTGACTGTTCCAAAACGTACAGTCATGCTCAGTGATGCTATAGTGTGGGGAGTTGAAGGGGAGGGGGAAGGGTTCATCGTCCCTTTTAACACCATCAACAGTGATATAAGTTTTCTGAAGAGGAGACCTTAGATCTTAAGGTTGAAGTGATTCAATTTATTGTTCAAATTTGAAAGTTATATTTAGGTAGCACAGAAACTTTTTTCTGTTTCTTATCACTTCTTTCTATATATCATTATTTGGCATACTTTTCCCTTTGTCCTTCTATCCAATGCATTTTGGTATAATGCAGTATGGGTTTGAATTTCCGGTGTCTTTGAATGGAAAAAAGAGATCCAATGAGATATCCACGAAGCTATGTCCAGATAGATGTGTTGGCAGATAGAGTCTTTTTTTTAACATCAATATCACTTTCATGACTACTTGATGACTGTTCGTTGTCAAGAAACGATGTCGAACCCTCTCGCATGTAAAGCTTACGTTGTCAAATCGTTTTCCTTAACGGAAGTGAAAACGAAGTCCTACATCAATGTCACTTTGGATTCAATTCAAATACATAATGCATTTCCAGATCGAAGTTTTCTTGTTTCTTCTTTTCACATCGAAACAGAAACGTCCCGGATCAACACACCGGGTAACTAAGATTCGTGTATATTGTAGTAGGGAAGGGTGTCAGTGGGTACGACCACGTTTCGCCTTATGAATACACACACTAAAAATAAAAGCATTTAAGAGATTAATAACCCCGCCTTTCTGTTTATTCCAATAGTCATATCATCCTACAATATCGTAAAGGAACTATAAGTGAATGAAACTGCCAACGTCGGCTTACGATGATAGTCGACAGTCTATGATAAAGATTGCTCTTCGGGGTGTTACTGATATTATTGCCCCGAGAGATCTCAACTCCATGTTCTTACTCGGGAGGTATGATATCAACAATTTCCCCAAATGCGATCAATACCTTTTCTTTTTATCTACCCGATGAAATTAAATGAATTTATTCTTGGTCGATCGCGATAGCCAATTCACACATCTCCGTTGCCGCAGATGTTCACGTTCCGATCGTGTTGGACAAAAGTCACTTCTCACGCTATGATATAGCGCCAACCGCCTGACCACACCCTCGATATCCACGACCTCGTATCGAACCCAAGCTGGGAGGTGGTAGAGACCTCGGTCGTCCGACATGTCAAGAAGTTGAAAAAAAAAGAAGAAGTTGAAAAGGCCTTCAATCATGTATACTTTGAACGAATAGGTGTTCTACAACCAGCCGCAAGAAAAAATGCATTTAATAGGACCCAACACAATTCTTTATCAGCGGCCTTTGGCACGCAAGATATTAAATGAATCAAAAACTTTAATCAGCCTTTTCCTGCCAGAAGTTCAGGAGAAGTTGATGAAGACAGTACATATTATTAAATAAACAATAGTTTCAGCACAACAGGTTTCTAACCTTTTTTTTTTTACCGAGATAATGAGAAACCTCTTATGATATGTGAAAGAGCATGTATAAATTCCAAGTGGAATTCCGTGTTTATTTGCTGAAAATTGGTTTTGAAATGGCTGAGATATCCAAAGAAAAGCGATTCTAATAAAGGATGGGACCCACCTTATATTACGATCGCTTTGCTTTACTTTGTTTTTGGATGTCTCAGCCATTTAAAAATCAATTTTCATTAAATAAACTTTGAATTCCACTAGAAATGGTATGCTTTGTAGTATTTCATGAGTGGTTACTTGCTATCTTGCAAAAAGTTAAAAGCCCAATCGTCATCTCCACCAATACTATAGCATCCCTTTAATTCACTACTAAAACTAGGCAAAAAAAGTGTATGTCGACATGGCGACCTAAACGCTATCTCGCCAAGTCTACTTCCCAAAAAGTGTATGTCGACATGATGACATAAACGTTATCTTGCCATGGTGACATAAACGTTATCTCGCCAAGTCGGCTTCCTAAAAAGTGTATGTTGACATCCCATGGCGACATATCTCACCAAGTTGACTTCCCCAAAAGTGCATGTTGCCTTGTCGACATACACCACTTTAGTAGTCGACTTGGCGAGATAATGTAGCTACATCGCCAAGGGATGTCAACATACACCTTTCAGGAAGCCGACTTGGCGAGGTAATCTATGTCGTCATGTCGACTTCTTAAAATTGATAAGTCGACATAGTGAGTTAAATACCTTGACATGTCGACATGACATGATAAGAATATCAAGTCGACTTGACAAGATGACATATCTCCCCATTTCGTCAAGTCGAATGACACTATACAAGAAGCTTCCGTAAATTGTGACAACAGCTATCACTGTCACTGCTACTACGTGAATGATGCAACTATTCCTTGCAATCTGTTGTTCAATTCTTACTATTCCCTTGCCATTACTATCACTATCTGCTGCTGCTGCCACTACTATTCTAATACAGGCTTACTGCACCACTACATCATCATCGTCATTACCATTACCATTTACTACTACTGGTTTTACTATTTTACTACTTCTACAACAATGACAACTAATATACAACAACAACAACGACAACAACAACAACTACTACTACTACTACTACTACTACTACTACTACTACTATCTTCTAACCCTTTAATGCTTGTTTTCTCTGTTTCCTTCTTCTTCAACGCTGTCTTTCTCCTTTTTTATCTTGTTCACATAACAGCAAAAGTTATGCATAATGTAGCAAGTTCTCTTTTCCCATTTCTACACTAGGTACATTGACAGCAACTTCTGTTACTTAATTGAATCTTCTATTTCTCCAAATTGAAAAAGGAGAGCTGAATGGCGACCCACGTGATAAAGCACGCTAAGAATGTTTCTCCGTCAACGTGAAATGCCCATAAGTACTATTGATTATCCGTTATCTATTGAAGAATCTAAAGTACAAAAGGACATGACAGAATCGCAGTCTCTGTCAGCTTCTTTATAAATGTCAGTCGTTCAAAGCAAAGTTTGAAATATCGATTCATTTTACAAGATACTTGGATAATAGGCCGTACTTTCTACAGAGCCAGATGATATCTTATCATCGTCAGCCATTAATGCACTTTTGTTCCTTTAACAACATTACTTTGGGTAATGTACGGTCTGGAATCTCCACATTGATTTTCATAAATGGCTCAAAAACTATACACTGAAGTTGTCAGTAAAAAAGAACAAAGTTCTTTGAAACTCAACTTTACGGAAGACGTGGAAGATGGAAAAAAATAAATACGACGTTTCTGTCTCCTTGGAGTCTAAAGTGTATGCATCGGTTAGGACTAAAGATCACTCCTGCATTTTATTTGCATATCTGCATCTGTATAACTCATGACCTCTAGCTGAGTAAAAACAATTATAACACAATATGCAGAGAGACGAAGGCAACTAATAGAAGAGGATATTAGCAGAATAGGATAAACAACTTTTTTTTGACCGTTTCGATCGCAGCGGCGTTGGCCTGAATATCACAGTTGCCATGGTTGCGTAAGAATCTAAAAATAAACAGTTATGGGGAGTAATTTGGCAGTTACTTGCACTATAGTCATGAAGACAAAATGATAAATATAAAAGTATGACTGGCAATGTATGACTTTGTAAAGACAAACGGACAAAATTTACATCGTCAATATAATCCTCAAACATGCATTATTCCCGACAATATGACAATATCATGCAAAGTGAAAATGCCGCGTATTTCGGGTAATATCAAAGATTCTACTGTTTGTTTGTTTGTTTTGGGGGTTGTTTGTTTGTTTGTTTTTCCACAGCGTAAAGTGTATTGTGTCAACATGGGTGGCTACGCAAAACATTTTCTATACCAGATGAAAAACACTCTCCTGGCCATCATTTCAATAAAAAGGACATAAGTGAGATTTGAGAATGACATAAAATACTTTTAACTACTTGGGATATAACATGGATGGTTTCCCGGGCTTTAGTAAGACAGCCTCACTAATTGCAAAAGTGGGTATAACAGCTGTATAATGTAACGTTATACATTTTGTGGATTAATCCATTTTAGGAGATCCATCGGAGAGCAATTGGGTGACTTGAAAATTGAATTAACGTCTGATTAGGAATCTCAGCAGAATGGAACAGTCCATACTTCCCCTATATAAGTGTAAAGTTTGACATATCCATCCAATCAGAAGTAATGTAGCTTGATTGCTGTCGATCGATTGCTGTCGATTGCTGTCGATACACAGTAACTGCATCCGTGCATCTTTCCTGGGAGCATCGGCGAATTCTAAATGTTCTGCCATGATCTTTGTTTAAATATGAATATCGAGACTGAAGTATCCACTTTTCCGAGATATAGCAACAGCTCAGTTTGGTGACTGCCGACCGCCACACGCCACGTTCCAATATACACAAGAACATCAACCGCGCGTCTTTGCCTGTAGAGCATCACTAACAGGTGTTGTTACTATTGGAATCTTCACTTAAACCTGCAAGGGATTGAAGTATCTAATTGTTAAAGAAATCGGGGAAAAAACAGTGACTTGCTTGAGTGACCTCCGAACGACACACGGTCCCATCATGGCAAGTCTTCGGCTCGCTGTCGGCGGGATCGCCGTCGGGTTGGGCGTACCGGGCAACCTTCTCATTGCCGTCGTCTTCGGCCGGCGAAAGGAGAAAAACGCAACGGATGTCGCCATCATCACTCTCGCTCTCGTCGACCTTTTCAGCTGCCTGTCGTTGGCGACGAAAGCCATCACGTATCCGCTCCACGGTCCGGCTGACTGGACATGTATCCTCAAATCCATGGTGGTGCAGACAAACCTTTACTCGGCCCTATTCATCACCCTTTCACTCGCAGTGTATCGCTACGTAGCGGTGTTGCATCCCTTTTCCCGAATGATTGTGGCTCGAAGGGCGTGGCTCATCTCGGCCACTTGCATCCTCCCTGCAACCCTTGTCCAGATTCCCCTCGTCTTCACCGCCACCTCCAAGAAGAAGGGAAAAATCTACGTCTGCGATACGTACGGGTATGATCCGAAGGCGCGACAATTTTACGTCATATTTCCCGCGCTCATATTCTTGCTTTCGCTCTTTGCGATCATGATTCTGTACGCTAGAGTGTACCATGCCATTAGAGAACAACAAAAACTCCGAGAGCAAATGATAACAGGTAACGCAAACGTTTCAACCGTCGATCCTGCATCTCAAAGTAGTGGCACTGACACGTACAAATCGCCAGTCACCCGTCTAAAAGACATTTCGATTGCAATTAACACGCATGGATATCTGGTTTCATCGGATGACACAAACATATTATCCCGTTCTGATGGCTGTAAAGAGAACACACCTAAAACAAACCATGGACTAGTGGAACTGGTCGGCCCCAACGCCGTTGTAAGTACAACACGTATTCCACCTTCAAGTGCCTGTGACAACAAGCTGGCTGGCGTTCTTGCTACCAAATCTGTTGCTAAGCAACGGCGTCACGCCGACCACAAGACAACCCAGATGCTGATGTTTATCACTATCATCTTCTTCATTTGTTGGCTCCCGTCTGTGGCACTTCGGATGATCCCTCCGGAACCTAAGCAACTTTTCGCCAAGCGTGTGCCCCACGCCCTGACCGCAATCAACGTCTTGTTGCAGCTGAAACACTGCAATCACTTCATCAACGTGTTCGTTTACCTGATCGTCAACCGAAAGTTCCGTCAAGGATGTGTCGAATATCTTCGATGTGGACAATAAAAGGAGAATTTGATGTCATGACACTTTCGCGTCCCGTCTCACCCGAGGAGTAAAAAATATTCTGTGCATCCGAAAAGTATGTCAGCACATTGCGTGCTTTAATTTCTGCGCAAGGAGTGGCACAATGTGCCGCAAACAACTGGTCATACGTATGTAGCATGTAAATTGTTTTCCCCATCTGCAGTTGAGAAGAATCTGCTATATCCCTGAGTATTCTCATCTTTTCGATTTGTTTTCTATATTTTGGTCCTATGTTGCCTCCGTGCTCCTTATCTGGATCTTTATTCTCGCTTCAGAATTGGTACCTACGCTTAGCTTGCTTTTAAGTAGGTTCCATCATACATTATGCATTTTTTTAGCATTAATTTCACGCATATAGAGCCAAACTTACAAAGATTGAACGCAATGTTCTATATGTTTGTAATAATTTATTGTGCATCCTACCCGAATACTGTATTTCACTTTACTTTGTTTTACTTGATGTATATTCTTTTATTGAGAACTATGAAAAAAAGTTGAATTGAATTGAATATATGATTCAATGAATACTGAAAGGTATACCATTTTTTTTTTCTTGGTATTTCATTTAACTTCATTTCGGCTTTATCTATTTTCCACATTAAAATGATACAAAATGTTTACAAGCAACAATATTAATTTGTATAACAGATGAAGAGGCACATTACATTAAGATAATGGAATAAAGCATTTACGAAATTGAGTATGTTAAGAGGCTTGCAACATCATAAATGTATCATGGTATCATAATTATCATGTATGTTACCTTTGCACCGAGTGGCAGTAGGTACTGATAGTAATTAAGATCAAGCAAAGATTTGGCTTGACGCAATTTTGTGCATGCTATGAAAAAGTCTTGATTTTTGTTTGGGTTATTTTTACGAAAGTTTATGGGTAAGTTGACATTTACAAGTACGAGAGACACCTATACATTGATATGATTTGGTGGTCCCGACTGGAAAAAAAAAGTCGTCAAGTATATATTTTTTTTTACTTCTTTGTCTACAGAGATGACACGAATGCTCTCTCGGCGGCAACGCCGTGTATTCTCTGCAGCGTTTGCTTAAAGGAGCATTCCACACGATTTTCATAATTTCACATCATGTAGTATGAATTAATCAACAGCTCCATGTATAGATTGTGGAATTTATTGTGGTTCTTGAGCAGATAAACAATACTTTGAAAAACCTTAGACAATTTACACTGAACAAGGAGGATGACATAGAGGCTCACATATTCTAGAAATGTAGCAGTGTAATTCCATTACAATACCGCTCTCTTGCGAGTTCACCTGTGCATAATCCATGCATGCCTTCTTCTTTTGTTGTGCTTCCTTGAGCCTTTCTCATGCATTCTCATGGTGATCCTGTCTTGTCATCATCCTTGTTCATTACAATTTGTTATAGATTTCGAAAATATTCTTTTTCTTCATCCCGATTATCATAAATTCTGAAACCATGTCCTAAGTATAACTAATTTATAGTTGTTCAAATGTAAAAATCTGAAATCATCCGGAGGTCTCCCTTAAAGGAGAACTCCGGATGATTTTCAGATTTTTACATTTGAACAACTACAAATAAATAATGAGGACAGAGTTTCAGAATTTGTGATAATTGGGATGAACAATAAGAAAATTTTAAAAAATTACAACAAACTGCAATGAACAAGGATGATAACATGGCAGAGTCTTCATAAGAATGCACGAGTTGGGGCTCAAGGAAGCAGAACAAAAGAAGAAGGCATGCATAGATTATACACAGGTGAACTCGTAAGCAAGCGGGATTGCAATGAAATTACACTGCTACATTTCTGAAATATGTGAACCTCCTATGTCATCATCCTTGTTCAGTGTAATTTCTTTAAGGTTTTTCAAAGTATTGTTTCTCTGCATAAGAACCACAATTAATTCCACAAATCGATACATGGAGTTGTCGATTTATGTACATGATGTGAAATTATGAAAATCGTCTGAAATGTCCCTTTAAGTCCACGAATGAGCCTTCACGCATATGTGATCGTATAAAATGCGAATGTGTGATTATGTGCATATGGGATTGGGGTGGGTGTGGGTATGTATATGTGGCTGTTTGATGCTCCCCGAGTGGCTGTATTATCATGGTCAGCTATTTCTGATTGTTCCAATACCTGCATGAAGTCATACTAGTGTGGGGAGTTTAAGGGGAGAGGGGACGGGTTCGTCGTCCCTTTTAACACCATCAACAGTGATATAAGATTTCTGGCCAGGAGAGCTTTGATCTTACGGTTGAAGTGATTCGGTTCACTGTTTGAATTTAAAATTATATCTAGGTCTTGCAAAAACTTTCTTATCACTTCTTTTTTAGATATTGGCATGCTTTTCCATTTGCCTTTCTATCCAATGCATTTTGGTATAAAGCAGTATGGGTTTGAATTTCCGGTGTCTTTGAATGAAAAAATTGATCCAATGAGATATCCACAAAGCTTTATCCAGATAGATGTGTTGCCAGATAGTCATTTTTTTTCTTTATATCAATATCACTTTTATGCCAACTCGATGCCTGTTCGTTGTCAAGAAACGATTGTCGAACCGCAGCGTGAAGTTTCAAAATTCTGAACGTCATGAACGTGCACAAACTCCCTTAGGCCCATAGCTTTATACGTTGTCAAATCCTTTTTACAAAACGCAAGAGAAAAGAAAGTGATGTATCAGTGTCACTTCAGATTCAATTAAAATACATAATACATTTCCAGATCGATATTTTCTTGTTTCTTCTTTTCACATCGAAACAGGAACGTCCCGAATCAACACATAGGGTAACTAAGATAGGCGTATATTGTAGTAGGCATGGTAGCGAAAGATGCCAGTGGGTACGACCATGTTTCGCCCCATGAATACACACACACACACACACATACACACACACACACACACACACACACACACACACACACACACACAAAAGAAAGCATTTACGAGACTAATAACCTCACTTTTCTGTTTATTCCAATAGTCATATCATCCTACAATCGTAAAGGAACTATAAATCAATGAAACTGCCAACGTCGACTTAAGCGTAAGTCGACAGTCGATGATAGGCTGCTTCTCGGGGGTATTGCTGATAATAGCCCCGAGGGATCTCAGCTCCATGCTCTTACTCGGGAGATATGATATCAACAATTTCCCCAAATGCGGTCAATACTTTTTCTTTTTATCAACGGAATGAAATTAAGTGAATTTATTCTTGGTCGATCGCGATAGCCAATTCACACATCTCCGTTGCCATAGACGCTCACGTTCCGATCGTGTTGGACAAAGGTTATACTTCTTGCGCTATGGAAGCCAAACATACCAAACGTCTTAAAATACATGTAGGGCCTTATGATCTTGCGCCAACCGCCTGACCACACCCTCGAGCATCACGATCCCGTATACCGAACCCAAGCTGAGAGGTGGTAGAGACCTCGGTCGTCCGACATGTCAAGAAGTTGAAAAAAAAGTTGAAAAGGCCTTGAAACACGTATACTTTGAACGAATAGGTGTTCTTCAACCAGCCGCAAAAAAAAAAAAAAAAAATGCATTTGATAGGACCCAACACAATAATTCTTTATCAGCGGCCTTTGCCACGCAAGATTAAATGTATCAAAAAATTTAATCAGCCTTTTCCTGCCAGCAGTTCAGGAGAAGTTGATGAAGACATTACATACTATTAAATAAACAAAACCAATGTCTCGGTGACTTTAAAGGGGTTATGTAGTTTGGGTTGAGACCTAACTTCAGGTTTCTAACTTTTTTTTTACTGAGATAATGAGAAACCTCTTATGATATGTGAAAGAGCATGTAATTCCAAATGGAATTCAGTGTCTATTTGCTGAAAATTGGTTTTGAAATGGCTGAGATATCCAAAGCAGAGCGATTCTAATAAAGGGTGGGACCCACCTTATATTACGATCGCTTTGTTTTACTTTGTTTTTGGATGTCTCAGCCATTCCAAAATCAATTTTCATTAAATAAACTTTGAATTCCACTAGGAATGGTATGCTTTGTAGTATTTCATGAGTGGTTACTTTGTATCTTGCAAAAAGTTAAAAGCCCAATCGTCATCTCCACCAATACTATATCATCCCTTTAATTCACTACTAAAACTATGCAGTTGCTTTTAAAGAGAGCTGACACTGCTGAAATCTGGGCCTATATTATGGAAATAGGAAACTTTAGATTTGACTCAGTTTTCTCCTGTCCTAGACTCCGTTTATTTTTTTCTCTCTTAATATCTGTCTCTTATTCTCTCTAATCGCATATATTCAACAATGTATTCCTTGTTACATAATTATTATTGTTCTTATGTAATTTTTGTATTGTGGAAACTTTGAATAAACTTGAAACTTGAAACTTATGCATATTTCTTATATGTCTATCATCTCTATGTCTCTCTTCCGTCTTTTTCTGTCTTATCATCCCACATTCTCAGACTCGGCTTTACCTCCCCCCTTCTCTTCACAGAAAGATCTCTTGAATGAACGCAGACGACGATACTTCCGATTGCTCGATCTTGGTGCAGTGATCGTCACCGTCGTGTACCTGACTGGCGCCCTCTGGATTCATTGCCGTTCGTATCATGACAGCCTGTGTGTGTGTGTGTGTGTGCGTGCGTGCGTGCGCGCGCAGGCGTGTGTGGTTTTTCTGGGCACAATAAATTCGATGTTGGTTTCATTCAAGGTTTTCTTTCGTCTCAGATCGGAAACTGAAGTGAATAATAAACTTGTCAAGTACCCACGAGGAGACGACTCTAAAAACATTCAAATGTCTTTCCGTCCTTCCGCTGTAACTGAGGGTTCCACCAACTATACCGCTTTGTTTACTACTGAACACGGAAGTCGACTTCCCAAAACTATATGTCGACATGGCGACATAACTTGTATCGTCAAGTCCACTTCCCAAAAAGTGTATGTCAACACGGCGACATACATTGACTGGCCATGTCGACTTCCCAAAAGGATCTCGCCAAGTCGACAGCTCAGTTTTTGTCGACACGGTGACATACGTTATCTCGCCAAATCTCAAAAAATTTATGTCAACATAGCGACATAATTGTCTCGCCAAGTCGACTTCCCAAAAAGTGTATGTCGACATGGTGACAAACGTTATCTCGCCAAATCGATTTCTAAAAAAGTTTATGTCGACATGGCGACATACATTGTCTTGCCAAGTCGACTCCCCTAAAAGTGTATGTCGACATGGCGATATGCGTTATCTCGCCAAGTCCACTTCCCCAAAAAGTGTATGTTGACATCCCATGGCGACATATTTCATCAAGTCGACTTCCCCAAAAGTGCATGTTGCCTTATACCTCTTTAGCAGTCGACTTGGCGAGATAGTGTATAGCGCCATGGTATGTCAACATACACTATTCAGGAAGCCGACTGGTAATCCGATGTCGTAACGTTGACTTCTTAAAATTGATAAGTTGACATGGTGAGTTAAGCATCTTGACGTGTCGACATAATAAGAATTTTAAGTCGACTCAACAAGATGAAGTATCTCACCATTTCGTCAAGTCGAATGACACTATACAAGAAGCTTCCGTAAATTGTGACAACAGCTATCACTGTCACTGCTACTATGTGAATGACGCAACTATTCCTTGCAATCTCTTGTTCAATTCTTACTATAATTCCCTTGCCATTACTATCACTATCTGCTGCTGCTGCTACTCTAATATAGGCTTATTGTACCACTACATCGTCGTCGTTATCATCATCATCATCGTCATTATCATTTACAGCTACTATTACTACCGGTATAACTATATTTTACTTCTTCTACAACAATGACAAGTGATAAACAACAACAACAACTACTACAACAACAACAACAGCAACTACTACTACTACTACTACTACTACTACTATCTATCTATCTATCTATCTATTTACCCTTTAATGCTTGTTTTCTCTGTTTCCTTCTTCTTCAACGCTGTCATTCTCTTTTTTTTATCTTGTTCACATAACAGCAAAAGTTATGCACAATGTTGCAAGTTCTCTTTCCCATTTTTACACTAGGTGCATTGACACCAGCTTCTGTTATTCCATTGAATCTTTTATTTCTCCAAATTGAAAAAGGAGAGCTAAATTGCCACCCACGTGATCAAGTAGGCTAAGAATGTTTCTCCGTCAACGTGAAATGCCCATAAGTACTATTGATTATCCGTTATCTATTGAAGAATCGCAGTCTCTGTCAGCTTCTTTATAAATGTCAGTCGTTCAAAGCAAAGTTTGAAATATCGATTCATTTTACAAGATACTTGGATAATAGGCCGTACTTTCTACAGAGCCAGAAGATATCTTATCATCGTCAGCCATTAATGCACTTTTGTTCCTTTATCAACATTACTTTGGATAATGTACGGTCTGGAATCTCCACATCGATTTTCATAAATGGCTCAAAAACTATATACACTGAAGTTAGTTTTCAGTATAAAGAGAACAAAGTTCTTTGAAACTCAAATTTACGGAAGACATGGAAGATCGAAAAAAATAAATACGACGTTTCTGTCTCCTTGGAGTCTAAAGTGTATGCATCGGTTAGGACTAAAGATCCCTCCTGCATTTTATTTGCATATCTGCATCTGTATCACTCATGACCTCTAGCTGAGTTAAAAACAATTATAACACAATATGCAGCGAGACGAAGGCAACTAATAGAAGAGGATATTAGCAGAATAGGATAAACAACTTTTTTTTGGACCGTTTCGATCTCAGCGGCGTTGGCCTGAATATCACAGTTGCCATGGTTGCGTAAGAATCTCAAAATAAACGGTTATGGTGAGTAATTTGGCAGTAACTTGCACTATAGTCATGAAGACAAAATAATGAATATAAAAGTATGACTGGCAATGTATGACTTTGTAAAGACAAACGGACAAAATTTACACCGTCAATATAATCCTCAAACATGCATTTTTTTTTCTGACAATATGACAATATCATCAAAGTGAAAATGCAGCATATTTCCAGTAATATCAAAGATTCTACTGTTTTATTTTTGGTTGTTTTGTTTTGTTTTTGTTGTTGTTGTTGTTGTTGTTGTTGTTTTTTTTTTTTGGGGGGGGGGGGGTTGCTTGTTGGTTTGTTTGTTTTTCCACAGCGTAAAGTGTATTGTGTCGACATGGGTGGCTACGGAACACATTCTTTATACCACAAGAAAACACTCTCCTGGCCATCATTTCAATAAAAGGGACATATTGATATTTGAGAAGGACAGATAATACTTTTAACTACTTGGGGTATAACATGGATGGTTTCCCGAGCTTTAGTAAGACAGCCTCACTAATGGTACAGGTGGGTATAAACGTTGTACATTTTGTGGATTAATCCATTTTAGGAGATCCATCGGAGAGCAATTGGGTGACTGGAAGTGGAATTTACGTCTGATTAGGAATCTCAGCGGAATGGAATAGTCCATACTTCCCCGAATGCCGAAGTGTAAAGTTTAACATATCCGTCCAATCAGAAGTAATGTAATTTGATTGCTGTCGATCGCCATTTAAAGACACACAACAACTGCATCCGTGCATCTTTCCCTGGAGCATCGGCGAATTCTAAATGTACTGCCATGATCTTCACTTAAACCTGAATATCGAGACTGAAGTATCCACTTTTCCGAGATATAGCAACAGCTCAGTTTGGTGACTGCCGACCGCCACACGCCACGTTCCAATATACACAAGAACATCAACCGCGCGCCTTTGCCTGTAGAGCATCAGTAACAGGTGTTGTTACTATTGGAATCTTCACTTAAACCTCCAAGGGATTGAAATATCTAATTGTCAAAAAAACATCGACTTGCTTGAGTGACCTCCGAACGCCACACGGTCCCATCATGGCAAGTCGTCGGCTCGCTGTCGGCGGGATCGCCGTCGGGCTGGGTGTACCGGGCAACCTGCTCATCGCCGTCGTCTTCGGCCGGCGAAAGGAGAAAAACGCAACGGATGTCGCCATCATCTCTCTCGCCCTCGTCGACCTTTTCAGCTGTCTGTCGTTGGCGACGAAAGCCGTCGTGCACCCGCTCCACGGTCCCGCTGACTGGACATGTATCGTCATTTCCATGGTGGCGCAAACAAATCTTTACTCGGCCCTGTTCATCACCCTTTCACTCGCAATGTATCGCTACGTAGCGGTGTTGCATCCTTTTTCCAGAATGATCGTGGCTCGAAGGGCGTGGCTCATCTCCGCTGCTTGTGTCCTCCTTGCAACCGTCGTCCAGATTCCCCTCATCTTCACTGCAACCTCCAAGAAGCAAGGTGACATCTATGCCTGCAACACGTACGGATATGATCCGAAGGCGCGAAAATTTTACGTCATATTTCCCGCGCTGATTTTCTTGCTTTCGCTCCTCGGTATAATTATTCTGTACGCTAGAGTGTACAATACCATAAGAGAACAACAAAAACTCCGAGAGAAAATGATAGCAGGTAACGTAACTGTTTCAACCATCACTGCACCCCTAAGTAGTGGCGCTGACATGGGTGAGACCCCAGTCATTTGTCAATCAAAAGACATCTCACTCGCAATTAAGACATCAGATTATTTGCTTTCACCAGATGACACAAGCATCACCTGTGTTGGTGGCAGTGACGAAAACAAGTCTAAAACAGACCATGGACTAGGGGTACAGGTCAGCCCCAACGCCGTTGTGAGTACAGCACGTATTCCACCTTCAAGTGCTTGCGACAACAAACCGGCTGACGTTCTTGCTACCAAATCGGTTGCTAAGCAACGGCGTCAAGCGGACCACAAGACAACCCAGATGCTGATGTTCATAACTATCATCTTTTTCATTGGTTGGCTCCCGACCGTGGCACTTCGACTGATCCCCCCGGATTCTAAGCAGGGTTTTGCCAGGCGTGTGCCTCTCGCCCTGACCACAATTAACGTCCTGTTGCAGCTGAAAAACTTCAGTCACTTCATGAACGTGTTCGTTTACCTGATCTTCAACCGGAAATTCCGCCAAGGATGTGTCGAATGTCTTCGGTGTAGACAATAATCGCACTGCCCCGTCTCGCCCGACGTAAAGGAAAGATTATGTTCATCAGAAAAGGGAAACACGTCGTCGCCTTTTAGCAATCATATTGTGTTTATCATTATGTAATATTTCTGTTAGTAACTCGTGTTTGCTTGTTTTAGATGCGAAGGCTGCAGGACAGTGCTATATGATTATTACGCTTCGTACCTGCTTCAGATGAAGCTATCAGAATGGGGATGCATCTATCATGTAAACAACAAAGAAGACCATCTAAATCTTTATTTTGTCCAACAATCGTCATTAAGTGTACTATCGGCAGAACTTGTATTTATCAAAGAGATTTCGCAAGATACTGTAGGGGTTCGTATGATACGCACCAGTCTTTCATGCTTTGTGGAAATCGCGGTCACGTGCATTGTAACGTCAGTATTGAATACTGGCGGGTACACTCTTCTCTGTTTCCTTCTCCTTTTATTTCTCTTTATTTCCTTTTAATTTCATCAAAATATTCATAAAATCATCACTAAGTAGCACTATTCATTTTCAAAATAGGTGAAAAGGCACATGAGATATAATGCTATGAAGTAATTTCGAAATTGTACGTTTAGAAATGTGTGTAATGACAAAAATAATGTAAAATAACAATGAATGTGTGCTACCTGTGTACCATGTGGCAGTAGATACTAAACATAACTGATGATAATAAAAATCATCCAAACCTTTGATCTGAAACTGTTTTGTTGACGCAATTAAACAGTCTCAATTTTTGCCTTATTTCTAACGGAAATCTACGTGACACTCACAAATCGACAAATCACTATGTCGACATGATTTGTTGATTGCGACTGTATATCTTAGCGCATGTCACTTTTGATGGGCGATGTTCGTTATTTCGAAGGTTCGTTGATTTGAAAATGGAATAAGGTTTATTAGTACAGAACTTTTGGAATAACGAACTTTTTTTTTCGAATTTTGATAACGAATCTTATTTAATTTTCGGTTATTAAAGCAACCTTGGGAATAACGAGCCGTAATCATTTTTAATTGACATACACGTATAAACACAAAATACCGGGCTTTTCAACAGTCTTGGTGGAATGAAAAGTCTCCTTCAACAAAAAGTATCACCTCATAATATATAGCGTCACATACAGTGATGATGCATACACAAATTTAAATTGAAAGAGCACGTTTCACACTATCATCTAAAGTTGTTGATTTTTTTTCTTAATTCTTCTCATGTTCACCATTCATCGCGTGTATCCCAGCATTCTCCTGTTGACTTGCTGGGCAGCGGTAAAGATCTGATTTATATACCCTTCATAAAGGCACTTAAAACTAGGCTTGTGATAGGGGGTATTCCCCTCCCACACTCTCCCCCAGCACATTTCCCTGAATATCAGTTTATATTTTTCTTACCCTTTTGATAGGAAAAAAAAAATAGAATATCTCACCCAAAAGTGTGCACCATATTATCTCTGAAAATGACAATCTCCCTCGTGTAAGAGAGGGTCTATCCCCCTGTCACACCCTCTCCCCGCATATTTCCGTGACTATGAATATTTCTTACTTTTTTAAGAAACAAAAATCGAATATCTCTCACGAAAGGGGTGCGACAGATCTCTGAATTTATAAGTCTGAAAATGCAAAATCTCCCTCATGTGGGAGAGGGCCTGCCCCCCCCCCCCACACACACACACACACGCGCGCCCTCTATCGTTACTTTTCCCTGAATATAAATGTTTCCTATTTTTTTTTTTTTGATGGAAACAGAAATCGAATATTTACCGTATGTGTGCACTGGATCTCTGAAGTACAAGTCTGAAAATGCTCAATTTCCCTCGTGTGAGGGTGGGGGTTTCCCGCTCCCACACCCTCCACCGCTGGGTCGCTCCGCTCTCTCGTACATCATCTTCAAAGTCTTGCCCCCTCCTCCTCGGCCATCATTAGACTGGATCGATGTCCCTGTGGATGATTGTTTTAATTTACTGAAGTCAAGAAAATTCAGAAATCCGATAAAGAGAAGGAAATACGTAGTACATACAAAAATTAGTATCCATATTGCTATTTCAATCACTTCATTTATTTTCTTTACGTACATGACGTATGCACATGGCACGCATGTGCGCATCATGGCTTGCATTTATAGCTGAGAAATATTCACTCTCTTGGAAAAAAAAAATCTTGTCGTCCGCTTTAATAAACATCTAGCATTCTGTTCTTTTAATTCTACTGCTTTATTTAATTCAGCTTGGACATGATTATAGTGTAAGAAATTATAAATGTATGACTGTTCATCTTGAGCGTTGAAACTGTCTTGTATTTTCTGCCTCGTCTGGAGTGCATGTTACATTATCCTAGTGACGCAATTATACATTACATGACGAATGCAGTTCATTTTTGTGTGTGGGTTTTGATTTTGATTTCAGAAGAGAGTGTGCCCGGGGAGTGTGCATTTGAAATGATTCGATTCCCTGGTTCAGATTGGGATATTATACATACGTTTCATCAAAATACTTTCGTTTCTTTGTCACTTTGTTTCTCGATATGTGAAATGCATGCGTTTTTACCCTGTATATACGTATGCTAACACGTTCAATATATTGTGTATACTAGTATCAAGGAGGTTGAAGAGATGGAGTAACAACAGAGTTATTCCCGTTGATCTATGTTCAAAGCCGCCGCTCAAAAATATTTGAAGCATGTGCCAAACAGGATCTGCCGCGCCGATACGAAGACAATTGACTCGTGTCTCATTGCATAATCACCAACCACTTTCAAAGGAAGTTATTGTCTTTGTGATGGTAATTACTTTTCGCTATCCCTTCTTATAAAAGTTAGGTAGTACAGACATGAGGATGCGCGAACAGAAATTGAGGGGAAAATGCTGAAATGAAGATGAAAATTACTCGACTGGGCATTATTATGTTGGCACTAATCTGACATATCTATCAATAAGGAATTATACTTCAAGATTATTCCATATTGCTTTTAATTGGGGAAATTAAGCCGAAAAGTGATAACACCAGCTTTCCAAGATGGTACAGTTTTAGACATTTTCACATGATACAGCTCTGATTTACACTTTTGTGCAAATTTCTGGACGGAATTGACTTTTGTTTTATCATTAAGTGAAATTTCATTTTATTTAATGAAAAAATAGGCAAAATATGGCCAACATTATTATAACGTTCAAAATAAATCTTCAGATTACTCAGCAAGACTGCGGCGTCGAACTTCGATTATCAAAGGCACAAGTGCACCTGTGGAATTCTTTTGTACATCAATAGAAATCTGACAACTGTTTGAATAAGTACAGCCAGCTGGAACTCCATGTATAAAACCTCCTTGCTAGTATGAAGTATGAGTCTTTTCAATAGAAAATGCATCCAATGTGATATCCATGCCATCCCGAACGTTGCATTTCCAAATCGAATTTTCTGCCAGAAGTTTTTCTTTTGCTTTAATGTCACTTTTTACATGAGTGATGTTCGTATTCCGAAGGCATGCGTATTAATCCAAAAATGAAACAGGGTTGATTAGTCCGAACATAGCTATGGCACTATTCCGAAGTTTCGTAAATACGCAAATGAAAGGAAGTTCGTTATTCCAAATTTCGTCGATCTTAAAATGAAAAGGGGATGGGTATACCAATAAACAAATTTTAGAATTAATAAACTTATTTCGTTCTTGGATCTAACGAGCTTTCGGTGTATTTTGATTTAAATTAATGGCTTTCACCAGTGGCACACACTTCAGAGTCCAAGAAGCACACGCAGGGGCGGATCCAGGAATTCCGTAAAGGGGGGGGGGGGCGCAAACAATGTGGTGCTACTTCCGGCTTTCATTTCATTTTTTCGTTTTATTTCTTTTGTTTTAACAACAAATAAAGAGGGGGCGCGCGCTCGGTGCGCCACTGACACGTACGTGATTACTAATATACGTCACAGGAGCATATCAAATCATTTTGAGGTAATCTGGGGGGTGTTTCATCAACGTTTGTCGGTGCTGACAACTTGAATCACCATAGTAACAGTCAGTGACCAGAGCATCTCAGCCAATCAAAACCATGGATTTTGCTGAAATTGGTCAGTGCCGACAGTTGTCGGCGCTGACAAGCGTTGATGAAACGCCCCCCTGATCTCTCTTGTGTTAGAAATCATGAAAGTTGACGTTTCTAATTATTTCTCGTTTTAACATAACCTCTTGTCACTTTTGCATACAGTACGGCCTACGATATAAATGATTTTTTTTTTCCTTTTTGTAGCCGATTGGCCCACACCTCATCATTAAAACTATAACTTATTTCTAAATGATAGTTTTCGCTAATACGTACCACTTCATGAATTTCGTCAACTTTCAAACAGACATGTTCTGTGCCCTAATACGTGGATTTGTTCATTCCATTTGCGGACTCCAAAATTGCTTGCTGTCATTCCAACGACATCACTGGTGATATCTTGGAGAATCGTAAATAAAATGAGTCATCCGACCATCTGATGCGCTGAAAGTCACGTGTCTCCCCGTAGTCACATGACTAGCACCGTGCACACTACACTCGAAAGCTTTTATGTGCACAGCTCGTAGTGTCAATGTCATGTATATGTCAGTGGTGTTGTTCATACTGCGCTGTTTCTACTGCCGGTAGGCCTATACGGGGTATGTAATTTGTCACCCGGACTTCACTTGAGCAGTGAAATTCGACCTCGCCAACACAGTTGGATGTTCTTCTGTGTACTAATACCGTCTATGATGTTGTGACGCCCAAAGACAACTCTGATATATATCTATTTAACGTTGGGGTGGGTGGGTGTCAGAAGCTTAGTGTGGAGCATGCCATTGCAAAACAGACAAGACCTGTATAAAATTTAAATGCTGTAAACTTTACTGAATTGGTAAGTCTGCTGAAGTGTAGTAGACCACTGTACTTCTCTTACTCTTAGTCTTCTCTTAGCCCGACCAGACGCCGCGTGCAAGAGAATTGGAGTGATATGTGCACGGGATGAAAAGCTGACCGAGACTGCCTACTTTGTACATTTCTACTTGGACTCATCGTGCCGAGGAGAGAGAGAGAGAAAAGAGCAAATCACTTCCAATGTTTTTGACGACAACTTTGTGTGGCAATATAAAAGTAGCTGTGACCTTTATTTACTAGAGACTAGTAGAGTAGAGAGCTGCTTCAGCTTCAGGATGAGCAATAAGGTTCTCAACCTGAATGGTGTCAACGCCGCCCCAGATGGATACGAGTCGAGCGAGAGCCAGTCCCTTCTGGGCAGCGTGTCCATCCGGATGCTCCCTACTCCGACTGGCGAGACGTCCATCCTTGGAGCCATGTTTATTCTGGTCAATGCCTGCATCGGAGCAGGGCTGCTCAACTTCCCCTTTGCGTACCAGGCAGCGGGCGGCATAACCACCAGTATCATCTTGCAATCAGTAAGTTGTTTTGCAGCTGCCGTCGTTTAGAGAGGAATTTATTGATTAATCTGTGCTGCAACTTGAATGTTGTGGGAATTATTAGTAGTAATGTAAATTTTAAGCTGGAAGGATTTCCTTCTCAACATAGTGTTTGTTTGCTCATTTGTCATTTAAAATTGTGACCAAAAGTGTACACCACTGAAGATTTTTACGGAATTCAGATTCGGTTTGAGACAATAATAGATTAGATATATATTATGGGGTTACTACGTAGGAAAGTTTTATGAGAATTGAAAAAAGAATAGTCAAGATGTCCTTAAAAAATTGGGAATATATTTTAGTGATTCTTGGCTCCAATGAAATGACTCCCCCTTTCACTGGTTGATATAAAAGTTGCAGTTCTATTCAAGCTTCTATCAAATTCAGAAGCCTTGAAGAAATCAACTTAAGGCAGCCCAAATAAATTGACAGTTCAACTACAGTGTAAAGCTTGTAATGTAAGGTTTATTTGTGCATTGACTTGTCGATGGTAATGCATGTCAAAATATACCTGACTTTGTATTTGTTCTTTAGGTCCTTGTTGGGCTCATTATGGCCACCCTACTCATCCTTGCCCTGTGCTCTGACGTGAGACAATCTACCTCCTACCAGGGGGTGGTACAGGAGATGTGTGGCCCCATCGGGCGGCTGGCCTGTGAGCTGTGCATTATCGCCTACTGCTTTGGCACCTGCATCACCTTCTTCATCATCATCGGAGACCAAACAGATGGGAGTGAGTAGACCGGGAAAAGATCCCTTAATAGTTGAACTCTCAGTGGACATCCAGAGGGCACTTTTACTCATTTATTGCCAAGTGATACACCCACTGATCATATACGTGAATGTAATTCATACACCAAAATGTAATAGAGGGTGTACTACATGTACCAGTATTCAATAACAGGCCCCTTCTTCAGAATGTGGTGAAAGGTTTATGTGTAGGCAAGTTGGGCTGGAACAGAAAATCAAGTGCTACCATTCAATTCAAAAAGAAAAGAAAAAAAAAAAGATAATAGAATGTCAAGTGACAATCAAATATGTATTGCAGTCTTTATTATTATTATTATTTTTTTTTTAATATGTTATCTATTATTATTATTTTTTTTTTGTTCAGACCAGCAGTCATAGGCATACAATGTATTACTGAAGTGCATGTGTAGAAGACAAATGTTAGATTTTGTTTTGTTCTCATGTCTACTATCCAGGAAATGGTGGAATATTATAGATAAAGGAAAAGAGCCTCTTCAAACATACATACCAGGTACTTCAGAGAGCAGTTTGGTACAGGAACTTCTAGAGAGGACAGTTATACTCCACATTTACTGATATTCCCCAGGCTCTATCAAGAATAGAAAGCAAATAATCAACGTTGGTGAAGGTGATGGGACAAACTATCACTTCCGAGGTGATCTGGATGTAGCTATCTTTCCGAAGCGCAGCTGAGGAAAGATAGCGTACACATTCAGATCACCAAGGAAGTGATAGTTTGTCTCATTGCCTGAAACTTAAAGTTGATTATTTGCTTTATATTCCACATCTATGGTCCTAGATATTCCCATTTTATTCCACATCTGAAACCGTTTTAGCTGTCTTTAGGTATCCTTAGGGCTTAGGCTATGTACCATGTAGTTTACTTTAGACGTATGCGCGTAGATGACAAACAAAGACACTTACTATCTTTGATGACAAAACAACGAATTTGCTCGGCGTACTGCGCGCGACACCAAAGTGAAAGTGCGTTGCACTGTGGACTATCATTTGACCTAGTTCATGTGATAGTCCACAGTGCAATGCACTTTTATTTCGCGCGTACTCATCTCGCGTTAGGACAGTATGGACTGAAGAGATCAGCGAAGCAAAAGGGACTATCAACATAAAGTGTAACGGACTTTTCTTCTCAAGTGTTGTGATGGGCAAAACTAAGCTTTATTACATGATCAGCTCTTGACCAATCCTTTAGCAAGATTCTTAGTATGTGGAATGTATCTCTTTATGATATACTTTGATTTTTATCTAGAAGGTGGACAAGCATACAGAATGAAAAAATATATATTGCAGTTGATGTAACAATACCACTAATGAGCAGTTGAGGTCAAATACCTTTGTTTGTGTACTTTGTACTATGATCTTGAAATACTTTTTTTGGATAAATTGAAATTATGCAAAATGTTTTTGAATGATGTATCAGTCTAATCAAAGCATCACAATCAGATTACGTCCACTGACAAATTGTTTGCGCATATACATTTTGATTTTTTCTTTTTTTTTTGGGGGGGGGGTGGGTTATTTCTTGTTGTTAAGTTTGCTGTTACCATAGAATGAACCGTTATGTTGATATCATGCAGGGCTGTAAGCATGCAAATTTCTTTTTCAATTTTATGTCTCTTCACAGTTATTTCGTACATTGTCAAAGGGAATGAGGAAGGGAAGGAAGGGAAGGACTGGTATCTCGACAGACGTTTCACTATCACATGCTGGGGCCTTCTTATTGTCCTGCCGCTCTGCATACCCAAGAAGGTTGACTTCCTCAAGTACCCAGGGTAAGCAAGCTTCTATGTCTTCCATGCTAACTTGTCTGATTCAAGAACAGTGGGTTGAGAACAGTTGGGAGAGACGCTTGAGGAGTAGGTGAGAATGTCCAGTCCCACCTGGGTGGATACTACAGACCAGGTGACCTGGAGACGTCAGATCTGGTGGGGGGGGGGGGGGGTATATGTTATAGGCATAAAATGATCCAGCTGCTTCAATAAATGTTCTATTTTCCTGCACCCTTCCAATTCTCAACCAACCAAACCTTTCAACGCACTGACTTTTTTGTTATTATATGCTTATTATATGGGAGAGAGGATCCCGACAATAAAACTCTTAACAAGTACACCTTAACAAGTACGCAAAACAGTGTATACTTCACAGATCAAGTTTTATGTCATCTGAAAGTAAAATCATGATTGCATTTTATCATTTATGCTGTGTTACACATGAACGTAGGATGTGGTTTCAGTTAATGGATTGTTGCATTGTTTTTTTGTTGTTTTTTTTGCAACTGATTGACAAATTGCCCTTTTTTATGTGAATAAGCATAAATTATTTATTGTTTGATGATAATCACCATGATAAAAAATCATGAGCATACTTATTTGAGTAATGTCAATGAAGGGCTCTTTGTCAATCAGTTGCAATACTACGTGGATGTTGGTTTTATGTTCCTATTCTGCTCTCCCCCACCCAATCATACAGGTCTGTTGGTGTATTGGCATCTCTATATATTTGTGCCGTCGTCATCATCAATTATTTCTCCTGGAAGCAAACGCCCAGTGAAGATCTTGTCACCAAGCCGTCGTCATGGACGCAGGTCTTTGTAGCCGTGCCGACTATATGCTTTGGTTTTCAGGCAAGTTTGACCGTTTTTATAGTAGGCACCATTTCCTCTGCGACAGAGCCACTGTGTGTGCCAATGATGTTTTCTACTGCTTGATTTGAAAGAAAGGAGATTTCTTTGTGTAAAGTGAATGATCAGTATGCAATAGTTTGCACTGAAGAAAAAAAAATGTCAATTAACCCATTGAGGATGAGTCCCGAGTATACTCAGGCAAGTGTCTGTGGGAAATGCATGTTGTAGTGAAATCAACCCGTCCTCAACGGGTTAAAGGACTTCATTGAAGAATGGAAATGTAGAATGACTATGCTAATGCATTTAGCTGTTATTTCAGCTTTAGCAGCACCTAAACCATTGTTTCTGCCAGTTCTTATGAGATTACAGAGGCAAAATTTACGTGAATGTGTAATTAAAGACTTTCCATTATACTTTGCTAACATAATGTTTTATGCTTTAGGAGGTTATAAGACATTTTTGCAAATGGTGAAATCCCGACTAAGAAGAGTTAGCAATTTTCCATTGTAAACACGGTATATAGTGGTGTACATGTACAGTGTATTTTTCATTTGTGTAAAAGGAGGCAGTGTTTAATATGCTTGTGATTTTGTAATAATCAAACTTCAAAGTGTGCAAAAGAAAGTCTGCCACAAAATGTATAGCATTTATAGTGAATTAAAGATGTTAAAAAAAAGAGATATAATTTTAAAAATTATTTTGAAAGAATCATTCTTGCCTGCTGTCCTCACTGTCCTGCAGTGTCACGTCAGTGTCGTGCCGGTGTACTCCAGCCTCTACAACCGGTCCGTCAAGAGGTTCGCCCGCGTGGTCATCCCGGGCCTCTTCATCAGCTTCACCGCCTACACGCTGGCGGGCATCTTCGGCTCCCTGACCTTTGGCAGCAACGTCTGCTCGGACATCCTGGTGTCCTACCACCGCAGGGAGGTGACCGTCATGATCGCGCGCTTCATGGCCCTCGCCAACATGCTCACCACGTATCCCATACTGCACTTCTGCGGCAGGTGAGGCCACTTACGTCTGCAGTCCACTTGCAGACCTATGTGCAGGCAAAGAGGCCGTACATACAGCATTGCGTCATACACTTGCCCATTCATTCGTACATTCAATTCTCTTTACATGTTCTGAAAAGAGAAATTCAGATACATTTCAGTGACATGCTTAATACACACAGACTGTATGATTAAGTCTTGTTTTGAAGATACTGCCGTAGAGATGTCCGTTCAAAAAATAAGAATTGTCCTGTAGTGATCGCTTAGGTGTTATTTTCATACTTTCAGTCAAGCAGATTTGGTCTGAAAGGGGTCTTTGAATAGTGCATTTGCCTTCCTTCCTCTCACCTTCTCACGCAGTGGAGCTAGATACATTGTACAGTGCACTCCCATAATAACAAACATGGTTAGATCACAAAACTAACGAAACTCGTTTACAACAAAGTAAAAATTCAGGTCTCAAAATTATTGTCTTTGTATCTTTGTGTACTTTAATGTTCGGCTGTAATTGAATTTTGATATAACAAAAGAAAACTGCTGGTTCTGAAGACTTTCTTCAAATAAGAGTTGCCTGTATGTAGCTACAGCACAGCTTGTTTTCTCATGTTTCTCACATATCAGGCACTCATAAACAAGCAGTGTTGTACAGTTCTCAAAATTCACAGCCGAACTGAACATCTTTGCAAATATTCTCTACATGTTGCATTAGATTTAGCAAAATCAAACATGTAATGCTGCTCTAGACTTTCTCTCATGAAGTAATGGCACAACCCTATTCTCAGTGTACTTTTGGCATGTAGCACAATACAGTTTGTCTGTAGTTGTATGGTACACATTGCTATTGCAGAGAATTCAATCATTGAGTAATTGTGGTTGCACATGTGTAGGAGTGGCCTATCCAGGATAGCTTGTTTGAAGGTCTAAAATGTTTGAAGAATTCAATTGTAAAGTACAAATGATGAGAAAGTACGAAATTCAAGATGAACACAAGTCTTCTGAACTTTCTGTAGGCATGATACATTGTGTGCATGATTGTGTTATCAAGGCAGTTTTTAGCTATCATACTGACATGCTGTGTACACGTGAGCGATGACGCAAAAATGCGTGTCCATCCAGTGCAGACGTTGTTTATTGCACTTGGTTGTGTGAAAAGAGCCATATGCTTTTCCAACACCCAATTCAAAATTGCCATTGTTTCTTCAGCGTGATAAACTTTTCACCCAGAGGAATATCATGTGTCATTCTTATCTCTCATCTTTCTCTCCTAGTCTCTCTTTGTCCTTCTCTTCCCTATCATATCTACCACTTTCAGGCTCTCCTGCTGTGTCACTAGACCTTCTTTTGATTTTCTTCTTCCAAACTTTTTAGCCCTGCAGGGGTTATTTTACTGAATCCATTCCAGCATTTCACAACTCAATATCTAATATCTTCAATCAAGACCCAAAGTTTTAATGTTTCTCTCATTTTCATGAGTGCAAACAGACGTTTGAGTGACTACCACTTTGTATAACATTTATTCACAGATATAGAATAAATGTATTACTCATCTTTATATTGAATATTCAATAATTTTTTTTCCCCTTCATAATGTTTGAAATTGGAATTTTGTTATTTAGTCTCACTAGATCTTGGTTATGTGTGTCTTATCTCATAACAGCTGATTTTATTTTGTAATATGGACCTGGGTTACGAATACATGATAGGCAATTCCTGGTGTGCGGGAGTCAGTATTGTATATATTATGACTGGCAGAGAAGGGCACTACCGCATGATCAGTGGGAAAGTATGAAATGATATTGAAGAACTTATAACCTCCAAGGAACTATCACATTTCAAACCCAGAGGTTAGAACATTCTGTTTAATATTAGTCTAGCAAAAGTAACCACCTGCTATTGTACGGGTACAGTTAAAGTAACTTGAGACAGATGCATACATTCAACTTAAATTTTCTTTTAAATAGTCATTTCTGCAGCAGCACCAACAAGCCAACAGACAGCTAGCTAGCTATGCAGGAAGTAGTATTAATTAAAGGCATCTGCAGTTTGTGCCTCAATTGTGCAGTGCATAACGAAATAGCATACCAACATTTTTGTTATGCATTGATGCCTTCATTAAATTTGCCAATTGATCGCATGAGCATGTTTTTCTGCCACGGGGGGATATTAGCAAGGTTTTTTTTTTGCCAAATAGAGACTCATACAAGTGGCAGTCAATCACATGGTCATATCTATCTACCGATAGTCGATTGCTGGCATGTGAACAACCCATACAATAGTTGTACAGAATTGCTCAGTGGTAAGATTCAGAAGAGTCCAGAAAACGTTCAATGATGCAGAATTATGGTGCATACGCATTTTGGTTCTTTTCCTCTCCAATTTTCTCTCTGCACTGTGAAGAAAAATGTAATCATTCGAAACCTAATTACGGAAATAGTGTGCAGGTACAACTTATTATAGTGTTTATTGGCAAAGCATTTAATTTTGTACTTTGCAAACGCTACTTCCAATTCACTTAACCATGTGACAGTAGATTCTTGCAGGTGAAAAAATGCAATTCATGCATTACTTTTAACTTTGCAAGTATTGTTGGAAAGTATAGTACAGGTACAGTTAAACTCGCATAAGTCGATCTTCTCGGGACTGAGCAAAACACATCGACTTAGGCGAGTTTCGACTTGTGCGTAAGTCGAAAAAAAAATCGACTTAACAACAGTCACACCACACGTACATTATGTATAATGTACATGTATGTTGTCTACTCTGGAGCCGAGAGCTGGAGAGGTGTGCTGCAGCACGGGTCGCCCGGCAGCGCCGCGGCTAACTTTGCATGGACAGTGCATTAGCACTGGCACAGGTCCGATTACTTTACACCCTTGTTAAATCTTGGGGAAGTGAATATGAACGATATTTGAGCAGTGATTGATTCCAGTTTACCATACCGTGGCTTGAAATGCGTGTAGAAGTGTACTTCTGATTTACCCGTGCTCGTAACTTTCCCCCTACTTTGCGCTTTGAAAACTCAGCAGCTTCATCCATCCACTGCACAGCGCAGACTGCAAACATACACAGACTATACACAGCCCAGTCGCTGTACGCACATACACAGCCCAGTCGCTGTACGTACGTAGCGCTAGCGCGACAGGGCTGTACCAGCGGACCCCCAAACACGAAGAGAGTTCAACAATCGCATGCGATCGCTTTGAATTTTGATACTTTAGATCATTTTTTAAATTGTCACCTGTCTGGTCGGGCTAGTTCTTACGTAAACAAAAACTGGCGTCTCGTGATTTTGACAGTGATTTATTGCACAATAAAATCTTATTCGACTTAGGCACAGTGAATTTAATGGTTTTTCCGTGAAAGTGTTCTTGGAATTTCATCGACTTAGGCGAGTATTCGACTTACAAAATTCGACTTGTGAGTGAATTATAACACGTAAGTCAATGGGGAAAAATCGGGACTTTTTAAAATCATCGACTTGCGCGATTATTCGACATATGCGATGTCGACTTAGGCGAGTTTAACTGTATATGTTATATGATGTACAGTGTAGTGGAAAAATAAAACTTTTTGCGGTGTTGAAAGTTTCGCGCATTTCGCGTAACCAGGAACCAGCGCAAAAATAAAAGCATGCAAATATTTTTGTGTGCCATATGTTTCAGTAGTTGATTTCTTGATTCCATGGAATTAAAAGCACGCAAAACTCTGTACACCCGGCTGAGCGCAAAAAACTAATCGCACAAAAATATCCACTTTTACAGTATATGTGTGAATGTGCGTGTGTGTGTGCGTGTGTGTGCAACATACAACTACTTACCTGGTACACCTTTTCATCTTTGCATTTATACCACAAAATTCTTATGTCTGTCAGAATAATTTGTTTCTACAAAACTTGCCGACAGACTTGCGGTGGACACTATGTTGCAATCTATCATGAAGAAAACTGATGAAGAGTGGCGTTTCAGAGAGAAGAGGCGGCGCGTGATCGAAACGCTGACGTGGTTTGTGTTGTCACTGGTGCTGGCGCTCTTCATTCCTGACATCGGTGTAGTAATATCCGTCATCGGTGGGCTGGGTGCCGTTTTCATATTTGTCTTCCCAGGTTAGGTTTTTTTCTCTGGCTCATTAGAATTTCACTTTACTCTGCATGCGTTTGCTTCAATTTAGGATTGTGCAAGGCAGGATATCTTTTGCACAAGCATTGCCATGGTTACTACATGTACTCTGATCTAAACAGAATCTTTAGGATACAAGTTTGTGGTAACTAACTTCTTGGACTCTGTTTAGTAGTCAAATTCCTCATCTGTCTCTTATATTATTGTAAGATTAGATTAGATTTGATTTGATTTGATTTGATTTGATTTGATTTGATTCAATTTGATTTATTGGTTTCTGTATTTGCAATTTTCATTTATTTTTATTTTTATGCCTCCGCCACGAAGTGGTGCCGGAGGCATTATGTTTTCGGGTTGTCCGTCCGTCCGTCCGTCCGCATTCGTTTACGCAATACCTTGAATAATATTGACTGGAATTTTACCAAACTTGGTCCATGTATAAAGTATGATGGGGCAATTACTTGATTAGATTTTGGGTGAAATCGGCCTAAGGCCAAAGGTCAAAGGTCAAGGTCAAATCATGAAATTGTATCCGTTTACGCGATAACTCAAGACTGGATCAAGCAAATTTCACCAAACTTTGTCCGAGGATGATGTATGATGGGACAATTACTTCATTAGTTTTTTAGTGAAATTGGACAGAGGTCAAAGGTCAAAGATCAAGGTCAAATCCTAAAATTTATCTGTTTACGTGATAACTCAAAACTGGATGAAGCAGCTTTCACTAAACTTGGTCCAAGGATAATGTATGATGGGGCAAGTAGTTAAGTAGATTTTAGGGACATTGGTATGAGGTCAAAGGTCAAGGTCAAATGCTAAAAATGTTATTTCCCCTATATCTATGCAATGCCCAAATTTATTTTCTTGAAACTTAGAGTAAACATGTACTCCTTCGTAAAGATTCTCCAGAGAGAGTTTCATGTCATAAGGTCAAAGGTTAGGTGAAAATGTTATAATCATTTTTCTCGCTAATGGTTCAATGTATCTTATTGGAACTTGGTACATACGCATGTACTGACTGGCAGGGATTATCTAGGGAATTTAGGGGTCATGGGTCAATAGTCAGGGGGTCCAAGGTCAAGGTCAACTCCTCAAAATTTTACTATTTCCCTCATATACTAGTATATGCAATGCTTGCATTATTAGTTTTAAAACTTATATACATGCATTACCTAATGGAGATTCTGCGGGAAATTTCCAGCCAGAAGGTCAAAGGTTAAGGGTCAAAGGCCAGGTTTAAATGCAAAAAAAAGGTCTATTTTGTACTGTAATTACACTCTTTCTTCATACCTTGGAAATTACTCAATGCATAAACTTATAAAAGGGTTGGTCAGAAGTCAAGTAAAAATCCTCAATTCCCCAATATACGTGAACCTGCACTCTTAGACAATTATAGCAAACCCAGTTCAAGGAAAGTGAAAATTCAAGATATTTCTGACAAACCTGTCATTTCAATATTTTGCCAGTTATTTGAAACTGTCATCACACATTGTGAAGACATTGTACTATACACCTATTGGGAGAATCATGCATTATGGCGGAGGCATCAGTCGTCATAGCGACATTTCTAGTTTTCATCATTTTTTTCTTTTTTTTTTTAACAGGATAATGACAAACTGACCATTCACCACTTTCCTGTAGGCTAAGGTTGTATATGTACCTATTTGTGAACAAAACTACGGATTATCCTTTGGAAGCGGGCAAAGTACACTCTCTTTCCTCAGTGTGAGAGAATTACCACCTGGTTTTTATCAGGGAATACTCAACTGATTAGTCACCTTCCATTTGCATTCTAATCTGTCCCTTTGTCAAGTTGTATCTTTGAAAAGAGCGTATAGGCAACTCATGCGGAGAGCAACGTGCTCGGATTTGACATGAAAGAAGGGAGGAAAAAAAATGTGTGATGTGTAGTGCCCCACTGTATGTACATACTCCTAATGCCTGAAATCAAGGGCCAAAGATTTCGATTTTTGGCAATTTGCTTTTATGAAGTAGATATTGAATAATTTGGGTTTACAAATGACAAGAAGATTCATGCGGCATTAGCATCTGCTTTGGACAGATAGCATCACAGAAAGTTATCTCATCATGTGATGTTTGCCATAAGTCCCATCATTCAAACCTCCATCTTCTTTTTCCCAGGTCTATGTCTAGTCCAATTCGTACTTCAACATTCCGCGGCGTCGCCAAGGAAGCGATGGTTCCTCATAGCCTTCGGGACTTTCCTCCTAGCGCTTGGTGTCTTCATATTCTCCGAGAGTTTTATCCTGTCCATCATGAATGACGTTTCCGGTCAGGGCAAGAACATCTGCTGAGAAACTTGCGGCCGTCTCGTGCAAGTGAGAGCAGTGTGAAGGCATTACGTAAACCACTTTTCTGTATTTTGAAATGACTGTGTGTGGCATTATCAATGATATCAGGATGTGAAGTTATATTTTTAACTACTAGTAGAACAACAGCAATGCTGTCACATTGGAAAATTCTTGCATTGAGTTGATTTGAATGTGACTGATTGACAGATTGCCCTCCATCAACATAAATAAGCACAGATTAAGTTTTAGAAGTAGCCATGATTAAAACAATCATAGGCATACACACTCGGGTTTCACTACTAAAACATTGAATAATTGGTGCTCATTTTACGTTGATAAAGGGCAATTTGTCAATCCAACTCAACAACAATGCTTACCTCTATGTTCTTGTTGTGAAGGTCAACATCTCTTTTGAACCAGTGAAGACTGGTTATTAGATCTCAGTTGGGCAAAACAATTGTTGAGACCTTTTTATACCCCCGCCAAACGAAGTTTGAAGGGGGTATATAGGAATCAGCGGACGGTCGGGCGGTCGGTCGGGCGGTCGGTCGGGCGGTCGGTCTGTTGCAAATCTTGCGTCGCGAACTTCTTCCTCAGTTTTCAACCGATTCCCATAAAACTTGGCACAGATGTGTGCCTTGGGTTGTAGATGTGCAAGACGTATTTTTTGACAGTACCCAAAAGTACGTTGCCATGGTAACGGCATATTATGGGCAAAAATGGGTACAAATCTTGCGTCGCGAACTCCTCCCACAGTTTTTGATCAATTTTTATGAAATTAGGTACAGATGTTCATCTGAATATGTTAATGTGCAAGACACATATTTCCGCAGTGGCAAAAAGTGCGTTGCCATGGTAACGGCATGTTATTGGTAAAATATAGGGCAAAATGCTTCATGGCAAAACTGCTTCATCAGTGTACTTCCAATTCTCATGGAATTCATATTGAATGTTCGTCTTAGGATATAGGTCAGCATGACACATTTCTTGACAGTGACAAAAAGTATGTTGCCATGGTAACAGCTCACATATTATGAGCCAAAATGATGGAAAATTTTGTGTTGCAAACTACTTCCTCAGTTTTTGCCCAATTTCCATGAAACTTGGTACAGATGTGTGCCTTTGGTTGTAGATGTGCAAGACGCATTTTTCAACAGTACCCGAAAGTACGTTGCCATGGTAACGGCATATTAATGGCAGAAGATCAAGGAAAGATCTTGCGGATTTAACTACTTCCTCAGTTTTTTGACCAAAGCTTATGAAATGCTGTTTTGACCAAAGCTTATGAAATGTTGTTTGGTGGGGTTATAACCAGTTGCTGTAGCGACATTTCTAGTTTTTCCAGGCATGTGCTCACCTTTTGTAATTAGCAGGTACCTTGAATTGCACACCACTCTCCCCCAAGAATTCCTTAATGTGGAGTCTATGATCTATTGTGTCTTTTGAGAAAAGGTCGTCAATGAAAATATGCTAGATTGTAAAAGTGGGTTGTGTAAGTTTACACTGTCCAGTATGCATGTGTGTTTGTGTTTGTGTTAAAAGTACTAGAAGTCTTGAAGAGACAGGGTCATTGCTATAAGATGAAATGAAAAAGCACACTTTAACAATGTACAGGAACAAAAGGATCACTTCCTGCACATTATTGACATCCAGAGGTTTTAGTATTTGTGTGTTGTAGTTAAAAAACAAACAAACAAATTAACTGTGGGAGCACAGTGATCTGAGGCTGCTTGTTCCAGTGAGCTACAGTTGTGCACATACTTCTTCAACACCAAAATATGCCATATAAGACAAATTTGCTAAAAATTCAGAGGGCTTATTAAGAAGGATGTTGCATACAGTTATTATTATTATAATTACGGCTGTATCATTGTTTTTATTATAAAAATTGTCCAAGGGTGCTATTGTCCACATGTATGCATGCAGTGTGTGATAGAATGCTCAGTTGAACATAGAGGCAATGGCTACACAGAGAGTCCATAAAATGCACCGCTCCTATTTCTCCATGTGGGTCGTCATTACAAGTGTTTTTTTGTTTGTTTGTTTGTTTTTTTGTCCTTTTTTTTTTTTGCTGGTCTGTCAGCTTTTTGAGGCAAGGCCAAATACCTTGTAAACATCCTTATCATACTCGTAGTCTGTGGCAGAAATAAGTTCAGAGAGAGCAGAACATTTTTGTTGTCCCCGCCGAACGAGTTCGAGCAGGGGACTATGAAACGGGCTCCGTACGTGTGTGTGTCCGTGCGTCCGTGCGTCCGTGCGTCCGTGCGTCCGTGCGTCCGTGCGTCCGTCCGTCCGTGTGTGCGTCCGTGTGTGATCAAAATGTTCAATTTGCTACTTCTCTGTCATTTATGAGCCAATTTTGATTCTGTTTGCTTTATATGATAGCACTACATGGGAGCTGTAAAACTTGTACACAGAATTTGAGCTGTGACCTTTGACCTTGACCTTTGACCTATATTGTACATTTTGCTACAAAATGCTACTCCTTCGCCATTTCTAACCCAATTTCGATTCCGTTTGCTTTATGTGATGGCACTAGGTGAGGGCTTCAAAACTTCTACACAGAATTTTGATCTTTGACTTCTTTGACCTTTGACCTTGATTTTTGACCCTATATTGTGCATTTTGCTACAAAATGCTACTCCTTTGCCATTTCTAACCCGATTTCGATTCCGTTTGCTTTATGTGATGGCACTAGGTGAGGGCTTCAAAACTTCTACACAGAATTTTGACCTTTGACTTCTTTGACCTTTGACCTTGATTTTTGACCTATATTGTACATTTTGCTACAAAATGCTACTCCTTCGCCATTTCTAACCCGATTTCGATTCCGTTTGCTTTATATGATGGCACTAGTTGAGGGCTTCAAAACTTCTACACAGAATTTTGACCTTTGACTTCTTTGACCTTTGACCTTGATTTTTGACCTATATTGTGCATTTTGCTACAAAATGCTACTCCTTCGCCATTTCTAACCCGATTTCGATTCCGTTTGCTTTGTGTGATAGCACTAGGTGAGGGCTTCAAAACTTGTACACAGAATTTTGACCTTTGACTTCTTTGACCTTTGACCTTGATTTTTTACCTATATTGCACATTTTGTTACAAAATGCTACTTCCGGCGGGGACATATATTACGCACCGCGTAATTTCTACTTTTCCTTGTTTTTGTACTGTCTATTTTGCATTTTATATTTAGTTTTGATGTATTCTTTGAGCATGAAGCAGGTGGAATCATCACACGTTTATCTTTGGTTTTGTCCCATACAGTGAAGGTACAAGATGTATGTAACTAGAAGGAAAATGTATGCATGCTTTTGTTTTCCCCCACGTCAGTTTAAGTAGGTACGTTTTTTTGTGATCCTCTTTGATATGAGCTGTCTGAAACTAACGTCTCTCGTGTAGTAGGGTGGGATGACAGGATAATAAGATATGCCCACGAGGCTCTAGGTGGTCTTTATTGAAGGCTCTTAAGTCTTATATTAAAGGTGTCATTTAGAAGTCTTCTTTTTCTGATGCTGGTTTACTTTGTAATTGAATTGATAACTCTAATACAGGACAGAGCCATTTGTTTTGTTGACATAAGATTATTGTGTATGTTACTGTTATAACTTGTACTTATATTGTACTTGTAAGTCATATTGGACCTGTTTTATGTAGTTTTGATTTTCGTGGGTTTGCAAATGTGGGCTAGTACCTTTAAACATCTAAAAATCTTCTTACATGTGAACTAACAGTCTGCAGAAACATTTTTCTGTGTTTTATGTTTCCATGTAACTGTATTTCCTCAATGAAGAGGAACTATGTCTTGAATGAGCTATTTCAGCAACTCAAGCATCTAAGTGACTGCCTTAGACACCACAAAACCCTCTTATGTTGTATCAGTTTTGAAGCATTCTTACAGTGTAAGTGAACTGTCTCAATACTGGCATGCTGAGGATGAAAAAAACAAAATCTGCATATGATCGCTCATACACTAATCAGTAGAGGGAAGCATAATTTATTAAGATAATAATGATAAAAAAGGTCATTTTTATCTATATACATTGTACACTGTATTAGGTCGTTATATTCTAGGCCTCCAACCAGTCTTCTCAGTTTTGCGTTGTATACGGTTAAGAGTATGTATCCCATCTTTGAAACCACATTTTTTACAAGGTTTTACAGGATAAATCAGCCATTTCCAGTAGTTTTAGGCACTCCTTAAAAATGTGCATCTACACTGCAGCATGTCTGTGGCTGTGATAGACAAGTCTGGAAAACATTTCTTTCATATGAGGTTGTCCTTTGAGAAATATGTAATTGTCTTTACTCTTTCTTAAATATCCTTTATATTTCTTCCTGTAAGTACATGTAGAATATTCTCTTGCCATGCAACGTAATTGATGTAGGAATGTTATGCATCATTTTTTCAGTCATTCTTTCATTTCATTTCGTTACATCCAGAAATTTTCTAATACATGTACCCTTCCAGTTAAAAGTCCATGTTTAGTTTACAGTAAGGTGGCTAAGGTACTGGATATTGAAAATGATACTTGCTCTCGCATTTGTAGGTTTCAAATATATATGAAATCTTCAAAGATGTTGGTTATTTTTGACAACGAAACAAAGTTATTCCATCCATATGTATGGATACAACTTCATAGATGGATTTAGTCATGCACTGATGTGTATTTGGGCATCAGTTTCTCTTCACGACTCAGAGTTTCAGATTGCGATTAAAATGAAAGTTTGCCAAAGATAATTTTAGATGGGGAGGGGACCACAGGGTGGGGAGAGAAATGTTGAAGATTAGCTGTGACCTGCGGTTTTGATGATGAACTTTCAATTTTTCAAATGAAAAAAGAGTCATCATCTTAAAGGTAGGGGATACCTTTTACAGAACTCCCAAAATGCAGCAAAACATCAAATATGAACCTAAGGGGATTTGTTTAGGCCACTGCTTAGAAATTTGGAAGTCAACAGTTATCTACAATTTGAATAATGCACAAAACTCAACTACTCAGTAGTTCTGTGTGTCAGCCACACTTAAGCCTTTTTGTTGCAGTCTTCTGTATTTTTTATCTTTAAACACAAATCTAAAAGTATAAGAGCTGATGTAATAACATATAGAGTGTGTGGCAAGAATGTATATAGAAATGTTTTTAAGTTTTGATGAACTTTATTCACAAAATATACATGATGGACACGCATGCAGTGCATGGGTCTGCAAAGGTAGCCTAGTAATGTACTGGAATTTACGGTGAGCCCCAAAAAGAATTCAATTCAAAATCTAACGGTCAATAAAAATGTACTAAATGTTACCTTCCACTTTCAATACTTTATGGGAGTTTCTAAAATGATACTCTCTTCAACATACCACTGTGTTTATACAACTCTTCATTTAAGGCATGCAAATGGGATTCCCTACCTTTAAGAGCAATGTTGTGTGTTTATTTACAGTGTTGGTAGTACTGGTGGCTGGTTTAATACATGTATTTTGTATATTTTGAAGGGACCATAGCAGTGATTTAAATGGCAGTAGCCACTACGATGTATCTCATTTGGTTCTATCAAATTACTAATATTTATAAATCTATTCTATTTTTAGGTCAAAATGATGTGGTATATTGATATTGAATGGAGGGGCCAAAGCACGGGTAAAAATATCAACTAAAAATTGGCCCTACAGTGAGTGCAATGTTTATTGCAGGTGCCATGATCATGAGCAGAAAAGGTGGGAAAAATGAGGTGAAATTCTGAAAAGTTAATAAGTGAAGACTGAAAAATAACAGAAGATGCTCTTATACATATTTATTTGTGCAATTTAAATGTTTGGAGATGGCAAAGCCATAGACAGTTATACATGTCAATTCATGATCTTTATCTTGTTTGTAATCATGTGTAATTATGTTCCGGTTAAAATCTGTTTGTAGGCCTATTTGTTGCATTGAATTCATTATTCACTTCTAATACATGCCTGTGATACATTTCTCCAAATTTTATATGTTGTAAAAACATGAAGGTAAAAAAGTAAATACATTTTTTATATAACTATCCAGTGTGACTTTGTTATAACTTCTATTGAATCCCATGTATACATATTATGTGGCTAAAAGTAGGTATTGCATTTTTTTGTTATTTTTGCTTTCAATGTGTGTTTGTATAACTGTACTTTGTTCTCATGATAGTGACTAATATGAATCCATACACAAGGGGGGAGGGGCATAGGTATCATCAGTTATGCCACTTGACTATTTCTTCTATTATTCGTATTATCCCTTTATCAAACGGCACAAAATTTTGCATGGTTGAGGAATAATACCTCGCAACATCATGCATGAAATCTGATGGATATATACAGACATTTTTTTTTTTTTTTTTTAAAGAAAAACTAACCACTTGTCACTTGAGAATAAAAGATTTTTTTCAGGGTCCAAATGAATTGACTGGAAATCTTAAGTATTGTTTTCAAATCCTTCATAAAGATGGCTCAAGTTTCATCATCCCGAGGAAAGGTCTGACTTACCTACACATACATTAACCTCTACAACATACCACCTTATGAAAGGAATCACATTTTCAGGGTTGCAAAAGGGACACACATATACTTTAAGCCTTCAAAGTACATGAAATAATTTTATGTTACTGAACCAGTAACCATGATAAATGTAAAGCTTTACATTCGTTTCACTGTTGTATGCTGGATCGGAGCAGGAGACATTGCATGCTGGTGAGGATATTTCAGGAAATACAACTGCCACTTCTATGACTTTTACAACAGGAACAAACGCTCTTGTGTAGTTATTACTCTCACATACCCTCATTAGTTGCAGTGCATGGGTTGAGTAAAGACCATTATATTGTGTAATTGAATGGAATTACGTCCATGCCGTTGGCTTGTGACTATGGAGGTGTGCACAAGAGCCGTTATCTTTTCAATTGGGTTTCATATAAAACAAGCCATTTAGTGAATGAGATGGTATCTCTTGGAGATATGCCAAAGCTCAAGTGGGGCTTAGACATTCACACTTCACTTCCTTCTTATGTTCTCTTAAGTTTCTCTTTATCATTTTTCGTCAAATCCATCACATTCGTCGGGTGCCCGTGCATTGGCCGCTAACGCAATACAAATTGTATTGCGTTAGCGGCCAATGCACGGGCACCCGACAATATTGTGTAGTGAATTCATTCCCTTCATAACCCCCTCCCATCAACATCATCACACACAATCACAATGATTCCTCTGATATCATGCACACAATATTTCATGTATCGTATCTTGAGTAGCAGGGGGTGTGGCTTGTACTCTCCCAAGTAGACCTTCAAAATGTGCTGTTGTTTTTAGGCTTGTGCCTTCAACTAGCCATTGTCTTGTAATTCTCTTGATTTGGTGCAGAGATGCACTGCATTACCATGTAATTGTAACGGTATGAGTCATTCTGATCTGTTTATCACTCATCTTTCTTATCATACATGCCACAGTCTGATGAGCATTCACAGCTAAAACAGAATGTAGCATCACCTTGAACATAACATAATTTTTTTTTAATTAAATTTTTTACATACTCCTATTGCAACAAAAAGTAATAATTGTAATGAATCACACACTCAAGCCGTCTTGATTTCATGATTGGTTTTAATGCACAGAGAAATAACTTACAAGCTGGCTTATTTATACAAGTACAATCATATATTTTGCATCTGAAATATACACTAAATTTTTGTATGCATAAGATACAAGAGAACCAAAATATTTTTTGCAAGTTAGAATCAGCAAGTGTGGCTGTTCATGAATGGACCCTGTCATCTAATGTTAGATATGACTCACAACAAGGTTTACAGGCTTGGTGTAGGGGGTGGGGGTGGAGGGAGTAGACCTTGTATTAAGATCATAAGGGGTCATTGTTCTAATTTGAAAAATGCATTGCTGGAACCAAAAAAAAAGGGGGGGGGGGAATATTTCGAACACAAACCTTGCTACTGTAAAAGTGGAAATTTTCGCGGTGTTGAAATTTTCCCGCATTTTGCGCAACGAGAAGTAGCGCGAAAATGAAAGCACGCGAATATTTTTGCATGCCATATGTTCCAGTACTACTTGTCTTGATTCCGCAGAATTAAAACACGTGAAAGTCTTCTGACACGGCCAAGAGCGAAAAATTAGTCGCGCGAAAATATCCACTTTCACAGTATTATGTTTCTTACTGTGCTCTTGGCTTCAGACTTTTGCACTGTCCACAGAATATAATACAAGACCACCATTACAAAATATCTAACTGTATATGATGCACCAATAACACGACATCTTGTCTTATCTGTGTGTGTACACCTGAGCTTCAGGCTACATCTAAGATGAGTCGTTTCTTCCTGTTTAAATCCTCCAAAATCACTGAGGTAAGAAGGGCGAGCAGTACACCAATAATCTTGACTGCACCTCAAATTGTCAGAATTTCCTGTATGGTCTACCTTTTATGGAACAGGTATCCAGTGCAACTGGTGTATCTTTACTATACATATATATATGTCCACAACACAAATCAGCACAAAATAGCATCTCTGTTGGATTAAGACACTTATTCATCCCAAAGCCCAGGTGCATGTAAAGCTCAGAGGTGAACAGCGGAGTGCCAGGATCACATACAGAGGGGTAAACTTCAGTCACTATTCACTGGAACAAGGCAGATCAAAAGACAAATTTACAGAAAAACGCATGAAAGACATTGACAATACGGTGGAAATGCCATGATTGTAGGCAGTAGCAACAGTCATTGTAACACAATAAAACACAGTCAAAAGCCAAATCAGACTTCATTAGAGATCTCGGTGTATAATAGTCAAGAGCTGCAGCAGTTAGCATCAGTGATCTTGTTGTAATACAGTCAATGTCTACATAGTTTACATTAGTGATCTCAGTGTAACACGGGAGTCAAATCAATTGCCATTGTGGATCTTGGTGTAAAGAGTTGAGCCACATCAATTGTCATCAGGGATCTCGGTGTCACACAGCCACGAGCCACTTCAGTCAGCATCAGGGATCTCAGTGTAACACAGTCAAGCCACATCAGCTGCCAGCAGGTATCTCTGTGTAACACAGTCGAGCCACATCAGTCAGCATAAGTGATCTTGGTGTATAATATCAACACAGGAGCCCCATCAGTCAGCATTAGTGACGTCAGTGTCAAAAAAAGTAACTGTGCCTCTACTTTGTGTCACTGATTTGGAATCAAGATTAACACCCTTGATAAATGCAAGGTAGTTCTTGAAGGGAACCATGGACTCAGCTGAGAAGTTGTGTGTAGCAGAAGGGGAAAAGGAGTTAATCTGTTAGCCAAAATTTGGTATTTGACACTCTATACTGGTTCACATACTTCCAAGATAATCTAGACCGTCCCACTGGTATGTGATATGAGAAACTAAAGAAGAGGTTTCTTGCCCAACATTTAAAAGGTATGGTACAGTATTGGTTGAGGTGAGGATTCAGCTTTTAACTTTTTTTCGAGATACATAGAAATCATTTTATGAAATATTAAAGAGCATACAATCCTAAGAGGAATTCAAAGTTAATTCGATGAAAATCGGTTTGGAAATGGCTTAGCTATCCAGAAACAAAGTAAAACAAAGCAATCCTAATAAGAGGTGGGTCCCACCATTTATTAGGATAGATTTAACTGTTTTGGACATCTCGGCCATTTCAAAACCAATTTTCATAAAATACATGTAAACTGAATTCTTCTTTAGAATTATACACTCTTTCATATTTCATAAGAGATTTCTCATTATCACAAGAAATCATCATGAAAAAAAAAAAAAATGTTGGAAACCTGAAGCCCCATCTCCACAGTAACTGTACCAACCCTTTAAAAGATTACTCATTACTATTGTATGTACTTCAAAATTTCACATTTTCTCATTTCTATATACAGCAATATTCTCTCTCTTTTTTTTTTTTTTTCGATGAGATGCCTCAAGAAAATGCACCGTTAATGTAAGTGGGGATGAGATTATGTAATGCTGCAAATACCATACTCGGTATCACTGGGCAATTATTTCAGTTGATCGAGATAAATGCAAGTGAACAGATGGCTGGGAATCTTTTCTTTGAGCATTCCTTTTCTGACCTTCAAAGGGCCAACAATTACAGCCGTGGCAGTTTCCCTGGTTGAATTCAGTCCCAGGAAATAAAAACAACTACATATAGAAATATAAAGGGGGGGGGGGGAGGACAGGAAAATGAGGCAAGCGTTGCATACCTCCTGATCAATTTCTTGTCCTCCAGCTTCCTTCAGTTTCTGCAGCTTCTGTTCAAAGGTTGCGTAATGCTTGGCCGCTGTCTTCCTTTCGCCTCTGTTGTACAGAAATACAGCATAGTTCAGCCAGACGGAAGGGTCCTTCCTGCACAGTGGATACAAAGAGATACATAGCTATATTTGCAAGGTTCCACAAAGAAAAACACAAAATCACTCAAGCATTGCTAGTGTTTGATTACATTCAAATTATCTCTCTCTTTGCATGAGTACGTTAATTACAAAGGAAAACTATGTTTTCTGGAAGAAAGAAAAATAGGAAAACAGATTGTTTGATGTACAAATACTGAGAAATTATGATCATAGACAAATAGCATGACTTAATCCCGCGTCATTGCCAACTACCAGTAGTTATTTTCTATTCAAGTGGTCTTACATACACACTTTTGCTTCTACAGCTCAAGAATGCATTATGCAAAAAGAACAATAAAAAAAATAATCAATAAGCTATCACAAAAACTTCAAGCCATTGGGCGTCATTACTTCACCTATATAAGTATAACAGCTCTCATTTACAGAGACAGTCGACTCTTAATACCTCTCAAAAAACAAACAAATAAACAAATAAATCCCCTAAGATAATGAGTAACCAATAAGATGGTGTATTCATGCAAAATTCAAGTCCTACAAGTATCAACTCACAATTCAAGACCTACTTTACACAACCCTCTGTCTGTGTTCCCTATGGCTTGCCCATCCCCTCCCTCCAACATATGAAATACATTAAAAACAGTGCAGGATGTATTCACTCACAGTTCAAGAGCAACTGCCTGCTCATAGGCATGCTTTGCATTCTCGTCATCATCCAGGTATGTCAAGGCAACTACAAAGGAGAAAAGAAGGAGAAACATTTCACATCACAGCTCAGCACTTTGCAGATTTTCATTTTTCTAACATAATGTGAGAGCACTTGACTTGCTTTTTCTAAACAATAGGCGGACTGAAATTACCCTTGACCTATGTCAGTAACAAGTGGAGGGATATCATACTTTTCAAAGAAAATGAAATTTTATGGAAATCTCTTTATATTTTCCTGATATTATTGTCGAATGTCCTGCAGTGACATCCTGAATTGTTGTAGTCTTCTCATGGTGGCATCTAAACTTTAAAAATTCATAACGTTTGAACACGTCCAATTTTCCTCAAATGTCACTAATGTGCACCACTCATACTGCTGCATTCATACAATTCACATAATTATATACTTGGTTATCATTCCCCTTTAATCATTATTTCAGATTACTGAGTGGATAGATTATAAAGACAATCATATGTGCAACTCTCTGTGGTTTAGCAATAATACTCTAACTCATTCTGCATGGCCCAGACTATTACGAGGTCATGTTTAACTATGGTTGACTATTCACCAGACACTGATGACTCAAAGGCAGAAAAGTTTATTCTCTTCAATGCACAAACTCATACTTTTAGGTTGTATAATTCTATCAAATCAAGCATCGCTGTTCACTCTCACCTGCTAGCAGCATGTACAGCTGTCCCATTTTGGGGCGCAGGTTGATGGCGGCGCTGACAAAGTGGAACGCCGAGGCGTACTGCTGCATGGTGAGGTGCACCAGACCAAGGTTGTACATGATCTTCCAGTCGAAGGGCGACAGGTATGCCGCCCTCTTGAGGCAGCTGATGGCCTGAAAAGGAAAAAAGGTCAAAGTGCATCAAACGTAAGTGCGCATTAGTCTGCGGTCACAGCGAAGTTTAACCTCTTTCTGTCTAATCGGCAACATGCTTTGAATAAAAAGTTAATAGGATTTGGGTTAGTAGTGCAGACTACTTCCCAGGGGGTGCAATTTATTGAAATCTAAAGCAGTGATGTGAAGTCAGTATTCACGGGTAACTCTGAGTAAATCTTGCAACCTTGGCCTGATTTTCAACCAATTTCAATGTCAGAATATTGTCTTACAGGATCTTAAAATAGCAGTCCAAATCAGGATCCTGGCCTCTTGTGTAGTGTAAAGGTCATTTGCGCTGAACAGAAAACAAAAATAACACAGATCGGGGGGTGGATGGATTAACACATCTTACTCACGGCGACAAATTTCTTCTTGCCAAAGAAGCACATTCCGATATTGTTCCACAGAGTTGTGCTCTCTGGAACAGCGGCAGCAGCGATGCGGTACTTGGTGAGGGCTACATCGTAGTCTCCATGTTGCTGCATCATGCTTCCTGCAGCCAGAATTGCCTGTGGAGGGAGACAAGCAGTGATGCATGTCGATCAGTTGACATAACCAATAGCTCAGCTGAGATGGAGACTATGGTTGCCTATTAATGGCATTAGAGTTTCCTTCAAACAATAAAAGCTTTATGTAAGAGCTCTTTGCATTCTTTATTTTTCCTGCAAATAAAGGTATCTTAAATAAATACAAAGTTTGGAATCACACACACACAAAAAAAGGGTCTGACTCACACATCATGTGTCGTTTCAGAGAGAAAAGGACTAGAACATTTCTGGAGCATTTACTCTCATCTCATGCAAGATTGATTGCACTTCATTCACAGTTTGCTATCATATGCTTTCTTTAGTTTCCTAACGCTACATGTGGATTTTATTTTCAGTCAGTTCATTTCAAAACGTTCACAAAAAGACATAAATACACACACTAGCATGCACACACACACATACACTCACTAAAACAGTGGATGAGACTTTCCTACCAAAAAACTCTTCTTTTAAAAGTTGAAAAAAATATATATATAATCAGTCTGCCAAAATTGCACTCACCTTTACATGACTGGGGTCATATGTCAGAGCATTTCCAAGGTGCTCAAATGCCCTCTGGTTCTGGCCAATCTAATAAGAATAAGCAACATGGAACATATTAAACAGGAGCAATAAACAGTTCTTGCATATGCATACACATGTAAATACACACATATACATTCAAACATACACACAAACATACATACATGCATACACACGAACATACACACACATATATTAACAATATATACACACATACTTATCTACAACATAACAGTCTCATACATTTGGTCTTCATCATTATGCATTATTGATTTACAGAGCAATGGGAATCATTGCCAACAAGTCCAAAACTGAAGACTAATGGTTAGGAAGAAGAATGAGGAAAGAAAGAGGTGAAAGAAGAGGAAGAGGAGGAGGAGGAAAAGAAGAAATAGGAAGAAGAAGAAGAAAAAAAGAAAAAGAAGAAGAGGGGGAGGAAAAGGAAGAGAAGGAGGAGACAACAGTGAAATGTTTCCAACTCACCTGAAGATAGAGTAATCCAAGAGTTGTTAAAAGGTCAGGGTTTTCTGGAAATGCTCTGAACATGGCATGAAAAGGAACACATTTGGACACTTTATAACTTCCCAATTTAGATGATCTTTACTCATACCGCTAATCTATACTATCTTGGTCATACTCTATAAAAGACTCATCAAAACAGTAACTTAAAATAATAGCATCTGCCACTGGAACACCTACAACTAAAAGCCTGTCAAATTTTGCTCCAATTATCCACAAATATTCAAAAATCCTAAGGACATTTACATAATTTGAAATATCAAAGCAATGAAAGTGGGTCTTGAAAGACTACTGTTTCAGTTTTAACTTTCCATTCCACTCGAGTTCTACACTGATGCCCTTCTTCTGTGATACTACATGTGCAAATCAATTTGGAAAGAATGTTTTAACACGTTGCAAGAATGACCAAGAACTAGTTCCACTGAAAAAGGTATGCACTGATGCAGTTATCAAACGAGCAGATAAAGTGCACATTGTCTGTAACTGCCCACAAATAATGAGGCCGCAGAATAATACCCAATGTTCCCTACAACAAAGTACCACAGTAGATGGCCAAGCAATGAACTGGATGTGAGGCAGGGACAAGAGAATTTTTTTTTTTCTGAAGACAGAATACCAATAATATGATCCCAACACTTTTGGCCACTTAATAAGGGTTTTTACACAGCCACCGTAAAATCTGTAGTTTATTTCACATTCCATTTTTCTGTCGGCAGTTTATAAGCAACAACTGGTATGTGAGCTAAAAACCGAAATCAAAAAACCTTTCTCACGAGTAAATTTATTGAAACTCTGTTTTGAAAGTTTTATGCAGGTTCCCCCCTCCCCCCAATTATAACTACTTGCTCACCAGCTCGCTAGTTTGATTCAGTTTTTTGGTCATGCGGCATCCACCCTCTGCATGGGGAATCTCCTGCCTGCCTGCCTGCCTACATCACTAATCTTCATGTGCAAAGAATCACACAGATCAGAGGCCTCAACTCAATACAGCAGCAAGTTGTACATGCACACAACTGAGTTAGCAAAAAAAAAAATAAAATCCTGATTACAATGGTTTTCTCATGCATGCACATTTTCAGCCAAACCCATGGAGAGTTTCTGGTTTTCCTGTCACTGTATGTAGTACATTGAAAGCTCTGTTTTTTCTGTGTGGTTTGTTTTTTCAGTTCTAGGTTTCACAATGTAAATGACGCTTGAGAGAAAGAAGATAACCACTCACTCGACGGCTCTCTTGTAGACATCAGTGGCCATCTGAATGTCTCCCTCCATGAGGTAAATCTTGGCCAGCATCACATATGACAGGTCATGCTTGTTGTACTGGATGGCTCTCTTCAGACATTCTTTGGCCTATGAAAAATATGTAAGTGATTTTTAAAAAAAGAGAAGAGGGTATGCATCAAAACAAAGGAGGCTTTTTATGTGCAGAAACTGAAAATCAAGAAAACTAAGAAATAGGAATATGCGCTAAGCACTCCTACTGAGGGGTTGACTGCCAAAATGGACATCTTCTAGAATCTAAGTACTATCTTTTTACTTGAGAATTAGTTTCTTCTCATACATCATTCTTCAGTTTAAAGCCTTACAATCGTGGCGAGTGGTTTGTGCGGTACGGAGATGAACGCAACACGCTGCCTTCCCCCCATTCTGTATCAATGTCATGACACCGAATGAGAATAGTGTTGGCTCAATGGGTCAGCGAACAACACTGGGTCTCAAAATCACCTGACCCAAAATGGCTGTCCGAGCCACGCAAGTTTCCAAATGGACGCACACTCACAGTGCGCATGCGCATGAAGAGAGGCCAAAAGAGCCATGCGTCTTCTGGCCTCTCTCCTCCAATCAAAGTCTAAGTGGCAGCATTGTCCCACACATTTATGGATGTAGCACTGCAGTCTGGCATTGCGCAATTGCATGCACAAACTTCGTTCGTTCGGGAGTTTACGTACCATTAGGGGTTATGATCGTCCGACTTTAAACAATCTTTCCTATTGTCCTGTACCATTTCTCACAATATCTACGCAGTTAATTTAACCAAAGATCTGCCTGTAACGGAATGTTCTGAGCACTATAAACAAAATTACAGTACATGTCCTCAGAAACAAACACATGCACACACAGACATCTGTAAGCATTTTACCAATGTGGCGACAGGCCAATAACACTCACAGTTTCTACACTGTTACATCCCAAAAAGACAAGACCACATCCACTTCAAATAAATTTCATTCACTGCACAAAGTGTTTGACTGAAGTGACTGAAACATTCTGACCCATATGTACATCCTTGCTACATTCCAATATTAACAAAGATATTCTTCTTTTTAACTACATTCTCTTTTTTTTTTTCTTCCAAGGCATTTGAAACTATACACAATGACTCAAGTTTGAAGAATCTAAGATATAGAGGATGACATAGCTACTGTACCTTGATATATTCCTTGAGGTACATATAACAGACTCCAAGGTTGATATATCTACTGTACCTTGATATATTCCTTGAGGTACATATAACAGACTCCAAGGTTGTGGCTAATCTCCCAGTCTTTCTCTGTCATCCGGGCTGCTTCTGCATAGACATCAATAGCTGCTTTGTGGCGACCAAGCAGGAAGCTGGAAGAGAGTCGAAAACCCAAAACATTAGTTTAAGACCAACAAGGCAGCAAGGAAGATGCTGCATGGAAGACGCTGGACTTTAAACTTCATGCATTAAGGGTTGGATGCAAGCCTCCCTTGGCTTGGCAACATAGCAGTTTGATAATAGTTCCAGAAGTGTTTGTTTCAGTTACTTTTTTCCTTTCTTTTTCTTATACATTGACTGAAATTACAACAAATAATATTACTTAGTCTCATCTCTTTTAACAGTCAGCATTCCTGTGCGCACACAAGTGCAAAATATAAAAGACATACCTGACATTTTGAGATTACTGCAGCAAAGATAATCATTCATCAGTTGACTTGAAATTCTTATGTAAGTCTGCATGATTACATAATGTTTCTAGAGAAAAAAAAGAAGAAATACCACCAAGCTTTCATGTGATACAGTTCTGCTGTATTTGCAACCTTTCATTAAAAAGAAAAACAGCCTGATTAACTTAAACAAAAGATAAAAGAAATCATTAACAGAGATTTTCTTTTTCCCTCGCAAGGGAATTACAGCTGCACAAAAATATGCTAATCAGAGGCAGTGGCAGGCATAATCCTCCTTTCTTACAGGGAGCGAGCCACTTGTTTCAGATTGTCGGGATTCTGGGCGTTGATGAGGGAGCAGGTCTGAAAGCATTCCAGCGACTCCTGGATCCTGCCCTCCTGCCGCAAGATGAGTGCCTGGACATAGAGGGCGTACTCACACAGCCCGTTAGATTCTTGAAGTTGATCTTTGATGAGGCCCTACGAGGGATGAGAGTAGTAAAAGCAGAAAATGATGATTGACAATGAGGACACGTGAAACCACCAATCGCCCACACTGACACCATGTCCATTTACACTCCATTTGTAACTAAATTATCATTTATTTCATTCTCTGGTCTGTAGATAGCTTGGAAACTTTTACATTAGTTACATACTGACTGTTTCCTACAATCTTTTCATAAATGGCACTAACTACAAACATGACTGCATATATACTGATAAGAGAAACCCTTGGTATTTCCAGCCAGGTCAATTTAATTCCAGGGTCAGATGAACGACTAACAATTGGAAATAAAAGACTTTAATAGGGCACATGTAACTATTACAGAATACTCCACATACACATTCATATTACTCTATTGGCACACAAGCTGTTCAACAAAAGTGAGTCGTGAATAGCAGAGTTGAGAACAGGACAGAATTAAGTGACTACGGTGCTAAAAATGCTAATTGGGAGAAGGTTGATTTCATACAGGAACAGCGCTTTTACTCCTATCATGGAGAAACTCCAAGCAAATCTGGATCAATGAGACTTATAAATATGTATGTAAACATACATGATCATGTGTAATATACAGCTGTACATAAATCCGGTTTCTTTTGTTGATAAATATAGTCTTTGTCTTTGAAAAAAGAAAATAATTAGAAAAGTATTTTCATCATATTGCATTCTAATTTTTCATATGGAGTGACTATGTTAAGGGCCTGTACCTGTAGCTTTTATGAAACCAAAGTTTGAAGTAGCTTGTCAGAGTGATGGATACAAACATACTGCAGTGTAATAACACTCAAATACTGTATACGCCATATATTTCGCGAGTCTAAATTTTCGCGAATCGGGAATTCCCGGCGATTTCGCGAGTGGTTAAATTCGTGATCGTGGAGTCCTGTACTGAACGGAAAAGTGTACATGCGTATGCCACATTCACATCGAAATCAGAGTCAATATTTCTGTGTGTCTTTAATTTCAAGTATAGCACCTGACTCGCGAAATTCGCGAAAAATAAAAGCAGCGAAATATTCAGCATATACAGTACCCCAATCAGTCAATAAGCATTATATACAACATAATCTGTACGGTCAGTTTGCTTACATTTGATACTGATATAAAGTAATCATATTCTTAGTACCTTTCATTCGGCAGTAACTATGGGAACTTATCAACAGCACAAATCATCAGATATGGCTGTGCATAGTGATGTTGTTATGAATATTAATAATAATATCCAGAAATATGAATGATAAAATTCTCACCTTGCAGTTTTCAAATTCTTTCTTTACATAATGTAGGTGAATCAGCCAATTCCTTCTTTCAAACACAGGCAGCTCTGGTGCTAAAAAAAAAAAAATAAAATAAAAAAAATAAATATATATATATATATATATATATATATATATATATATATATTAAAAAATGGCAATTTCACAACAAAACATTTATGCCAAAACAAAGCATTTACAAAACACACATCTACAAAACAAAACATTTACTGCAATTGTGATTTACATATCACAACAGCTGTAATTTCCAGGTTGGCATACCTACAGAATCAATGTCTACAGACATTTCAGATTTGTACATGTTGAGCACATTTCACAAAGATATTTTTGATTTTGAATTCATTTGTCATTTTTTCCCCTTAGATTTCTTTATGAATCGTGTTCTTTATATGAAAGAAGAAAATTGCACATCTATATGCACATCATTTTGGTAACATGGCAAGTGTTGTATGGGGGATACAAAGATGATGGTTTGCAAAGCACAAGTTGAAGATATTTGCAACACTGACATAAAGTTTGCATATTTACAGAATGATATTGTCCTTAAGACAATCAAATAATATGTAGCTCATTGTTAAACAAGGACTGTTCCATTACATTATGGATATTCATACAAATCTACTCAGTAGTAATAAGCAAAATATTTATAATTGATTATTGTTGCCACAACGTGGCTTTAAGCGATTGATTACCATTAAATGCCAAGCATTCTTGACAGGCATTTTTTTTTAATCTCTCTTTCCCTCATCTTTATCAAGAGGTATACATTGGCAATTTACTTTGTGTAGATATATACCTTTCTTGCCCCTTGCTCTTGTTTGAGGCTTTTGCTGTTCCTCGCGGTGTGGACTAGGTTCAGGGGCTAAATCTGATGGCTTCTTCGGTTCTGGCTCAGCCCTTCTTGGCTGAACAGTATCTTCTTCTGCCATGCCACCAATCTGTTCACATAGAAGTGTAGAATGCTACTTAATTATTTCATGTGTAATTATTAGCCCAACCTCAACATTCTGTACCCACATATTATTGATACATTCACAGACTTTTATTAAGTTAAGATAACCTTTGTAAGCACTTAAGATTTCACTGTATAAATATCTGAACAAGTCATACTTCTGTGCACGGGAATAACCCTAAAAAGTAGTAAATGTATGATGATAAATTGAATGCAGATATATTAGAAGAATACATCAGTAAAATTTGAGAAAAAAAAATATTGGACTATATGTTCAGAAGTTCAGAAACTGCTTGAGAAAGACTGAGGTTTTGGTAGTGCTATCACTGGATTAAGAAGACTACCACAGTTTGACTTTGAGATGTCAAAGTAGTTCAATAATATGAAGAAAATGCACACAGAAATTGATAAAATTTCATTCTTAAAGAAGTGTACACATGCCATACACATGTTACTGATAAATGTAAATGTTTATTATTCTTCCTGCCTTCAGTTCTGAAAGAGGTAAGCCACAACGCTCCTTCATTAAGCATGAAAAATGAGACTACAATTGTATACTGCGAAGCATTTTCCTCAAAAATTTTAATTCACTTTTACTTTAACTGTTTTGCAGAGGTATAATCATGGAAAGCATTATATCCCGTTTTGTCTTTCTTCCCTTTTCTTTTTTTTTTCTTTTTTCTTTTGTTAAGAAAATGTCTGCAACTGCTAGGACAAACTAGGGTTGGTTCCTTCCTACCACTACCACACCACACCACCAGCACCAGATAGAACCTAGCTACAGCTAGACTAAAGACTCTAGTACCATTCATTCAACAAGGCATGGCATCATCGCATAGATCCAGACTCTGCTCTAGACCATCTAGCACTAGCACTGCAGTCTACCTTGTCTGGCTGACCAGTGAGACTCTGCCTATGAAGGAACATGTTGGAAAGAGTATGAGCTGATCTGTTCAAATAAATTATCATACCTGGTTAACATACCTGGTTGTGGGCATTAAAGTTCTACAGAACTTATTTGCCCCTCTGCTACTCCATCGTCTGGATGCGGTGACTAAGAAACTTTTGTTTTTCAAATTCATGGAATTCTTCTGTCGAGATGTTTTCATTGCAACTGATTGACAAATTGCCCTACATCGACGTAAATAAGAACTGAATTGATCAGTGTTTTAGCCATAATAAAAAGTCATGGGCGTACATACTCAAGCAGGATTCTAACCTTCGACCTCCTGATCACCGGACAGGCGTCATCTCCACTAGCGGCTAGACCACTAAAACACTGATCAATTCAGTGCTTATTTATGTCAATGTAGGGCAATTTGTCAATCAGTTGCAAACTTTTGTTTTCTGTGCTGTGCGGTTTAGTGAGAACATGGGCATGAAAATTGCTGTTCGGAGTCATATTTGTCCTTTTTTGACTTCCGTTTCCATATGCTTTCTCCAAGACAAAAGTTAGATTTGAAAGAGTCGAGACCTTTGTCGGCTTTGAGTGATGATGTGCTGTTTACCACATAATCCACAATAATTCTTAATGAATTACAGGTAATTTAATAGTGTCGTTGCCCACTAAAGACGTGTAATTGTGATTTTCCCCCCCCCCCCCCCCCCATTCTTACTTGACGTACTGGGGTGCATAGGTATAGCGTAGTTCTACATTGGCGTTTAGACAGTGGTAGGCAAGTCAGTGGTATTTAACGCCGATTCCAGTATGTTATGCCAGTACACATACACACACACACCAACTTTAACACGCGGGACTACATAACTTAACATCTCGGTCCTATGTCAGCTCGATACAAAAACTATCATCTCTGTCTACGGTAAAAGCGTATTTTCTTAAAACTCAACTCATCTTTCCACTGGTTAATGTCAACACCGTTTACTATACTGCTAACAAACATTCATGCAACAATTGAAATTACGAGCATTTTGTAGCGTAGGGCCTACCTTCTCCTTGGTAACATCCGACTCCGTTTCTGCCATTTTGATCAAAATATTTTGACAACCTCGCATCCAGGATCTAGGATATCTCGACACCACAGCACAGGGCCGTGGATTACATCAACAGCTCGTTACGATACTGTGTAGACCCTACAGTGTTTATTCCGAAGGTTCGCATTGGCATACCCACTTTCTTTTTAATGTGGGCCCAACAAGTAGGCCTACATTCCTACATTATGCATTTTGCAAATGCATTAGATACATAATTATACTGTATAATGAAAATGGACATGATCAAGTACAATAATATAACACTTTAGATTCATGATTGTCATGTTCGGTAAACTTCACTACGCGGGTGTATCTCTTTTCGACTATGCCGTATCTCTGACTATGTCAAGTTTTTGTCAAATTTACACTAGGCATTGCCAAAAATTCGTCGGCAAAACATCATTGATAAAATCCAAACCCCCATTCTGAGTTTAACGTGGCTGAATTAATGAAAAGAGTAGATACTGGAAACTGAGACAGGGATATTTTTTTTTCTCTCTCTCATGTTTTATTCTGTAGGCATACGTGTTTATCATGTTGCGTTTGTCGGTTGTCATAGGCGCTATGATATTTGCTTTTGGATTTAAGTTTTTTTTTTTTTTTTAAAAGGCTAACATATCTTAAGTCGAAAGTCTGTTTAAACAATAAATTTCATACGATGACTGGTATACCTCAGCCGTCACTTGGCCGTATTGTATAATTTTCTCATAGGTCTGTTGTACATCTTGATAAAGTGTGAGAAGTTTCACATGTTCTAATGTTTTAAAGTTTGGCTCAATTCAAAATGTGTTTAAAGGGGCCGTGAAGCCCAAATCAACCTATTTTTCAGGTTTAGGCCAACTTTATGTAATGTTTTGTGCTGATTTCGCATTTACAACTACTTTTTGATGATTCTGATGAATAAAAGAGTTATTTTGAGAGAATATACAGCTCTGGGAACGCCCCCTGAAAAAATGTCAAAAACACGCCCACGGCGCGCGTAAGTCCTCATACGTCATCTCAAGAACGATGCGAGTTCGAGCGCTAGCCGAGCAGACGCTACTCAGCTGTATTATAGCACGTAGTTCTGTTAGCGGATAGCAACACAACTACCCAGGTCAAAAAACCAGTAGAAACCAGTAGAAACCAGTAAGCATTTTTAACTGGTCGTTACTGGTTTTAACTGGTCTCAACTGGTCTTAAATGGTTTCAACTGGTACCAGTTGAAACCAGCAAGGTAACTCCAACTTTCCAGTAACAAAATGAGCAATTCTAATTGAAACCAGTTGAAGACATACTGGTACCAGTTGATACCAGTTTAATCCTACTGGTACGAGTTTATACCAGTTGAAGTTGCACTGCTTACCAGTTGAAACCAGTAAAAGTCTACTGATGGCCAGTTGTAATACCAGTTCAAATATCACTATACCAGTTGGTAACAGTTTCTGTCGGTTGAAGTCTTATGGTACCAGTTGATACCAGTTCAAGTGTCATTTTGTACCAGTTGATACCAGTTCAAGTGTCATTTTGTACCAGTTGATACCAGTTGAAGTCTTACTGGTACCAGTTTATCCCAGTTGAAGTTGCACTACTTACCAGTCCAGTTGGAGCCATTAAGTCTACTGTTTGCCAGTTGATACCAGTTCAAATATCATTTTGTACCAGTTGGTAACAGTTCCTGCCAGTTGAAATTTTACTGATACCAGTTGATACCAGTTCATGTCTCACTGTGTACCAAATGATATCAACTGAATGTCTACTCTACTGGTCTATGAGTTGATACCAGTTCAAGTCTCAATGTGTACCACGGTGCCACTTGATACCAATTGCAATCTACTGGCACAAGTTGATACCAGTTGAAGTCTCATTGTGTACCAGTTGATATCTTAAGGTAATGGTAACTGCGTCTGATGCCAGTTTGAGTCTTACCTGGAGTCTACTTTTTGAATTCGATCAGTTCATCAAACTGAATTAAAAAGTAAATTAAACTTGTTTTAAAAAATCAAATTAAAAAGTAAACAAAACAAAATGATGCAAAACATTTGACATGATTGAACTTGGACTCTTAATGACTTCAACTCAATTCAACTGGAACCAATTTAGATCAGTTGACACTTAAACTGACAGACTGTATTTCGACCAGTTTGTGTGTGTGTTTGTGTGTGCGTGTTTGTGTCGGTTTGTGTGCAAATGGTTAGTTGACACAATTTGAAACCCATGTACCTGACTGCATGGACTTGCTTACCACTTCATTCTAGATTAAAACCCAGTAACTAAAACATTGAAATGTTGATACCACTTGATACCAGTTGGTTTCTATTGGTTTCTACTGGTTCTATTGCGCATGAATATTCATAAGCTATTCAAATCCTCTATGTGAAAAAGATAGAATATTGTTAAATTTATTGTTTTATGATTTCCATAAACTCTTAAATGTCTGAAATGTAATTAGAAATTTACCTAATATTATTGCCGTGATATTCACAATTTCCACTTGTGCCTTTGATGAGGTATTTTCATATTTTTATAATAAAAATGTAATCTACTTGGTAACCATGTCTTAAAGTATTGCAACTAGATGGCCCTATATATATGAATGAAATATCCCTTGCACTAACTAGGTCTAGGACATAGGCTAAGCCTAGATGTACTTGTAGGTATAGGCTTTAAGTCTAGCTGTAGGATTATGATAGGGTAGATATTAACAATGTCGTGACATATACACATGTTCTGGTATGAACCCATACATCAAATAATTCAACACTAAATTAATTTTGTCAACTGGATCCTAGTTGATTCCAGTTGATACCAGTTGAATCCAACTGGTACCAGTTGATTCCATTTGGATGAATACCAGTTGATACCAGTTGATTCCAGGTCCCATTTTCCATATTGAAACCAGTTGCCTTAAGTGGAATCAACAGGTACCAGTACCAGTTAGCCAACTGGTTTTTCGACCTGGGTAGTGATCGAGACCTCTAACTTGTTTAGCTATTCTTCTTATGAATAACCCTTGAGGCTTTAAATCGACAGTAGTATGGAAGAGAGCGCAAGTCACTCTTCCAGTTCAGATTCCGAACATCGACAGTCTTGCTGAATTTTATGACCAAATTCCAGTTATTCTGCCTACTCAACGTGCAGAAATAAGGCCCTAACGTTACGGCTACAGTTTGAGCCAGAGCTCGAAAATGAAGTGGAAGATGAAGGTGCAGTCGGAGGTGAAGACGAGAATGAGCCAGAAGACATTGAGAGGAGGCTGGGCAACAGAGATTGGTAAGTCAAACTGTTGATTTTCATTTAATTGAAATTCTACTGTTTTTTTCTGTAGTTCCCTATAGTTACCAATTTGCCCCTTACCCGTACTTTTGCGGCTTCGACGTGCATTACCCAATCGGCCTGGGGAGCTGTGCGCGCTTGCCATAGCCGTGCACAATCACTGTCAGCCGAGCCTGGCCGCTCGGCAAGCTGGCCGCGCCATGCATGGCCGTTCTATCGATGTATTCGGGGTATTTAGCGTTGGCGTAGATTTATCGTTGTTTTTGTTTTTGTTTTTTTTTCATGAGCTGGCCTAGGAACTCGTAACTGAATGAGCAGAATTTAGATTTGTTTCGCTCAGCAATCACATTTGCATAAGCTATGATGTTGATTTATGGTAATGGGCTGGACTCTGTATAAAAAGTAAACAACAACAACAACAACACATTTTTTATTGTGGACTATAGCCAATAGGGAATTATGTATTTATCGGGCTCCCACCAGCTCAGCCCCGGCGGTTTTCCGATGCTGATGCATGTACAAACAACAGCTGCGCCTAATCTTGCAACCACTACGTGCAAGACGTGACTGCAGTGACTGCACAGTGACTGCACTGGGATCGACATGCTGATGAATGATGATGTTTCATTTCATTAATTATCCCTGCTCTTTATCTGATCATAAAACCTAAATCTGAAATTTATGTGCATTCTTACAATGAACAGAATTTTAATCAGGCATTTTTAGGGCTGCCAACTCTCATGCATTGAGCGTTGAGCCGTTTGATAGACTCACTCATTTTGGTCCTTTCTCACTCTTATTTCATTTGCATGCATTTCTATTGATCTCACTCATTTTGACTCCTGAATTATAGCATTGGCCTATGGGAGTCTCACTCTCAACTAGATAAGTTTCCAGTGTTGGCAACCCTGCATTTTATTGCTTGTCTTGAAAATCTTACAGCAGAATAGGCCCTACATGTAGCTGCATGTAGGCTACCTAGGTTCTAACATTGTTAGATCTATCTATAACGTTATTAGAGTTTAGACCTCACATAGGGCTAGGCCCCCCTATGTGGAAATTCTTTTCTTTTTCTTCAACAATTGTAATATTTTTAATCAATGTTTACGTCAACTAAAGAGACAAACTCTGATCATTCCAATTTCAGAGCAAAGTGTTAATTTTTTGTTTCATCTAGTACCATATCATCTAGTATTATGATTTTGTTTTTACTTCATTTAAATTCATTGATTTACATACATCTTTTTCTTCTACGAGTATTTGATACTAGTGTATTTATACATGGGGGAGGGGGGAAGGATTGCAAATATTGGCCCGTGGTGCATGATAATGAATTTTGGCAAACTTGTAATATATTGCAAATTAACCATGCCTCAATGACATAATATCTCGTGTACATTTCACACAAGAGGGATACTTAGTAGCTATACACACTTTTTTCAACCTTGCATAATAGCAGATGGGAACTTGGGAAAGAGGTCATATGTAATATGATACTGGAAGTGTTCCTAAAAATACTTATTTTGAATCAAAAAAGTTATTTTTGTCACACATTTTTTATTTCAGAAAGCAAGCAATAATCCTCATTTCCTTGATCCCCCATTTCTGTCTTTTGTTCAGGTGCTCATGCAGTGGAGGATGTGTTGCCATGCCGATGGTCAAGGAGTCTGTGTGCTGCAAAGAAATCGCACGAGTGGTGGCAAAGATGGACTCTTTTGCTGGCGACGACTTGGATTGCATCACCATGCACCTAGGGTTCAAGACCATTTTTGCCTGGATGAATATGTATTACACTTAGAGACTGCATACTATCAGAATACAAACAACAATATGATGTAGATGCCAGAGGTGATGCCACAGACAACAAGTAAGTGTTTTTATGTTTTTGTTGTTATTTTTTGTGTGTTTTATAAGAATTTTAGTTATACTGTAGTTTAGATTTGAAATATGCTTGAATATACCCAAGTTTGTTTGTGTGTGTGTGTTTTTTTTTTTTTTGTGCCAAACTTTTAGGCCAAAAAAGTGAAAACCCATTCGCAAGAAATAGTGTATAGGCCCTATGTTACATATGCAGCCTTTGACTGATATTTTCATGGATACACTGTACACAGATCTAGCATTGGTGTCTTGCTTAACATGTGAACAATTAAAAAATTATTGAATTAAGGGGAAGTTGTTAGGCCATTATCTAGCGTACGTTCACTACTGAGTATACATGTGTGGATTAAATGTATGCACGAGTACACATATGAGTAATTTGCACTGGCATAGATGGGGTCACAGGACCGTGCCCCCCTCCCCCCTTGATCGGGGAAAAAAAAAAAAAAAAAAAAAACTCTAATATGGACTTTCAGTGCGTGCCATTTCATGAACTGATATTCAAAACTCTCCCTACCGTAGGGGGTGTATCCCCTCTCACACCCTCTCCCACTCGGTCGCCTTGGCCACCAACCCCCCCCCCCCCCCCCACCCTCCACCCCAGTTGAAAATTCACCACAGTGGCAATATGAAAGCCTGATGTACATGTAATATGTTCATGCACTATATATCTCTACAGTCATCTAGAATCACATAAAGGCATATTTCACACTATTGCTAATCAATATCTGATGCACATTAAGGAAACATTGAGAAAGAAAAGGAAGCCATTTATCAAAGACAATTTAACTTCTTTGATTTTTTAATTCTCTCCATTCTAAATTTCAAATTAAGTACATGTACTCTTTCTTTCCTTTCTGTACAGGAGAAACCGCCATGTTGCCTACCGACAGCTAGCGAGATGGCGTTGGAGAATTCCTTGGAAGATCTGTGCGGTTACCACTGCCTTCATCTGCGGTTAACATGATCAGCAAAACATTTCCATCTAAGGAGTACAAGGGATTCCAGCTGTAAAACCCATAAAGAGACTGACATTTACAGATTTTGACCTTGACCTTTGACTGCTGACTTTTGACCACTGACCCCCAAAGTTGCTATAATCACTGCCAGTCAGTATACATTCACATATACTAACTTCAATGAAGATACCTTAATTGAAGCATTTGCAAGAAATAGAGAAAAACTAGAAATTTCTACATTTCAACTTGACCTTTGACTTTTAATCTCATGACCCATATGTTGTCTGTTGAGAATCTTTATTTGGTAGTACATGCATACACTAAGTTTCAAGAAAATACCTCCAGGCATTGCATAGATATGGGGGGGGGGATAGAGAAATTTTGAACATTTGACCTTGACCGTTTGACCTTGAGCATGTGCACCTGAATGTTGATAGGCAAAACTTTGCCCATGCACTCAGTTATACATTCCAAGTTTCATTAGGATTTGTACCTTAAACTGTTAGTTACGCTGTCCACAAAATTCATTACAGACGGACGGACACGTGAACTGACGAACGGACAACTTGAAAACACACAATGCTTCCGCACTACTTCCTGGCAGAGGCATAAACATCAATCAATCAATCAAGATAAATAAAATGTGTGATTACCCCAAGCACACAATCCTATCCCCAACTGAAGCCCTCTGTTTGATTTTTATATATGTTTCTGTGTTGAAAAAAAAAATAATCCATAGCACCATAATAGAACATAGTTTCTAAAAATAACAAGTGAAAATGTTCACTTTTGAAGGAATGAATATGAGAAAAGAGTGAATTCTGAGTGAAATTAGAGTCAAATCGGAGTTATCTCTGAGGTCACTCCACAAAAGTGGAAATACAAATTGTCACTCAAATTTCACTGTAAATTCATTTTTTTTATTCAATCCTCCAAGAGTGCATATTTCTTGCTTGTTATTTTTTTAGAGAGTACATGTTCCATGAAACAAAATCATGCACAACCAATAGACACACACACACACACACACACACACATATTGCACAACAACAAAAAAGTTTCATTTTGTGCATTCAACAGTGGGAAAAAAAATCACAACACAACTTCATAGTTTGGCAAGAGCTTCTCCATTATTCAAAAAGCTGCATGATCAAAGAACAGTTGGTACTCATCATATAACACGTCAAAAGGAAAATTATATGAAAAATAATCCAAAAAGAAAAAAGCTACATTATGTAATTAAAAAATCATATCAAACAAATATAGTATCTGAAAAGGACAAAAAACAAATTCATGGTCAAGAAAACTTCCATAACACAAACTGTGCTTGGTATTCTTTCATGTACACTGTACATGTTTTATCTAAAGCGCTCAACTAAATGCTATTACCTTAAATGCAACATTCTCTGACATGATCTCTTTTGCAATGAAGCTTTCATAAAATGTTGAGAAATTACTGCCCAATACTAACAAGAACTTTGTGCACAATTTACATGAAAGTAAAACTAGAAATAGATGTGAATGTACAGGAGCGGATCCATGAATTCCATAAAGGGGAGGCGCCATTCTAAATTAACCCCCTCCCCTTTTTGTTATATTTCTTTTGTTTAACAAAAAAAGAATAAAGAGGGGTGTTGCGCCCCCTCTGGATTCGCCACTGATGAAGTTTGACAGTATGCTTCTCTATGACTTTGATTTACAGTATCGCAGTTGACCTTGCCTAAATATAACTCCCATTTACATGTTATTGGCATTAACTGCATTATTGTCTTTGTTAAATCTCTTTATACAGCTTGTATGCGGGGTACTCCTTGTTTTATTGTACCGCTATTCTTTTTGGCGACCACAAAAAGTGCAAGGTTGTAAAAGTTGAAGGTGATTAGATATCTGCACTGTACTTCAATATACATCATCTCTTGACTGTGTGGTAATTGGCTCAACTGAAATAAAATATAAAAACGAAAACTATATGGCTAATGCTTGGTCAGGTACAAACACAAAGGGTGTCTTGCACAAATAGCTACAGACCATCACAAACACCAACTTTGACTTTAACTACTAAAATGCTGTGGAAGTTATTGCTGTACAACGTTTTGATAAAACTTTGGTTAACATGGCATCACTTTGTCTGAAAAACACACAAAAAATAAGTCTTGCACACCTGCACCTTCATTTCATCACAAACACCAATTTTCATGTCAATTGTCAATCACCTGCCCGACTAACGTCACACTGATACCTATCACATACCCCTTCACACTATGTTTGGCGGGTGTATGATAATCTGCCAGAGGAAGGAACTGAGTACACCTAGGAGTAATTTTATGATAATAATGTAAGACTATGCAATCCAAGCCACAAGTTAACCTCTTTCATGTTTGAATGACTGTAGTGGACTCCCATTACATCAAAGTCCTTGGGACCCACAGTTTTCTTTCGTTATATTGAAATTTTGTTATAACCGAACAAATAAACAATAAAAACACATAAAGTGGATAATGTTACGGCCCAAATTTTTACTTGGTTATAACTGGAATTTCGTTATAACCGTGTTTGTTCTAACGGGAGTGCATTTTACATCATATGACATACACTGTATATAATCTTGACATCCATATGATATATATATATATATATAGATGATAATATGTGTGTCATAAGCTAAGTTATTGCTAGAACAGCCTCCCAAAGCATACAACATGATTATGAACATGATACAGTAAATGTACATGTATCACAGAAAACAGGGTCCAGAGTGAAACCATGAAAAATTGTTCATGTTTTCATGATACCTTTGTCTATAACTATGTGTCTAGCATACTTCTTGCATATGGATGAAAGGCCTAGGAAGAAAGCCTATAGGATGGATAATCAGGTATCCAGACAGAAGTGGCTAGTATGCTGGCGAATGAGCTCATCCTTGGCCTGGTATGTGTACTGGCTGCTAAGGAATGGTGGGGCATCTTTCTTTTCCAGTTCACTTGCGCTGTAGTTGACACTCCAACGGGATACCTCTTCCATGAGGTCATGAACATAGGCTGCCATAAGAAAAGAAAATATCATAAAAAATGTGTATATATTTGTTTTAGAAATACATATCAACAAGCATGGTTCTATTAAAAAAGGAAAACCAATACATATACACACACACATATGATATATATATATATGTATATATATATATATATATATATACACTAGGTGTTACAAAAAAGCATTTCCTGCTTTGGATCCTTAATAGTTCAAAAGTATGTATCAGATAACACTGACATTGATATGTGCAATAGCTGATTAATGTACAATTTTTTTTAGAGGTGCTTTAGAAATGATAGCATAAATCAGATTCAGTAAATTCAAGATTCATTTTAAAGTTAGATTTCAGATTCTGCTCTGTTTTCAACCCTCTGTACAAAATGTAAATTTTGCACAGGGGTCAGATGTGTATGGGAGTGTGTGGTTAACACCCTGACAATGGTCCTGAACAATGGTCAGGATTGGAATGGTCTATTACATATTCATGAGAAATTCCACTTTCACAGCTAGTCTTTATTCATCCTGAAATGTAGTGTATGCAAGCACATGAAAACATGTGCTGATTTTGTTCATCCGTGCATGCATGTTACTCTTTACCATGAATTCAGACTAACAGTAACAGTGCCTAGGGCAATCCATCATGAATTATTAATAAAGCATTCATGTGCCTTGGAGCAATAGTCGGGAAGCCTAGTGAGCAGAGCTCTGAAAAGGTGGTATTCGTGGTATTCATGTCTATTGTTCAGGGTCATTGAAAGCACACACTCACATACACATGGCTCTTGTGTGTAAAGTTCAATTTTGTACAAAGGGTTAAAATTGACCAAAGCCTGGATATTTACTTTAAAACCAATCTCTGATTTAACGAAACTGATTAATGCTCTCATATTCAAATCACCTCCAACTAAAATGTAGACTATTCAGCTATTACTTATATCAATAAGAGTGGGATTTTTTTTTTTCTTTTTTAACTAGTATATGGTTGGGGATAGGGCTGGTGGAGGGACATGGTGTGATTCTTTCAGCATAGCAGAAGAAACAATAACATTAAAATGAGAGATAAGGGAAGGTGATAACCAACAAGTGATCCCACTGAAGTTGACAAGCTAGATATGAAATATTATGTATTTCTTTTTTTTTTTTTGGGGGGGGGGGAGGGAAGGGTGACTCAGAACCCCAAAGAACCATGCCTACATATTAAAACACATAAATAGACAAAAAGCAGGCCATTGAAGGACAAAGAACTTTCAGATTTTGAAGAAATGTGTTGAATTTGTATCGCAACAAATGAACAAAAGATACATCACAACATGGCGAGTTATAATTTCAAGTAATCTAAATTTAATTTCCATACTTTCTTTATCTGTGTACATTATTATTTCTGGTCTGTGATCATTCTTTTCCTGTAGAGAGGGTAATGACAAAATTATATTCACTTACAGAATGAGACCTTTCCTTTGCATACCTTAACTGATGCTTTCTCAGGCTTATACTTGGGCGTGATGACTTTGTACCGCTTTTTCCCACTCTTGGTAGTTGCCTGCGGACAGTTGCTATTGGCATTGTAGTGGAGTGCAGCTAGTTGGAGTCTGAAGTAGAATTTGAAACCAATAAATCAATTTTAAAAGTCTCTGGTTTGAACAAATCCTTATATAGTATTGAATTCCTGAGGCTGGAGAGATTCCCGAGGGGATCATGCTCATGGCTAGCAAGAAGCTCATCCAGCATCTGTAATGTGAAACAAGAAAAGTTCATGATTGTGCCTTTGATTTGGTCAATGGCATATGCCATGAATGCTCAAAATTGACAAATACTAGTAAATAAGAAACACAAATGTAATAAGAAAGCATATTTATAGAATATATGGTCAACTTCATTAAAAAAAAAAAATCCATAGGATACATGCCAAATCAGTTCCTTACAAAATGTTTGTAATTCTCACAACCTGCAGTTTTACAGCGTGGTTGAGCAATGATCTATAATCATAATAAGAAATTCTCATTTGTCAAGCTGACTGACAAGCACCTGATAATATATTCAGATGAATAAACTTAAACAGCCAAGAAACTATGGAATAAAATGTATAGGTTTTAACTCTCTCAAGCACTAAATCTGCACCTACGTAAAAGCATTTAATCACAGGTTCACATTATCCACACTATCGTACAGTGGTACCGTATATATCCTGACAAAATATTATGCAGCTAAAATATTTTTAGCTCGATAAAATGTCAGATTATGCATTTAACAAAATAGCTATGCTTCATCTAACACTCTCACGCAATCTTGATCGTGGGTAGAAGCATTCACAACTGTACCGTACCTGGGGGGGGGGGGGGGGGGGGGGGGGGCATTGTGCACTTCTGCCCCCTACGATTTTACAAGGAATTTTTTTTTTCTGCTTCTCAGCTGATATTCGATATTGGAGGGAGAACATGTAACAGTTACTATGCAAAGCTACCCACCCAATTTCATCCTCCAAAATTTTGTGACATGCACTATGTAGCTCCCCCCTCCCCATAAGCTCCCTGGACTTGTACGACTTGAAACCCGGCAGTGGATCACTGACAAAATTGTCAGTAACATCAGTTACTGATGCATTTTTTTTTTCTTGCAGTTCTTTAGAAATGCAGATTTGGTGCAAAATTTATAATTCTATATATTAGCCACAGTAAGGCTACAATGTACCTTGTATACCGGTACCTACCTTTAAACTATAGCTATATCAATTACAATTCAAAGGTATTTGCATTTTACCGGTACTACAGACTACAGAATGTTGTAAAAGCACTGTATAGTAACATCAGTTACGGTACAGTACCATGGTACCGGGACTGTGGAATTGCCCATATGGATAAATTGCAAATGAAGTCTGCATCTATTACACGTAGACACAAACCTACTGATATTGACCCATGGATGTGTCTGCATTTATGGTCCTGGCCCTTCTGCCTTGATGCGACCGAGTTGCGACTACAGTTTATGTCACTGCCTTTCTTCTCAATTAGGACGGGCAAGTTCTTTGTCCATACAACTTTGACTTTGAATTTGAACTTTGTCTTGACTTTAGAACATAGGTGACCTATATATAAGGCTTTCTTTGACTGAGTTACAGCCATACAGGTCTGAGGTAGGTACCCCAAACCAGTATGCTCTTATTTTTTTTGGGAAAAAAAAAACTGAGCCTGTCATCATGTACTAACCACCCTGTTATTTGTATATCGATATCATTCGGATTCATTGTCATTGCCAGGGCTGCCAACTCTCACTCATTGAGAGTGAGACTCACTCATTTTGGTCCTTTCTCACTCTAAAACTTTATTTCATTTGCATGCATTTCTATTGATCTCACTCATTTTGACTCCGAAATTATAGCATTGGCCTATGGGAGTCTCACTCTCAAGTAGTTTCCAATGTTGGCAGCCCTGCATTGCTATCGAGTATACCCATGGTATTTCATTTGTCACTGCAACTAGTGTAGTGTATTGATTTATGACTGCAGTCACATCACACTCACACTCACACAGTCACAGAGCATAGCCAGCTACCGTGACATATTCGATTCACGAATGAAAACACAAAGAAAAACCCCACATTTTTACCGAATTTCTAATTTTGTAAGTAAATGCCGAACCTAAAAAAAAAAAGATCGGTCCCCTCTTGTTCTGCGTGTGCGTCTTCACTAGATCTAGACGTGGTCTACTGGTATGTGCAAAGTCTATATGGAGGTTGCTGAAAGCAGTCACAGGCTATGACGAAATGGAGTGCACAGTGCAGTGGTGGACTACTAGTACAGTATTTCACGGTAATGCCGAACGAACGTAGTCGTAACCCGTAACCGATAGTCATTGTGGTACTCACTCTCATTTTCCTCCTCTTCTCAGCGGCTGGTTGTTGTTGCCACTCCTCTTCAACTCGGACGATTCGCATTGCTGCAGTGGCAGTTTAATTACAGGCAAAGCATCGGGCTTCAGCCTTCTGAAATTGGTTATGCAGCCCCTCTTCGAATGCATCCTCGGGACCGGGGAAGTGGGCGCTGCACACGTACACCAAACTTGAGCTGCTGGGCCCGTCCCAATCGGCCCTTGGCCTTGTCAGTTTTACTCGTGTGGTCCAGATTCTTCGTAGATTTTGATCGTTGGGAAAGGTGTGAATGCTTCGTTTACAGGGTGTAGCTAAGATATCTTCAAACTATATTTTTGCAATCAAACGTTTAACAACCCGACGTCTTGCGAATAATCAACACACAACAGCGGGGTACACATACGCGATACGTGGGTAGGTATGGGCCGTGTGCGTATTAACGTGTAGCAGTGTCGTCTGCTACGAAAGCTTCGGTTCTTGAGATGACGTATTCGGTCACGTGACTCACATTTGTCGAAATTTCACTTTTTTAAGGGGCGGAGCTTAGGAACTTGGACATATGCAAAATCAGGGCAGCAAAATTGGATTTTCTCTCTTACAGGTGCTTTTTACAAACAACTGGTGAAAGATTATCAAAGAATTAACACATCTTAGCCCTCTCAGAGCTCAAATTTTTGGATTTCACGGCCCCTTTAATAGTGTTTATACATACGCGTGATGACGTCACAATTGCTTTACTTATGTTAACATTTCACAAATAGTGTACTATTTATGAAAATTTTGTCAGAGAAAGTGGCGTCATTGTCCATCTAGATACCACATAATAGCGCGACAGGAGGACGCTCTGAATAGTTGTAAAATACAGTCGTACGTATTATCACAAAAAGGTCTTTCAACCATAGTGACTAGCTATAGAAGATAAAAATGTTTATCACAGTTAGAATTAATTAAAAAAATACACGACAAACACGCATCGATAAGCAATCACTAATGTGTTTATTTTCACATAGACCACTTTTAGTACAATAATTCTCACAAGATTATCAGGTGAATGTTCTAAATGAAAGGTTAAAAGGCAGAAAGTATGCCCTGTAGTAGTTTATTGTTAATATTTTTCAATTCATTTCATATATATCATAATCTCAGGAGCAGGTGAATATTCATAGGAATAGTACATGACCGTCGCCAATCAACTCAATTTGTTCCACTTATCAGGCCTGAGGGGCATACATAAGTAATGAAAATGGACTAACCACCATTTCTATACACCATTATTATCATGACATCTTGTTGGGTACTGCAGAGATAATGTAAGATATTGCAGGTTGAAACATGGTCCTATTATAACTGATAATAACATGTCCCAACTCTCAGTTGTCAATGGGTAATATTTCCTTTAAGGTCAATTAAAGAGGAAAAGAGGACCCCCAAAGAATAAGGAAAAGAAAATTTACCTGAATAAGGTGCAACTTTGATCCAACTCTTCAAAATGACCCTCTCATATCAGATTGCTAGATTAATACGATTTGCATTATCTTGTAGGCCTATATTATTGTGCATGGAAGCCGCGTCGAAAAATCGTCACTCTATGGCTCCTGGGAATTGTGCAAAGCAAGCAGACAGGCATTAGTGATAACCCATACAAGCTGCCATTTTGTGATGATCCACGTCAGAGTTGTTGAACATCAAGTGCATTTAGAATTTCAACCAGACGGTGTAGTTCACATATACCTGACAGGTTTCTGTGTGTTTGAATCGTCCGTCTGAACTTATCAATGACCTTCCCAAAGAATAAACAGAGCATTGATTTGAACCCTAAGAAATATGGAGGATTGGCAACAGAAACAAAATGATAATTTTAAATGGCGTTGAGTTAGGGGAAATCAACACTAGGTATTAATTCTGAACTAAATCCGATAAATACTGAAGTTTATACTCATCATTAGTTAAGATTGCAGATGAAGCAGACAACGCTTTGATCATGTATATTATCATTAAAGATCTCTCTAAGAGGAAAAACCGCAGTGAACGTGCGAACTGGAGGAGGGGTAGCCGGGCCCGGTCATCTGTTCGCTGCCCATATCTTGGCACCAGTTCATGAAGGTGCTGTAACTAGACGAGTAGGATGGAGTTAGGTCCACCGCTAGTCCCTGGTAGTGTAGTGAATTCTTACCATGGCAAGCACCAACCAGAGAATTTATCTGTTGTATCACACAAAATAAAATGGCGGGAAGTGAATATCTATAGTAGGTACTCAAAGTTTGTTCGTTAATCTTATTCCTTGCAGACCTGACAACGAGAAAATCTGTCCTAGTCCTACTAAAGGCATTTCAGTCACTGCACGTGTAATTGTTGTTCCTATATGTTTTGGAAGCCTAGGACAAGATATCCGATTATTGAGGAACAACTTGCTTTTGATCGTTGTCGTTACTGTTTTTTTTTTTGTTTTTTTTTTTTAAAGAATAATAGTATTTCGGAGCTGTACGTATTTCTAGTTCTGTTTGTTTTGGGTTTTTTTTTTTCCATCTCCCTATGCATAGACAGGTTCGACGGCTATGTATAGACAGGTTTGATTGTAACACCAAAATGTCTACTGAATGATAGCAGTTAATGTAGGACGATGACGATAATGATGATGACCATGATATCAATTCATGAATGAAAAATAATGAAAAGAATTATACAGATTAAGTTGATGATGATGACCATGATATCAATTCATGAATGAAAAATAATGAAAAGAATTATACAGATTAAGTTGATGATGATGGGAACATAAACGGAGAAAACGGAGAAAAAAAAACAGTAACATTGAGTGACATGAAATCATACCACCATGGAGTGACCGTCATTAGCGAGACCAAGGATGTAGTTCAGGACACTCTGGCTGAGGCACACTGTACCTCCCGGTGCACTACCCTGGGCGCAGGAATAGCTATAAGAAGCAGGTATAGAAGTATATTTTAAGTGTCGTACTGATTTGAAGACCCCCCCCCCAAAAAAAAAAAAGAATATATATATATATATATATATATATATATATATATGTAAATAGATAAAACAAGAGATAAATCAATGAATTTGATTAATTGATTAAAAAAATAAAACGAATAAACAAATTACCGGAGAAAGTTTATGAACTTGATCAAGCATCATCAACACATGACATCTGACCTTTTGATAGAGATACAATGTATATCTGAAAAGAAAGCTCATAATAACAGCTCAGATAGGTATATCCTATATTCTCTCCTTCCTAATACTTTTGTGCCAATCAAACACAATAGTAATTGTAAACTTTAAACGAACATCATTTGTATAATTATGTAAAAATAGTTTTAATGTTTAAAAATACATGAAGCAATTAGTTTTTACCAAGCACTATTTGGATCATGACTTATTGTGATGAAGAGGGCTAAGTCGAGGTCCAATTCAGATGGGTCATTTGTATCTCTACGTATCTTCGTGACATTCTAATCTATTCATACTAAGAAATAATTGCCTTTCGATTTTCCCCATCTGTGCCTGTGGTTTCATTGATATCAGTTTCATACAACAACTTCCGTTACCTAGATCTGGTGGCTTTGCAGCCAAGTGCTGTGTCTCGAATATTGTTGTAGGGATCGGCGCCGTCACTGACACCGCTCAGGTGTGAGGTCCTGAGCGTTAGTTTACCCGCGATGTGGAAGTCAAGGATCTGCTGGGCCAGAGATTTCACCGTGCTGCCGCAGAGATCGCTGCATGGTTCACCCCCTCCGCCGCCTTTTCGCATCATGGAAAAAAGAAGAAAGATATGACATGACAGAAAAAGTCTAATTTGATATTGAATGATTTGCACGAGGGCGCCTTCAAAAACTAGAAATGTCGCTATGATTGGCAAATAATCACAATCTGGTAACATATGCAAATATAAAGATATGGAATAAAAGTTAAATCTTTAGCATTTTCACCTGACCTTTGACCCTAGTAGTATGGACAAAATCTTTCCCTACTGACCTCATGACAAAATCTTCCCAATTAGAGAATCCATGACAGTGCATGACAGGAAATAAGTGAAATAGTGTTCAAGTACTACAATAAAAAATGGTAATTTAACTCTGGCTGTCCGTCTGTTCAAGCACGGCTTATAACGGCGGCCCTCTGCATCATATGTATATATTATATATTGTACTGTGAATTAAGTCATTATTGGCCATATAAACATTTTGTATGTTATTTAACGTTTCATTTGTCTTTACATACAAAATATGACTTACTATGTAATATGTCAATAATTTTCAGAATTGTATTTGAGTAATTGAACCTGCCTTTGTTATTTTTGTTATTCTGAAAGAAAATATGAAATGCAGAAAATAAAATCTTTTCAATCAATCAATCAATCAAAATGTACTTAGATTCATGACGATACCTTGAGCCGTTTGCTAGATAAAAACGGGGGAAGGGGGAAGGGAAATTTTTAGCATTTTCACTTGACCTTTCACCTTGGCCCCAAAATCTCCTTACATAATCTTTATCTGGCGTACTAAGTTTCATAAATATACTCTCAGGCATTGCATAGAAATGGAGAAAAGAATAAAAATCAGGATATGACATTTGATCTTGATCGTGTGCACCAACAAGTAAGGTTGTATGCCCAACTTTGTCCACTTACACAGTACGTATGCCAAAGTTTATTTCGATACCTCAAACGTTGTCCACTAAAGCAATTACGGGCGGACAAATCGAAAACAGAACACCGAAAACACCTCGCGGCGGAGGCATTAAAACAGAAGAAAGATAATCGCTATACAATGACTCTGAATGTCTGGCAAGTACTATGACCTAAATCACTGTCACCACTCTAACTGCAAACTAACGTCTAGCCAAATTTGTCTGTTCTTTAAAATGAAAGGGTTTTACATGTCTATACTTTCGTTGTGCTTTGACTTCTTCTTCTCCTTCTTTTTCTTCTTCGTCTTCTTCTTCCTCCTCTTCTTCTCCTTCTCCTCCTTCTTCTTCTTCTTCGTTTTGAAGGAGGATGTAACTAAAATTTAATGTCGATCTAATGGAGGATTGATATATTGACTGTTTTATCTTGTTTTGTTATTGTTGCGTTAGTGCTGTGACGTTGGGATGTTTAAGCATGGTCCTTTATGTTGGTTTAATTTGAATGAGAAAACTAAAAAATATTGGGCCTATGAATACATTAGGTGCAAGGTGGCAGCATTGTGTGTGTGGGTGTGTGTGTATTTATTATATAATATGAAGACCCAGTGAATGCATTAAAAACTCAGCAACAGAAAAACGCCATTTTCTTCAAAGATTTCAAAGTGTAAAAAGAAATAATAAAATATTTTCAATGATTATACATAAGAACTTTTTTTGAAAAAAATTAAAGCTATCAAAAATGTTGTAATCATTTTTATTTTGTATTTCAATAGAGTCAGTATCAAATATCTCAAGAAGACAAAATAGATCTATCTGTTGATACATTTTGCACTGTATTTGATCTTTACTTAACGCCTTTACTACGTTAAACATTTTGTTTGGGTTTTGTTGTTGTTGTTTTTTTTTAGCGAATCATGCTTGAAGAATGAAATCAAGAATGAAATTAACAAATGAATGATTATGTGGTAAAGGGAGCGCAATATCCTCACTTCCACAGGTCTCCGTTGGCTTGCTGAAACAGCACTTGATACCGGCCGGTTGGGAGGGACACAAGTTGGAGATGTAGTTGCCATAGGGACACTGCGTTGTGCTGATGCACGAGCCAACCTGACCGTGTGTCGGATGATTATACGTGGCACACTCCTCATCAGTGTCGGCTGTATAGCAAAACAATCAGGTCAAATAAAGACTTCAAGAAAAAATGGCCAATGTGAGTCAAGTGTCAACATTGATAAGATCGAATCTTATGAATACTTGATTAGGCACTCGAAGTTTCTACTGCGTTATTAGACGGTATAAATTCATGGAGAAACATTTACTGTCTATACTAAGATTTATGTACGGGTATTATACTCAGTAATGATGAACAATAAGTACAGGCGACACAGATGGGGTGCAGCCCCCCCCCCCCCCCCCCCCCATCACATATACACACACTTTTAGCTATTAAAAAAAAAAAAACATGATAAAACGAAATCACACAAAACTTTCCGAAGATTCCCGAAGGGGATTTCTTCCCGTCGAAGCGGAAGGGGGGGGGGGGGGGGACCATATACCCTTGACCTCCCCCCATAAACACACTTGAAACAAAAATAAAAACAAAGTGGCTACCGCTATGCACATAGACTGTCCTGCATAAAAAGACTAATGGCCTTTACGATGAGAGAAGGTTCAAAATGAGTATAGAGTTGAGACCAATAGTTAAGACACAATGAAGAAGAAGCGTTGAATTATTTTCTTCATTCTATAGGTTGCAAGATAAAAATTTATCAGCCACACGAAAACGCTCACTTACCCAGGACTGGCCTACCACAAAAAAAAAAAGAAGACCCAACGATAATTATCGTATTTGCGAATCGCTATTGCAATATGTTTTCAATCATTGCTAAGTCTTGCAAACACGAACCCTGTAATATCAAATACCAGTCTTCGATAATCCCTGTAGAATAACTATTAGACCCTGCCTCTCTGTTTTTAACGTGTTTCGTTTAAATTCAGTTGTAACATATCATACATATAAATAAGATAATGCGTATATAATATGTTACTTTACCTGTGAAACAGCACTTAACATTACTAGGCTGGGTCGGACAGAGGTTGCTTATATACTTGCTTCCTGGACAAGAGCTTGTTGCGATACATTCTCCAACACAGCCGTAGTTTTGGTGGTCGTAGTTGGCACACTCTGGATCAGTGTCCGCGCCTGCGGCAAGTCACATGAAAAAGGGAAAACGAAATATATATATAAAAAAAAAACACACACACACACACACAAAGTATTGGTATTGTTTGTGCAAGAGACTGCGACAGAGAATCCATTCAGGACTGTGTGAGACAAAACAACAACGACGACGACGACGACGACGACGATGAGAACAACAACAACAATAACAAAAGATCTAGATGGATTCGTAACACTTACAGGCCAGAGAAATGCACGCTGCAAGGATTACCACAAGCCACGCCATCTTGACGTCTTTGGATCAGGATATCTCTAAAGCTCTTTCTTTGCATTGGATCGCCCTTCAACTTTTGGCGTCAAGCATTCTAGGAGTACACCCAAAGAGATTGTATACTAAATGGAGGTCGACTCACTCGAAATTCAACGAGGCCATTTGAAGAGTGACCAGCGCCCTCGCACGGAAGCGCGCATATATACCTACTGTAGCCTAATGCACGTGAGGCAGAGCGTTGAAGTTGATTGCAAATCACTCTAATTTTAAGGAAATTAATAACTGCCTATATTCCGTGACGTTTTATTACAGAGATTTATTCCCGACATGTTCAATGTGTTTTGATAAAAAAGGACTTGCTCTAATGTGTAGACTATGAGCATCAACATGAAGCCAATAGTAACCGATCAAACATATACTCATACTTTTGATTTTTATGGCTACACCAAAGACTCCACAAAGCTCACAAAAGTTTTACTCGTCACATTTTGCTATTCTAGCTCAGAAGAAATTGCTATGACCATTGTGTATTGCGCGATGATATTTTCATTCACTCCCGATTTAATAATACATAAGTCAGTGTAAGTCCTTGAGAGGAAGCCTATTACATAATATCATATCCTGCATCATGAAATTTTTGGATCGAATGTAGGATTTGCCGAGAACTTCTCATGTAACTTAAGATAATAAATAAAAACCGGATGTGGCGTAATGTCCGACTTCGGTATGTTTTCCGCTATACAAATATTTTGACGTCATTTTTTACGATAACGAGATGGATTAAGCTATCGATTTCTCGACAAGGTGAATCGCAATCGCGACGAGGCTGAGCCAGCTGCGAGCGCCTGCGCGGCACTGGCATTTACTTTGTACATGCACTGTGCACTGTGCGGTAGCTGTGCAGGATACCGACTGAGCGAATGTGGTAAGTTGATACAATTTATCATTTTTTTTTTTCATTTAGATCTGTATTTTCTCTTATAGAATATAAATCAAATATGCCATGGTCATTTCTCGAGGCACTTTCTAAAATCATATTTTTCAACCTCTTTGCAAATGGCGGTGAGTCGTCAGCCCAGGCTTTTAAGTGCGCTCGCGTCCTCTAGTAGTATACAATCTCTTTGAGTATTCACGGTAATTTTTTAGCAGGTGGTATCAAGGGGCCCGTTTCCCATCGTGGTATCCTTTGCATAATTACACGTCACATGATTCCGATGTATTGCGTGGTATAATGAGTAAAGTTTTCTCGGCAGCACGCACAATTTAACATCAGCTACAGAAAGTGGCTGCATGCTATAATCAGGAACAATTTTCTAAAGCTTTGATGGATCCGCTCGTTTTTACACATAAAACTTAGGGGCGTGTTCTAAAGATAGGCATTTCTCATGTTCTTTCAAAACGCATTCTTAGTTTTACACCCATAACAATTATAGACATCAGATTTCAAGGGAAGTATGGCAAATCTAAGGTATTAATATCATCCTCATTATCACTTTCGGGATGAAATCATCGCAATGAAGCATATTCGTATATCTAAAGATTATAAGGGGCTAACGCGTATTGGCACACATGAAATAATGTCATTTTGTCAATTGAAGTTTGTCGATTTCAGAGGGAGTATTCGAAGATGAAATTAGATTAGTCTTTAAAGGTCCTGTCTACCTTTGGGAGCAGTGATTGATTTTTTTCTGCAAAATATTACATTTAACGCATATGTGTAGGTCTGTTGTATCACAAAACATCCTACCATATAAAATTTTCGCAATAAAGCCTAAAATATAAGGAGATATCAGCATTTTTCTCAATAAACCATTAAACAGATGTAGACGGTGTAGTTTAGAAACATTTTTATTATAACTATTGTTCACATTTTGTATATTTAACAATACATAACATCAATTATACGGATTAAAATTTTTTCAGTGGTTGTTTCTATCCCTATCGCTAACTCACATTTTAGAACTATTTTTAAGCATTAATGCTGGGTTTTTGTTTCATTTGCAAATGGTAACTTATGCCTTTAATATTTCACCTTATATCACCAGAAATTTCCTGCCGCAATCAATAATTCCATTTTTGTATCTCAAGAGGCCTTTAAAACACATTGCGTGACTGAAGGAATACCTGGCTTAACGTATACTTGCATATATTGCAGCAATCATTGAGAACAAACAGATTTGTATAACAAGGAAAACAATTCATGCATTTGGTAACTTTTGTCAAGTTGGATTTGAAAGTTTACTACGAATGTTATCAAAGAGTATTATGAAATAACAAGCAAGCGTTTTATCACGTGTGATTCCATTTAAAAGGTTTGAGATACATCAGACCATCTGTCACATACGTGGTCGTTACTTTCCATCAGTATAAGCATGTCACACTCCTATAGAATTCATAGGTGAAGGACTTTTGCTTGATTGCTATATGCCTGCCTGAATATAACAGGACACTAAAGGACACTCTGATTACGAAACCTGGGTCCCGTTTCATAAAACGTGTTAACAGTAACACCTGCAACATTTCTATGAGAATTTTGCTCCCGGCCGATCAGATGTAAGGATTTCAGTAGCTTTTAACAACTATATCGCAACTTGTTATTGATAGCAACGTTTATAAAAACAGGGGCCAGGTAGATGAACTCACACGCCCATCATACTGTCTCCATGGTGACGAAGGAAGGCAAGGAATAAGTTTAATGTGAGATGTCCTCAATAAATTACGAGATAACCAAAGCACTGCCACCAACCGAACCATCCCTCACCTGACGAGAATTATATAATTTTATCTTTCTTTGGTCTCTTGAAGCTATAACGAGAGTATTTGAAATAGATAACAAAGGTGTCAACAACTGTTTTATTCCCATATCGTGTTATTACATAAGTCCAGGAGTGAACTATGTACAGACTTTTAGGGTGCCTTATCTTTGCGCGAATAAGCGGATTGTCACGTCGACGCTTTAAAGTCGGAATTGCTGAAATATACACAATATACAGGGGAAGCATCAATTACTGCATGATGACAAGTAAAACTCTCGCTTCAATCCCTGACTTTCCCCGGTTCCCCTTCCTAGATCTGTGGAAAAGCAATGTAAACATAATGATGTTCAAATGATTATTGATACATTGAGTCCAGTATAGTCTCTTCATAGGTATCTTTGATTTTTTTAATACTGATGTTAAAGGGATGGTATAGTATTGGTTGAGACAAGGATTCTGCTTGTAACTTTTTGCATGATACTTAGAAACCACTTTATGAAATGTTAAAGAGTATGCAATTCTAATAGGAATTCAAGTTTATTTGATGAAAATCAGGTTTGAAATGGCTGAGATATCAAAAAAAAAAAACCACCAACAACAACAATGTGAAACAAAATATTAATTGATCCTAATAAAAGGTGGGTCCCGCCTTTTATTAAGATCACTTTGTTTTGGATATCTCAGCCATTTGAATACCAATTTTCATCAGTTAAACTTTGAATCTTTCTTAGAATCATAATATGCTCTTTCATTATGAGAGGTTTCTCATTATCTTAAAAAAAATCATCAAAAAACGTTGGAAACCTGAGGCCCAATCTTAACGGAAACTGTACCATCCCTTTAACGCTTCCAGTTGAGTATTAATGTACTTCTTGTGATCTACTTGGAATTTGCTGGTGTTTGTTGTTGTTATTTTTGTTATGCCTCTCCTTTTTGCACTTTTCTTCGTCGCCTTGTAAGAATTGCGCTATAAATAGCGAGGCAGTCGAATGCAGTTCGCTCCAATTTCCCACTTCACAGCGGTGGTTTGGTCAACGAGCTAAGTTTATCAACCTCCAACTGCTTGAATGGTACAAATATCCTTCCCGAGATAACGTTCCTTTAACGTTCCTCTGAATTTTAACCCCTTCTGTGTCTGGGACTTGGGACAGTGTGCATATATAACGCTAAGGCATTTTCTGTGCTCTCAAAGAACGCAAAGGGGGTTAATGTCGCTGATGACTAGGATGAAAGCTGTTTAAACGTATTTTTAGGTGTCCTTTTTGTTTATTTGTTTGTTTGTCTGCTTGTTTGTTTGTTTGTTTTTTCTGCGAATGAGTTACAGGATATTTTGAGCTTCTGCCGAGAGGACGAGCTACGAGAATGTCTATTTGTAAGTAACATCATGTAAGAGTGTTCTTGATTACTGCCAAACCCAGAAAAGCAACGTTTTCGCAACTGGTCTCATTTTCATGGTGACAGGTCATATTTCAAGGGAGAAAATAAGCTGCGAAGGTTCTGTTACTTCTTGAAGACCGCAGCAAAGTCTCTGTCTATAAGGCCCTGCTGCTGCAGAATTCGCAAGCGAAGTACATGATCCGATAAAGATTATCATAGTCATTATCATTATTAGGTGATCCGAGTATCCTCTCGGATCACCTATTGTATCTGTACGGATTCTTTCTTCTTCTTCTTCTTTATTTCTTTCTCCTCAAATCTTGTGCAGAGGTTAACTCAAAAAGTCCCCAACCTATCACTTTCAAACTTATACCATATATGTATCATGTCCTAAGGACGACAGATCTAGTGTATCAATGTGATCAATTAACCGTGACGTCATTATGACGTCATTATCTGAAATCACGTTTACATCAATATCTCATTAATGGAACGGAATTTTTGAATGAAATTAATTTATCATATAGTTCAAGTCAAGGTCTATTGATATATTTCATAAAATTTAGTCATGTTCATAGTAAACGAGCGCGTACGCGCGCGTTGAAATTTTAGCATGCTCCAATCGAGCTCAAAATTGTTTTGCACACGTTTCAGGTCATTTGGAGTATTTCAGAAAAAAATCGACGGACGCGTACGTGCGCGCGCATATACGCACGCACAGCTCATATGCAATAGAAATTTCCCGTTTTTTCACACGTATCGGATGTCTGAAATGTCAAGGAATGTTTCTACCAAGTTTCAAGTCAATCCGACTCAATATGACGTCATACGGGCCCGTCAAAGTTGAAATTCCGCGCGCGCGTCAATGGCGATATACAGTGCAACAATGCCAAAAAACCGCCAAATTTAAATCCGATTTTACTCGTCAGGATGGACGGTGACCCCCCATTTTCTTTACATATTTTGAAAGCTGATGAGTTGTACATATCATTTCATGGGTTAGCGATACTGAAAAAATGATTAAAAGATATCAAATTTCTTAAAAAAGTAAAAAAAAGTAAATGTTCAAAATGACGTCATCAAAATTCAAGTTCACTCGAGCGTATCTCACTCATCCTTTGCCGATTTTCACCTAACTTTCAGTATGTTGTAGCTTATTTAATATTTTTTCATAGTTATAATTACAAAGTTTTGATTGGATGACGTCATCACCTCGTAAAAATGGATTGAAAGTATCCTTGTAAAATTTGACCAGTTTACGTGTTATCTCTATGGGAGAGCAGTTTTTCTGGAAGTGAAAATTGATATGACTATCTTTTTCGAGCACTAGCTCACTTATGCTTCGGTGAATTTTTCCCAGATTTTAATATGTTGTAGCTAAGACTTTGGGCTATCGTAAGTGTACCCTTCGTTTTTTCATACGATGTCGGAATCACGTCAAAAAACTTACTTGAAATTAAAGTTTATCTTCGATGTATTGAAATATTTCTTTCTTTTTGCAACGTTATGTGCAATAACTCAAGAAAAACATACCCTATCACCACCATATTTTGCACATGTTTAGTTCATGTCACGAACATAATTTCATAAAATAACAACGACTTGATCAGACGCCATCTTGGGTATGTAAATTAGGGTCAAAGGTCATAAATGTTTCATCCTGTATCTTGGTGAATACATGTCCTATCTTTCCCATATTTTGCACACGTAAAGACCATGTTACAGGGATCATTTCATAAAATAACCATTTTTTGCTCAGATGCCATCTTGTCTGTGCAAAGTGGGGTCAAAGGTCATATGTACTTCTTTTTCTATTTTCGCTATGACGTGTTATCTCTATGGGTGGGAATTTTTTAGATGTGAAAATTGACATGACTCTCTTTATCGAGCACTATCTTACTTATGCTTCGGTGAATTTCTCTCAGATTTTAGTATGTTGTAGCTGAGACTTTGCACTATCAGGACTCGAATCATTGATTAAAAAAGAAATCGGATCACCTTAATTTGTCAGTGATGACAAATTACAATCTCTAGTTGTTCTTGTTATTATCATTATCAATATCATATATTTGTTGTCTTCATCATTATCATTATAGATGACTATCATTTTCGTCACTATTTTAAATACATTCACATGAAATAAAAAGTGCTGTGTCAGCTTGGGAGAGACAGAATTTCTAGAAATTTCGTGCAACGTATCAGTCTTTGCAGGGCCCATCTTGTTTTCCTTGGATATGGTGTGATAGGGCAAAGAGCATATCGCACCATTATCTGATAGCATGTCTAAACTATGAGATGAAGTTTACCCAGCTGCTGCTCTATCGTGATACAGAAGAAGGTTGTTGGCACGAATATGGATAGATATCAATTATTCAGGAGAGTATGGTGGATATTCACGAGACACTTGCACGCATGTCCTCCCACGCCACCCCCTTCACAAATTATGAAGAGGGACAAACAAACAAACAAAGACTGAACAAAAAAGTCAAAGCTCTATAGATTAGTGACTCCAATATTGGCAGAACGTTATTCGCAGTGGCATTTAGGCACCTGCACTATTACCTGTGTTGAAGAACAGGTTCACCGTCATATACATGTGAATTGAGATCAATGCAGCAATATAAGTAGAACACATCAATGAAAGTTTGAGGCAAATCGGACAATCCATTCAAAAGTTATGAATTTTTAAAGTTTCTGTGCAATCACTGCTGGATGAGATGACTACTACAGTTGATGATGTCACAGAACGATATAAAGACAATATGAAGAGAATTCTGCAAAATTTTACTTTTTGAAAAAAAAAGTATACATTCCCTCAGCTTGTAACTGACATGTTATGTTAAAGGTAATATTACTTTCCCTGCCGTCTGAAAGAGGCAAGTCATGTGCTCTTTTCTTATGTGAGAAAAGTGAATTATGTTGAATTTTCTTTGAGTTTTCTCTATATCGTTCTACACATATGACATCACCAATCCAGCGATCGCGGAACTGAAACTTTACAAATTATAACTTTTGAACGAATTGCCCGCTTTTACTCAAATTCATAAAATAATGTGTTCTATTATAATTGCTGCATTCTCTCAATCCGCATGTTCATGAAGGTGCACTTGTCCTTAACATCATACCCAAATTGAAATGTACTGATATGATTGTCACACACACACACACACACACACACACACACACACACATAGTTATATATATATATATATATATATATATATATACACACATATCTCATATATAAAAAGAAGAAGAAGAGGAAGAAGAAAAAGAAGAAGGTCTTCTTTATCCAATTAAGGTAGCCTCTTCAGTGTTGCCAGGATAAGTATAATTGTATGATATATAAGTATACTTGAAGCATGACCAATTACATGGACAAAACCACGAGTACCTCTCAAGTATTCCTATCACACCGTGAATGAAATAAAAACGACAAAGACTTCAGGTTCACGCCAAGGGCTGAGTAATGATAGAACAGTTTGTGCATGTGCGAAAGTATTCAGCCACCTTCACTTCAAAATTTTCCATTGGACACCAGTTACTAAACAAAAGACACCAAAGGTATCACACTGCTGTCGTTTAATATCTTAAACACAGCAGCGAAAACATAAACAGTGCTTTTGCGTCTCAAATCAAGGCGTCTAGTCAGACTAAAGTGCCAATGATGATCATTTCTGTATTTCATATACAGCCCATTTTATGACCCCATTATCAATGCCTTTTACAGACAGAGTTTAACAATCAACACAGTATTATCTATTCACAAAATTCTTTAAAGTACCGCTGAATACGACAGGGGAGATTATTCAATCGACCTTCATGAATGGGAAAAGATAAAAACCTGAATAAATCAGTTTTAAGCAAGCGAGAGTGAGAGTTTGGGCTAACAATATTGGGGGGGGGGGGCGTGGTTGTTTTAGGAACTCGCCCAAAATTCGGTCGGGCTCAATACTGACAATGACTCTAATAGCATAAATGCAATTAAAAAAAAATAATAAATGAGATAATACTGAGAGTAAGAACCCCTCCCGAATACCACACATTTGTCATATTTGTAGTGGTAATTTCCTTTCTCAATCTTGCTCAGAATGTACCTCCGTCTAACAAAGTTGTTTAATAAACAATTACAGAAATTTCTAGGTATATACCAAATCGGAAAGCTACATTTCTTCAATATTCCACCCTACACGTGCAAGGAGTAGATGATAGACATTTCTTTTAAGTTTGAAAGATTAAAAGACCCCATGCCACGATGATATTGGAAACCATCCTCTAAAAAAAAATGTACAATTTATTGTATTGTAAACCCTCTTGTTTACATTAAAAAAAAAAACTTATTAATTTGTCTCTTACATCTGGTGGGGTGCATTCTGCCATGAAGGTTGAGAAAGTAGTTCCAGTATTCCAAATGGATCAGATATGATCAGATCAAAATTATGATTGTATGCATGTATTCATAGGCCAGTCTCAGTTCTGATTGGTTTTTCTAAAATTGTGAAAAAAAAATAATAAGATATTCAAAAACAATATTTTTTTCTTTTGAATAGATTTGATTTCTTGAAGATTTGATTTTCAGCTTAGATTTTGACAAAAACGAAAAGAAGAAAGTTCTGAGAATTATATTTCCTCCGCAAGTACGTGATCACATTGAGGAGTTCTGTTTTAATAACCAAATTTCAATATCCGGGATTTACATTTTTATTTACTATGAGACAATCTATGTGTAATTGTAGGAAAAATCGCGTTGCCAAAAGCGTTTGATAATTATTTTGTAAACACTGTTTTCAGCATACATAAATACCTTACTATATAGACGTTTTAACGACCTTCGCTCTGCGTTTTCTCTGCCGTATTCTCGCACAGAATACATTTGTTCTACCATGCTTATTGAATCAATTAAGTGACCTTAGGAATTAATTAAGTTTTTGTGTAGTAAAAGATAAAGAAACTTTTGTCGGTTTTTTAGATATCGTTTGAATTGTGCTTTGTTTTGAATCAACTCTTTGTATACATGGTATTATTTTCTGTTGTTGTCAGTTGCTGTACCCTGAGAGTGGATAGTGTCCGGCAATTGCTTTAATTATTGTGCTGCTAACCCCGCTTCCTTTCAAGTAATCTTCCTTTCTCTATGATAATCCCTACGCCTTCTCCATGTTTCTTGCTATTTTGTCCTGTCTACCGTTTTTTATTTCCTCGATCATGTGTGTGTGTGTGTGTGTGTGTGTGTGTGCGTGCGTGTTTGTGTGCTTCCGTGTGCTCCTATTACTTTACGCTTTTACTTTTCTGCTTCCAGTAAATTCATTGTACCATATCTCCACAAGCTTGTTGTTTACGTGGGCCGGCCTCTCTTCTACAATTATAATGATTTTGAAACGTATCCACTTGCTGATTTTTTTTCTCTTCCGCTTTCAAATGTAAGTTCACATATTTCACATTACATCATTGTTGTAATTGTTGCTGTTGGAATTTATCATTTGATTTGAATTGGATTGATTTGATATGCATATCAATCACAGGTAAAGCATTGGCAATACAGGTAACTAAAAACTGTTGTTCGCCAAGTTTATATCAACCAGGCTTTTTTTTTTTTTTTTTTGTAAGTGCCGAATAATATTATTAACAGAAATTGAGACTGGTCAATATTGTTTTATTTGTTGTTTGTAGAACAATATTGATGTGAAGAGCATGTACAAAGTTGGAGTGAAACATTATAGTGAGATGATATCTTGCGCCGGATGACTTTGTTTTGTTTTGTTTTGTTGTTGTTGTTGTTTTCGCTTTCTGATACGTGATGAGACATCAAACCTGGAACATATTCCATGAAACAGATTGCTTTGAAGTGACACTATAGTTGAATTTATGTATGGCAACTGGTAGCCATTTATGCAGAAGGGGACAATATATTCACGTTTTTGAGACTACGTAATTATATGAGATGGGTCAAAAGGGTATTGAAAGCTTTGTGGCCAAGTGATGTCTTTCTTTGGGATATCAACGAGAAGGGTGGTAACACAAACAAAGAGTGATGGTATGTATTTTTTTCTCAGTTGTATGCTTGTGAGGAACGCGTTGAATCTTTATAACTAACATGGAAAGCATTTGAATCGTTTCGACATTTTCGATTGTATTAACTTAGCCGAAGAGACAATGTAATGTTTACTACAAGAGAGAGAGATTATTCACTGAAAAACTTGATATCGTTTTGTGTCCCATGAATATGCAACAAACAAACTTAGCTGAACATCATGCTTGTGTTGTTGAGGGTGTCAAAGTGAAAGCGCCTTGCATTTTAAGTGTGGATTTTGGGACACACCAGACACAGGTACGCATACATGCACCCATACACCAGCAGTATTCAACACTTGCAAATAAAAAAGTAAACGATATATATCTATAAGATATATTATGTATTATTATATTGTATGTGTATATTATGACATCTTATATGTCTGTACGTATATAGAATATCTTACAATATGAAAAAAGCTTTCGAAAGGATGCAGTGGATGTCGCTATGTTTCATCGTCTATTCCGAAAGTTAATTAATTCTTAAAAGAAATAATGTTTATTAATCCGAAAACGACAAAACGTGCATAGTTATAGACCTTCAGAATTGCAAACCTTATTTCGTTATTAGCGAACCTTCGAAATAAAGAACCTTATTTCATTTTCGGATTGACGGATCTTCGGAATAACGAATTGTAACCGTGCCCGCTCTACATGATCGAGACCCTTCACACACACACACACACACACACACACACACGCACGCACACACACACTCACACACACACACACACACACAAACAAACACACGCCCTCTCTCTTACTATGCATTGTGTATATAATGTACGCTTGCATATACATGTATATAAGTATTTCTGTTTCATAGTTCATCCGTAGGCTTCACTTGCGTTAACAACTACGTACTTGCACACGTCTTGTTTGATAAAACATTAACCACTCAGTACACACAAAATTAGAGAGTAAAGTGAATTCATATTTCCTCCTAGCAAAGACTGCATCATGCTATTTACCATCATCATTTAAAGTCTTTCCCCATTAACCACTTGCTTTAAATGCTTTGATTGTTGATGGTTGATTTTAGTATCCTCCATTTATAGTTGTACATTATACTTGCCTTTGCTAAGCCCCTGTTTGTATAAAGGTACCTGAAACTTAGCCTGCAGTTGCGTTAAACATTCACTCAAATGATGAACGTTACTTCTCAAGACACGCAATATACACGAGTAGTCCTCATTATGAGAGGACAATTAAGTCATCTTCGTAATGAGAGTCTGGCTGTTGACATCATAACCATTATTGTCACAAGACGTTTTACAAAGCGTTTGGCCCAGTGCAGAATGATGTATCACCGTAACCATGGTAACACTATATTTGCATGTGGGATTCCGAAATGCTATCTTGTTCAGAGCTCGGGTTCTGAGCATTTAGAGATTGTGTGAAATATAATCATGCATTTCAGGCTATATTAAGAGCTTTTGGTTTGTTCAATGAGCCCAACAATCGAAATAAATCACCAGCTCATCTTTAGTGAGTCTATATCTACTTTAGATGCGCGGTCTATACCTCGCGATCTTTAGGAGTAGAAGGCACAATGGGTGTGCGTGGAGTGGCCGGGATAGCCCGGGCCGAGGTTTTCAGCAGCTCCGTAGGCGGAACATTTTGACATCCACTGGCTGTAGGAGCTGGAGCTGAATATCTGGAAATCTACGGCTGTGCCCTGGTAGTGCCACGAATTAGTGGAATGACAGGCACCGGCTATGGCATTTATCTGTGGTGCAAAGAAAGGAGGGAATAAAACGGTGTCAATTACCATCAATCTTTGACCACGCTATTATTGTTATGAGATGGTTTCTTTCTCTTTGCTTTGCTGTTTTTTTTTAGGGGGGTGTTGAAACTAAAATAGGAACTTTAGGCGCAAGAGTTCGTATCGGCTTTCTTCAAACGTCAGTAAAATTGGACAAGACACTCCATCTGCCATTGCAGTAGATTATAAGAGAACACAACTTTCACAGAGTTCTGCGAGTGAATTTACAAAATGTGACACGAAAAATTAATGAAATAATAGTTACACGCTGTTTTTGGAGACAGAGTGAAGACAAGAGTACAAAGATCCGAAAATTCTTCTCCTTTATACAACATGTTTTCGGGTACTGCTCGAATTATTATGGCAATGAAGAGAAGTATGAAGGAGGATGCTTATACCATTTGGCTGCATAGGAGTCGTAGAAAGTGACATACAGTACAGGATAAAGCAGTAGAGACATAGAGTAAAGCCTCCCCCAAAAGTAAAGATGCCATAATGTTTTTATAGAAAAAAAAAGAGAAAGCTAACTTTCTTGATTAGCATAGTGGCAATCCTGAAAGTACATTGTGCATATCCTCATCGGGTGCACGTCACAAGACCGACACCCACGAGTCATACAGCCCACAAGTCATACAGCTCACAAGTCATACAGCCCATGAGTTCGACACTAAGCCAACAAAAGGCCCACGAGACCGACACATTACGCGCCGTGTTGTATCTGTTGAACTCGTGGGCTGTTTTTACCTAGTATCGAACTCATGGGCTTTATTTGCCTAGTGTCGAACTCATGGCTGTATGACTCGTGAGCTGTATGACTCATAAACTTGTTTTCAATGTCGAACTCGTTGGCTGTATGACTCGTGGGTGTCGGTCTAGTGGGATGACCCCTCCTCATCTGGCTATCACGCAGCTTTAAATGGACATTTAATTTTTCGCCAAAGTAGTGCATGTGCATGCTTCATCATTAAGTTTTCAGCTTTCTTCTTTGTTTGATGCATTGCAAAATACCTGAAGGTAGTGGCCGTCGTTAGCAAGGTCGATGATGTATTCCAGAAGAGTCTGGCTCAAACAAGTTGAGCCTCCAGGAGTACATCCAGAAGAGCAGCAGTACCTTTGGGGAGGATTTTAAAGAGACAGAAGACCAAAAAAAAAATGTTTACGAAGATGTGCATGAAGAACATGGTAAGACAGAGGGAGATAACAAAGATGTAGATGGTTGGAAAAAAGAAATGAAAAGGGGAGAAATTGGAACTTGGAGAAAGAGGAGAAGAGGAGAGATAAAAACAAAGAAGGGGAGATATGCGGGCTGAGATGTAGACAGGGGAGGGAGAAAGAAGGGCAGAGATACAGGGAGGGAAAAGAGAAAGATCGAGCTGAGAAGAGATGTGAGCATGAGAATAGGAGACATATTAAGGTGAGGTATAAATACACGGAGAATTGAAATGAAGATAAAGGAGTAAAAGGAGGAGGGACAGGATTGTACAGGTGTAACTAAGATGAAGGATTAAGATTAGAGAGTTATCCATATGCAAGGAACTTCGTATTCTTAAGCTTTTGTTAGCTCGGGTTATTTCAAATTGCTATGGTTAGACGACATGAGTCTTCGTGAGCAAGCCATCATTTTGAACGAACATGATACTCTAGTATACTGAGGTCATTATAATGTGAATTTTACTCGTCTCAATTCGCTCACAGTTTCATCTATATCCTTTCCTTTATTTTTTTTTGCACTTTCTCTTTCCTTCTATTTCTGTTTCCTTTTTGTATTTTTTTCTGCACTCTTTCTGGTTGCAGCTTTTCACCTTTTCCCTTTCTTCCGAGGTAACCCACATTGTACAAGCACAGTCTTTTGAATGGGTAACTCCATTTTTTTCGTCGAATTAATAAGTGTGTCTGTGTACATCTCTTCTTGGATTGATCATAGACATGAAAATGCTGTTTTTTATTTCATGTGGATTCTTCAAATGTATGTCCAATTTCAATCATTACTTGGGGGGGGGTTTCTGTTGAAAAAAAAAATGAAGTTTAAAGTTGAACTTTGAATATTCTCTGAGAGCTGCTCCATGTGTGGATTTGATAGTTATGATCAAAAAGCAAAGCTCTGTTCGGCTCATTTACTCTCACATTCAAACTTATCACAGTAGAAAAAAAAAATCGTAAACGAAGTACAAGCATTTCATTCTGAACATGCAACCTGATCTTTTTTGGAATTTTCAGAGACACAGACACAAGGCGAATGTTATGATGAATATACAATTATACATCCGTGTAAACATACGAAGATCGCAGAGCCGTGTAGCCGTTACACGTGTCGACAATGTTGGAGTACGAGTCCGCACCGTCTCCGGAGCCCGATGGATTGAGCACCCCGTTGTCTGTCAGAAGGTAGATGCTTCCCGCGTTGTGGAGAGCGAGTACTTCGCACGCAAGCGACTGCACCGTGGAACCACAGGATCCGCCTCCTCCTCCACCTTCGATTAAAAATCGATGTCAAATGATGCAAATCGATGCACTGTCAACTACTTATAGTTGCTAATCACGTAATTACCAATTTAGATATAACGTATAATTAGGCCTATTCATTTGCATCAATGATTGGCTATTTGATTGAGTACATAGTTGAAAAATGTTCAGTGTTATCCACTGTTATTGTATTGCATGTTTTATATTGTTTTATGTATCTTATGTGAAAATATGAATATAAATCGAAATTGAACTGAGACTGTCGATGTGATTTGTAGGTTTTTGAGTGTGTTTTCAAATTCAGTATGGGACCTGCATTTCAGTCTACATCACAACAGTTATGTGTGATACTGTTGAGAATCTATGTGCATATATGAATAAGTGAATGGATTGATATATACACATATCATTTACCACAGATATTATAGATAATCCAAAAATGAATTTGAAAAATGGGGGGGGGGGGGCAGATTGATCTGATATTGGACGATTTTTTTTTCACCAGCTGCTCTCACTTAACAAAAATGAAATATGTATGTACATGATGTATGTATGTTTGTATATACTATATATATATATATATATATATATATATATATATATATATTCAGGTGTTTATCACAAAATGATAACACTGACAATGATCATGTTGATGGATATCATGATGATGATAACGATTCAACTGACGATGATAGTCATGTTATAATTCTTCTTATCGTACAATTATGCTAATCACATCATTGTTTTAATTATGAATGATTATTTTCTTCAATATTATCATCATTACAGGCCTATACTGCATTACATGTGCCTGATGGCTTGCTGAAGCAACACTTGACACTGTTTGCCTTGGTGGGACAGAGATTGGAGATGTAATTGTTGTACGGACACTGAGACGAATCGATGCAGTGACCCACTTGTCCGTAGGTGCTGTGGGTGTATTCTGCGCATTCCTCGTCGCTGTCAACTGTCATGCACGAACGGGAGAAATTCAGAAAATGTTATATATTATTTGATGCTGTGGTATATCACACTATAACTTAGATGTGATATAGGCCTACATTCTCAGGCGTTATTGAGTCAACCACTCAGGGAAACGACTGTCCCCAACGCCTGAATATATACATGTACATATAACAATTTTATGATATTTTCACCCACTCCCGACATTGTGCACCTTCATCTAAAGTTAGATGTGCAGGGAACAAATCCCGAAAATCAGTCGCTTACTTAGATTTAGATATAGAGCGGCATACAATGAGAACTGTAACCACAATATTTTCAAATGGGTCTAGGGCAACAACCCCCTGGACCCCGGACCCTTCCCCTGACCCTAACCCTAATCCTATATAATCCTGAACCTACTCCTAACCCTAACCCAAACTTTGTCCTAAACGTAACCCTATCCCTAATCTTTGCTCTAACCTTATCACTAACCAGTATCTAACCGCGGGCATCCTCGGGGGTAATTGCCCTAAAACGTTTTTGAATTCATATATTCACAATTTCTGTAACAAAAGTGATATGATAGAGTAGGTATAAGTACATGTGATAAGTACGTGTGGTAGTAGAAGTAGTAGTAGTAGCAGTGGTAGTAGTATATAGTAGGTAGTAGAAGTAGTAGTAGTATAGTGGTCGTATAGTATCAGAAGTTATAGCAGTAGTAGTAATAGTAGTATACAAGTAGAAGAGGTATGTCAAAAATAGTCAAAAAGAAAGTCAGTAGCAGGAAAGTACCAACATGAGTTTATGGATGTTGTGATGTTGCCGAAGCTGCCGTAGCGGTACTTTTCTGCTAAAGGCGAAGAGTGAAGTCATTAAAAATCAATGAGTAAGACGAACCTGTGAAACAGCACTTGACGTTACTGGCCTGGCTCGGGCAGAGGTTGCTAATGTATTTGCCGCCGGGACAGGAGGTGGTCGCCACGCACTCTCCCACACACCCGTAATTGGCGTGGTCATACGAGGAGCATTGCGGATCCGTTGCGGCACCTCAATAATTTATAACAGACACATCAAAAAGAGGAACACTGTATTTGTTTAACAATTTATTTGGTAATTACAAACTGCTGCATGACTGAGTTGGAAATTTCAGTGAATTAAGATTGCATCTCATGACATAATCTGAAATAATTGCAATATTACACTTTATCTGGTTTTCCCTGAATAAGAACTAGGAAAATGTTCCCCATTGAAAGCAGGATTTGTGAAGTACAGCATTGCACCCTACAAGCCCAGCTTTTAGCATTCCTCCCCATTTCCAACATTTCCGTATACTTACAATTTTTTGTAAACCTATCCTTTATTATGATGACATCTATGTATTCAAGTTCTGTAATATGTTTATATGTTTCTGTTGGAAATGAAAAAAAAATGAATGAATGAATGAATGTGAAAATTTGCCACCTATACAAGGACACAATTAAATACAATGTGATTTCTTTTTTTTTATATTTATATATCCTCATTAAACATACATACAATTTTACATTCCATTTTTAAAGTAGCACACAAAGTCCTCAAATTTAGATGGGAATAAACAGATATAAGTAAATATTAATAAGGTGCAATATAAGAAACCTAACAAGCAGAAGTTTGTAAAATGTAGATAATGATTTCAGAATTCAACACAATGTATTGATGAAGAAAATGACGAAACATACGACAACGCAAAATTTTGAGGATGTTTGTTAGCATAATCACCATGTTTCAGGTAATTTTCGGTCAGATCGTGTGTAATGGCAACTACCAAAAAAAAAAAAATGTACATGCATATATCCTCAAACTGAAATTTCCAAATCCCAGAATGGCTTGTTGTCATTTAATCATATTCTAGTTTTCATAGAACAATTCAGCAGGATTGAAAGCGGGCATTCAAAGACAGTCAAATTTTGCCCATTTGATGATAACGCACTTAACATCCAAACGTCCTCACAAAAAGATACTATCTTCTTTCGAGCTCTAAGACTGAAAACGTCACAACAGATGTATATATAGGTATGGCAGAGCGTAGGATCACACAAGGTTCTAATAGGATATTCGTTACTAAAAGGAGAAATCCAGTCCAAATATATCTGATAAGAAAGAGTAAAATATTACGAGTTCAACGGTATAATTTTGATCGAAATTGGATTAAAATAAGGAAGTTATGACATTTTGAAGTTTTGCTATTTTTGGAAGAAACAGTTTTGAACAGTCAATATAAATATGCAAATAGCGAAGTGAGCTTGTCATTCCCTTACAACTTACCATATAGTTTGTACATAGAATTTCGAAATTTCCAGTTTTTCACTCAAACGCAATAAGATGCCCGAGGCTGAAATCTATATCTATATATATTATATAATATATATTTATATCTATAAATTATCACTATTCTGATGTAATTCAGCCAGGAATAACATCATGTTTCAAACTTCAATGACAGAAACATTGCATTTTCTTCTTCTTCTTTTTTTTTGTACACGATCAATGGAAAATTGTGAGGGTATGACATGGTTAGATCACCCATTTGCATATTCATATCCACTGTGCAAGAACTGTTTGCAGATATGAGCAAATCTTCAAAATGTCATGTAACTTCCTTATTTTTTTCATCCGATTTCAGTCATATTTTTAACCTTCAACTCGAAAGATTTTACCCTTTTTTATCAGATTAACTTATATTGGGACTGGATTTCCCCTTTAAAATATCAGTCTAGTATTGCAGACATCCGGTCACGTACTTACTCATCGACTTGGTTGAAGCAGAAACCTCTATTAATATCATTATTGGTATCAAAAGCAAAAGCGAAGATCCGAAGTGCGACAATCGCATCAAAGTGTCAACTGGTATACTGCTGAAATTTATAACCATTACCGCTGAGATCATGATAAGTCTCATGTCTATATATAACAGTGATTTCACAGACAAGAAAAAGGGAAATTACGTCAAAGGAAAAGCAATTTAAAGGCCTAATAGAAGTAGTAAGGGTGTGAAAAAAAATATATCAGATTCAATCATGACGTGACGCCTATTTGTCTTTCAGATAGTAATTCATTAAGTAATTCATTAAGTTTATATTACACTGATGACTTATGAAATACAAGTCATGTTTCACGTAATATTATATCATAAGTCAACAGTCTTCGTAATTAGGAAAACATAGAGAACAGCCCACCATTCGAATTAAAAGTGTCAAATTCGGGGGGGGGGGGGGGGTCGTTGAATAAATGTCCAAACTTAAGATGTAACAGTTCGCATATAATATGCTTGTATTCAAACTAACAGAAATATTTAATTTTACGACAGGTGCATTTAAACAAACCTGGGAGAGAAATGAAGAATGAATTAGAAATTGAAAGATCTGGGAAATGCTTGAAGAGTGGAGAGAAAAAAAAATCATTAATTAGATGGAAAGGAAAGAAGGATACATGCAATGTCAACATGAGAAAGAGGTTTGCTCAAAAGCAAGGCAAAGATAAACAATATTTGGGAAAAACATATATGAAACAAAGTATTGGTATTAGGAAAACGGTAAGCTTTGGGGTGGTTTTTTTGTTTTGTTTTGTTTTGTAAATCACTGAATCATTTTTTATCAAAACGAGAAGCAATTATGGCACATACATTATTTTCTCCGTCATCTGTTCTATAAAAATGTGTAGACTGTAATACATGTAATTACTTTGTAGTACGACAAGCTGATAAAGCATCCAGGATCGGACGCCAAGACGTTCTCGGAATTAAAACATCAAGACCAGATGAATGTTAAGTTTGTAAAATATCGAAAGTTAGCCGGAAGAATCAGAACTTACATCACTTAACTTTGTAATACATTAAGAAACGATGCGCGATTGAAACAAACAAACAAAAACTTACGAGCCAAGCCAACGGCAACGAACAGTACGATCGAAAGGGCGACCCTCATGATTTAGCTGTTTTTCCTGCAGGTTGAAGAGCGATACACAGTGAGCGCAGTGGTTTACTAGTATGCTTGCAAATAAGAATTTTAGAGCGATGGAAGTGCCTTTTATTCTTTCAATGCAGTCAGATGGGCAACATGATGGGAAAACCAGCACTTGGCAGTTGAATTTGCATCTCAAGTGGAGCGCGTCACGCGAGTTCGTTCTTGATATCGTCGAGCAAAAACAAAAACAAAAACGCGAAAAACAAAATGAAATGAAAGAGATATGTCTGTAACGACGTGACTGATTGAGTTAATTAGCAACCCGACCCTCCCATCCCCTTCATACGATGCAATATGACCTTGTACAAGCAAAATTAAAATGTAGATAACTTTTAGTCACGCCCTCTTTCCTTTCCGACACACACTCTTCTTTTTTTTTCTGTTTTCCAAATCACTTATAGGAGTGACACACTAAATAGTACAAATAGATTATACAAACACGCTAAATGCAATTAACGTGCAGAGATACACAATTCCCCTCGCTATATAGTGTTATATTACACTTCTAGATAGACACATTCTGTATGTTATTGTATATACGGAAATAGAATTCAAAACATTAAGTTATAATTACCACTTATTTCTACTACTTGCATTCTTGAAGACCGTATAGCATAGAGAAAGTACAGTTTAGTATATTACTACGGTTTAGACTGAACATGCAGGAAATATCATGTCATTTTTAATTCCAGTACATTTTCATTATTTTCTTTTCAGGAAAAAAAAAATCAGAAAGGATGTTAGTGATAATAATCATGTGACTTTAAAGAATAAAGGAGACGCTTATTCCATAACAATTATTTATGAGTTAGGCTCAAACGTAATGTAGTAACGGTCGCCCTCACATAATATGCTGTCTAACACATACTTGATTTACCCTCTATACAAACTCGAAATTACTATAATCCCTATGAGCTATAATGACGTACATAGGAGAGGATGCCATGAGTATGAACGACAAAAAATGTCGGTGTGCTCATCAATGTAATTGTCATGGGAAATTATTATTATGAATAATAATATCCATGAATATTTCATCTAGCACTTCGCCCTTCAACTATAGGTAAACCGATTTTTACAGCAACTTACTGTCTATTTTATTATTACTTACAAAAATGATATAAGCGAGCTTTCTAGATCTGCGACGCAAACGCTAAGACGACGCCTCCCCCTGAGTTGGGCAATGGAAACAACCACTGTCTCGCGCATGTGCAGAACTCCATTTTTGTCTCATGAGAGTCGTCTTAGCGTTATATAGCGTTGCAGATCTAAAGCTCGCTATAAAACAAAGCACGAGCGGAGCGGCATTAAGACTGCTTTCTGCTCATCACGAGCAACTGCGCAGGTTTACCTGATTTCGGGGTCAAAATGAATGTAGATATAAAGGCATACACCAAGTTCAATTACACGATTCGCGGAAATGTTGATCGCCCTGAGAAGTTGAGTACTTTAAAACTAATTAATAGGAGGATAACGTTTTGGTCGCTTCGCTCCCATCCTCCAGATCTTGTCAATATGTGTGCTCTTTTGAGAGGGTTATGTTGTCATTATGTTGTCGAATAATGATTATCTACATGTACTAGTGTTGCTCTTATTATTGCTTATCAACTGCCTCTTCTTTCAATGTCTTTATGGGCCATTACAACTTTTTTCAACAACAACAACAAACTTAATATGTGTTTTCCATGGACAATGATACTATGAATTTCTGTTGTTCTAAGTTATATCCACATACGGTGCGCATTTGCGAAGTATTTTCTCGATATGGCGCTGAAAAAACAAAAACAACTCACACATACACACACGCGCACACACACACACACACACACACACACACACAGAATGATGGGAACCTTGATCTGCCAACACAAACGATCTCTCACTGGGCCGATCTTCGATTTGAAGATATCGCGGCTGGCCGGTCGGATAGGTGGGGAATCATATTATTTGGTCATTGCCCGGACGATACAACCGTACCGCGGTCGCTTTTGTTACCGTATTTGAGTACACATCCAAAGAAGACTGATACAAGTATACCATCATACGTATAATCTGCACTGAAGCACAAACATGTAGGTGGGAAGATTCGGACCCACTTAATCTTCCACCAACATGTGCGGGAGTAACAAAATAATGTGAGAGAGCAAGAAAAAAAAATCTTCAACAGAATACGACTTGAGGAAAGTACTTTGTGAGGGTTCATAAATCGTAACATTATAGTGGATTTAAAGACTTTTTAGCCTCAATATTTTACAACGTTGGAAAATGAGTAAAATGAAAAAAAAAAACGAAAAAAAAAACATTACTAGACAATAACGAGGATACTGCAAAATGTATGTTTATAAGTGTGTCCAAGTGCGTTATATTAGGGTTAAAGGGATCGTATAGTTTTGGTCGAGACCTAATTTCAGGTTTCTAAAATTTTTTGGTGAGATAATGAGAAACCTATCATGAAATATAAAAGAGCATGTAATTCTGTGAGGAATTCAATGTTCTTTGATGAAAATTGGTTTTGAAATGGCTGCGACATCTAAAAAAAGAGCGATTCTAAGAAGGTGTGGGACCCACACTTTATTACTATCGCTTTGTTTTACTTTGTTTTTAGATGTTACAGTCATTCCAAATTGATTTTTATCAAATAAACTTTGAATTCCTCTTAAAATGGTATGTTTTGTTGGTATCTCGCAAAAAGTTAAAAGCCCATTCTCATCTCCACCAATACTGTACCATCCCTTTAATGTGTGTGCATAACTATATTTAACATGATGAGGTATACTGCTGTGTTGTGTCACAACAAGGATTTGAGGAAGCACGTGGTTCATTAATTCTCCTGACAAGATGATTGACAATAGGATTTAAAGGTGCAAGAGTCTGTCACACTTCCCATGATGTTTAAGCTTTGTGATAATACAGTATGCAGGGGTTGACGCACGCAGGTGCCGCATTATATAACTGCGACGTTATGTAGATCCCTGTTTAAAACCCAAACATTGATCATGGGGAAAGTTGGGTTCCTTCTCGTCTGTCTTTTGTCGACGGCATACGGTGAGTTAAACCTCTCCTCTAATCCTGTGGCGCTTTAGACTTGTTGTAAAGATGAGAAGGCGGTATAAGCCCTAGCGATCCCTGAGCGATGCCCTGTCGACTTCTCGTCGGTCGCCGGTCGATTTTAGATTAAAACGGGATAACTCAATTAAACCAATCATTCTATGATGGTGCATCAAGTAGTAATCCTCCAAGTTTGAAGAGAACAGAACAGAACAGAAACAGAACGCTAAATCAGCTATAGAATTGACTTATAAAGTTTATGAAAGTTTATACTTGTCAACATTGTCGTTATTCAAATTGTGTGACTGAAATGCGCAAAGATGATAAGGTGACGTCTTACGTAAACCAGCATTTCTGACATCATTGATACTAAAAGACCTGAACTAGAATTGGAATTTGAATGAATTGACTTATAAAGTTTATGAAAGTTTATACTTGTCAACATTGTCGTTATTCAAATTGTGTGACTGAAATGCGCAAAGATGATAAGGTGACGTCTTACGTAAACCAGCATTTCTGACATCATTGATACTAAAAGACCTGAACTAGAATTGGAATTTGAATGAACTCCCAACTCATAAAATTTGCCGAAAGACTACAATTTGGAACTATAGGACAAGACGTGGCGTCGTCCTTTAGGTGTAATAAGCATTATCTTTTGAGGTATCCACATTTCACAGGCATTTATTTTTTTCAGTGGGTTCATCAGTTTGTTTGTTTGTTTTTTTACGGAACACGACAAGCTTGTAGGAGTGACATGCTTCAAATCATGTCGTCAACAAATTATTGTCTCCCTATATTCTTTATTTTAATATAATGCTCTGTTAAAAAATGAAGAAAATTTGAATTGAATTAAATTGAATTTCAAGCGTCTTTATAGGTTGCGCAGACACGAAGCTTATCACTATCTTGTTGTTTCTTCTTTTTCACATTTCAAGCGATTGTGTATACTCTGTCAATGTGTATTTTTACTTGTACATTATAGTAAGTAAATTTTGCTAGTAAGCAACTTTTTGAATTGCTCTTGTTATTCTCGAAAATTTCGAAAAACGAAAATTTAAACAAATCAAATTATCAAATTTAAACGAAAAAAGAAACAAAAACTTCCGGGATGATTGTATGTATTTTTTCAGGTTACACCGATCCAGAATGCAGCAGTTATGATCATCAAAATTACGGCTGTGTCGGTGAATGCATTTCGACAACCTCATGCCCAGGTGGAAAGTATATCAGCGGATTGTGTCCATCTCAAGCTGCTAATATCAAATGTTGCTTCACTGGTACGAACTGCATTACATCGTTCGTAAGAATTGTTTTTCACTGTATATAGATTAGTCATCATTATGAAATGTAATTCTGAATGATCGAAATCGTCAAGCAGAAAAAAAAAAACCGAACAAAATAACAACGTTCCTATACACCAGTGATACTGCAAAAGGAAAATCAATCGTCTTCTAAATGATGACTATTAGATTAAAAAAAATTTGAGAGGGAGAGTTTGTATTCATGCATGTATGGATAAACAACAACACATACCACACAACAAAGCAAAACTATGAACACTTATGGTAAAGGAACTCGAAAGGCAAATTGAAATATGAATATAATTTTATGATACATAATACCTAATATCAAAAGTATAATATATAAACATATTATTATTACTACTTCTACTGCTACTACTATTACTATTACTGTTACTATTATTATTACTATTACTATTACTATATTATTATCATTATTGGATCATTGTTATCAATTTGAGTGTAATTTACGTCTTAGTGTGCGGATAGAAGCAGCAGTAAAACAGTTGATACGATTGATGATAAATCTACTTCCTGGAGCTCGAACAAAATGATCCTTTTCGCAAATCATGCAGTAATGACTGTTGATAATGTTGATATATTGTTTGAAGGAGTGGATAACTTCGGCTTGAATATCCGCATATTTTGACACATTAAATTGCGACGTTCCCGTAGTCAGTTGCCTCGTAATGCATTTGAACGATATACTCTGATCTGTATGTGTACGATAATTTCGTTTGTTTGTTTGTTTGTTCGTACATGTATGTTGATTTCCCGTTTAACAGCGGACAGTGATTCTGAATGCGCTGAACATGACCACCGGCGATATGGAGATGTCGGTCACTGTATTGACACCTCGCAGTGTCCGAGCAGCAACTACATCAGCGGGCTGTGCCCGACCAAACCCAACAGCGTGAAGTGCTGCTTCTCAAAGCCAAGTGATACATGTAAGTGGACTGGTCAATGAACAAGAGGACTGCAAGTATTCATCATTCGCTCGTCATCATGTTATCGTTAAGAAGGTTGAGAGTAAAGATACCACTACCGGAATGTTCGAGTATCGAAGTTTGCAATATTCACTGATACTTTCTTGCAACACCCCTTTCGGGTCTTTTTTCTCCCCATTGGCTGTTTAAGCTGATCGTTCTCTTCTTTTGATGTAATTTAAATGTATCAATTCATTCTTTCTTACATTGTCTTTTGCTTTGAGAAATGCTGAATAGATTATATCATTTGAAAAAAAAAAATACATCAGAGTCGAACTTTTGCCAGAAAGCCTTGTTATGCCATCAATTCTGAAAACGATGTTTATGGCCTCGGTGGGTCTATATGCTATTTGGTCTATAGTTTATGTCTATACATCATGACTCTAGTCTTAATAACTAGCACATCTATCATGATTGTGTGATCACTTAATACGAGAAGAATGGTGCTGCGTCCTCACAAAAGTGCTTGTGACTATTAATGGTTAACCGGCATGCAACAAAGAAAAGAACATCAACACCGACAAAAAAAGAAAGAAAGAAAGAAAGAAAGAACCCCCAAATTATAGTTTGTATTATAAAACGTGAATGCCCATTATTGTACATAAAACATGCAGTCAGAATGTATTGTGAATATCTCTTCTGATTCCAAAAGGTTTTTCCATGCGAAACTTTCTTCTATCCAGATTTTTAAGAACATTTTCAGAGCAGGGGTAAGGAAAGTTACTTGGAACGTTATAAGGAAATAGACCTACAAGTCACAACATCTCAAATCGTCAGTACCACTTAAATTCCACCTTGCTTTCTAACTAATGACAACATTGACATGTGCATCCTGATATTTATTTGCAGGTGGATCTGACGGTGGGGGAGGAGGAGGCAGCGGGTCCTGCAGTTGGACGGTGCGGTCGCTTGCGTGCGAAGTACTCGCTCTCCACAACGTGGGGAGCATTGACCTCCTGACAGATAACGGAATCCTAAACCCACTGGGTTCCGGAGACGGGGCGGACGCATACTCCAACATCGTCGACACGTGCAATGGCTACACGGCTCTACGATCTTCGTATGTTATACACGAATATCCAGTAATAATTATAACATTCGCCTTGAGTCGATTCTATATCTCTTTGCTAGAAGAATGAGGACATCTTTCATGAAGAAATAGGAAAGAGATGTAAGGCTGAAATAGAAGGCAAGTGCCTCATTCATCCCATCACATATGATTCATGTCTGTGTGAGAGAAAGGGGTGGGGGAGTGGTAGAGATGGAGAGTTTTGCAAGGGAGAATGAACAGTACGCTGGCAACCATTTGCCGACTTCCAAAAACCTTTCGAGTGACGACCCATGGCAACCAATATAACTGCCGACGGGTGAATTCAGAGGTTGTATAGAACGGGGACTGGTCTTCGCTTAGGGGCCTATGTCTGAGCCCAGGTCCAAGTGAATTGATGGCCATGGTTAATTATTATGTATAATAATTGCTGTCATTAAGTATACGTGCTTGTCCAATGATGTTGCTGGAAGTTTCAATCTTTTGTCGGCGAATCCCCATGGCTATATAGGACAATACTCCAGCACTTTGCTTTCCGTTGAGTTCGAAGAGCAAAAAAAAAAAAAAAAAAAAAGTTTGCACACTGCCAGAGTACACGTGTATTATTATCCTTTCATTATTTCTTATCCTTGCAATGGTGCAGTATAAAAAATTATCAAGTCTCCATGCATCTTGTATCTCAGTTAACTGTACCGTCATACCCTTCTTTTCGTTTACTCCTCCGTTTTCATTCTTTATGTTCCTCACTGTACGTCTCCCACTCTCTCACTTTATTTCTCTTCCAAACATTCTTTCCAATTTTTCAAATCAATCTTGTTTTTTTCGTCCAGTTTTTTTTTTTTTATTGTGACACTAATTGACATTGGATACAGACCTTTGTATATATTAATCAGGAGGTTGTGTATACGAGTCCCACCCGAGCATGCCCGAATGTGTATGTCCATGATTTTTTTTTTTTTTAATGGCTAAACACTGAATAGTCGGTGTGTGTATAGTTACGTCGATGAAGAGCAATTCGTCAATTACAGTGTGATTATGTGCAATCAAAAATATCTCCCTTTCTGTCTATAATTCTTCATTTTACATTGTCTCTCTCTCCCTCTCTGCTTCTCTATTTCTCTCCCTCTATCTTTCTATTCTCTCTTGTCTTCCCCTCCCCATTAAGTTCCATTTTCTCATCCTCTCTTTATTTCTCTTTCTATCTATCTATTATATCTCTATTTCTCCTTCCATCTGTTTTTCCATGTTCTAATGCACAACTTTATAAACTTTCTCTTTTGGTCTTCTGTCTCTTTAAAATCCTCCCCAAAGGTACTGCTGCTCTTCTGGATGTACTCCTGGAGGTTCAACTTGTCTGAGCCAGACTCTTCTGGAATACATCATCGACCTTACTGACGACGGCCACTATCTCCAGGTATTTTGATAAATTTGGAGCCAGAAAAGTAACAGAGTGTATATGTTTATAACATCTTTCGATCTACCAGTTACTGGTACCATCTTCGATATGATAATAGTGGCTTGCAAGAAAATATCGCGTGGAGGTGGTAATCAACAGCCGAGCATGTTTTGTCGGTGAGGAGGTCGTAACGTCAGTTTAAGTCGTAATATATGCGAATACTATAATTTGCTATTGTTTTTTGATAAATCGCATTGATAGCTTCTATAATTTATCTTATACTTCTTTTTCCTTGGCGATAACGATCCAGTATTTCTATGAAGACAGATAAGACTGATATAAGTATGTCCTACCTTTACTCGCATTATAATTTTGATGTGTTTTGCGCAAGTCAAAAGGTGAAACAAACAAAAAGTTGTTGTGAAAGCACGAATACATAAAAAAGGTTTACTCATCGGCTTTGTAATTGCATCCATGTAACCTATATCTCTCTACTACAAACGCTATAAAACTACTATGCAACGCGGCTTGCGAAGGCATTGGTTTAGTATTTTCCATGCAGTATCTCTTTCATAACTTCTTGTATTACCACTGATAACGTTGTCAAATTCCACGGGTTTGTTTGCCACTATAGAGATGAAAATAATTTTCAACTTCAATGACGTGGACGAAGAATATTTCCTTCCTTCTGTATACACATCACAGATAAACGCCATGGCCGGTGCCTGCCATTCCACTAATTCGTGGCACTACGAGGGCACAGCCGTCGACTTCCAGATTCTCAGCTCCAGCTCCTACAGCCAGTGGATGTCGAAATGTGCCGCCTACGGCGCTGCTGAAAACCTCGGCCCGGGCTACCCCGGCCATTCCACGCACACACATTGCGCCTTCTCATCGTAAAAGATAACGTGGTTAACCTCGCATTGGTATAATAGAGCGTTCTCATAAGCTTATTCCACCAATGAATATATCAATCCGATTAGTTTGTTTGTAATTTTAAAGACTTTAACTCTGGGGAACCATAACTGGGGCAAGCCATTAAATTGGGTGCAAACATGGCATCACTTATAGGATTAATAGGATTAATTGGTTCTGTGCTTTGTGCGACGTTTTTCTCATAGCTCAGCCTGGTTTCCCTCGTTTCTATAAACCATTTGATTTGATTTAATTTGATTCATTTTTCCATATTTGCATAAATATATACAAACAATGAAACAGCATTACAAAACATAAACAAAAATATACAAGTAATAGATATTAATTCTTCTGGAACTGGCGAAAATGACACAATGAAATCTCTATAAATTGTGGAGGGGAACCAAAAGAAGCATAACTTATAGTGGCGAAATTATTTAGCATAAGACTGCCACGATGAGTATGAAGAAATGAAACTGCCAAAACATAAGTCACATATACCCTTCATGAATGTGAGTTAAGAGATGGTTCGAACTGTTCCTGCTAAGCACAACAAAAACGACACCTGCTTGTCAAAACCGTCTTGTTTACCGATTTTATTACGATTAGTATAAGATAGATGTGAGGCACTAGAACAGCAGCGATGCTTGATCGTTTTACAATATTGCTTTTGTGATTTCTTCTAAGACTTAAATTGGACCCTTATAAGTACATGTTCATGGTTTTAACGAGTATTATGATCAAAATGATCGGAATAATGTTTAACTTCCCTCTGAGTAATCAATTCTATAATAGGTGTTGTATAACTTCTTTAGGGTTCTGAAGTTTACAAAAGTAATATAAGGAAGCAAAAATGGACATGATGTGGTATATTGATACAGGAAATGCGAATGCATCAATTATGGAGAATTGCTCGCTTTCGCGATATCATTAAGGATAATAAATAATAAATAAGACACAATAAGAATAAAAGATAAGAGCGATTATTTCTAAGAGGAGATTACAAATTGCCAAAGAATACATTGGGAAGAAGCATTAAGGAAATATTACATAAAACTGTAATACCTACTTGCTAGTAGTCCACTGAGAGGTGCATTATGATATCACAAGAGAGGCTGGCAGCGCACTTGGTGTCATTACGTTTACGGCATATATATATATATATATATATACACACTGTATATATATATATAAATATATATATATATATATATATATATATATATATATATATATATGTGTGTGTGTCTGTGTCTGTGTGTCTGTGTGTGTGTGTGTGTGTGATAAAAAAAAAACATTTAAAGGACCCATACATTGCAAGTGCATGCTGACTTGTGTTGATTTCTAATAGTCTTAGAATTATTGATATACATGTGGCTGGTTAATATCTACAATATTTTTCCTCGGTTTACTTGGATAACCCCACGAAAAAACAACAACAACAACAACTTACATCCAAACCAAGATTTTGTCCATGACGTCATCTGTTGATAACTTCCAAAGTAATTATGATTAACAAAATATATTGGAATGCACCTTCCCCTATAGACTGAGCACCTAATGTTTCCATGATATCAAAATGATATACAAAAGGTACTGCGCGGAAACATGCAATTTTTTTTTCAATCTATTAAGTGAAAGGTGTATAGTATCGTTAATTGTTAATCGTATTAGCCGAGTAAGCAGTGAGTGACTGATGATGTCATCGACAAAATCTTTGTTCTAAGTGTGTGTATGTGTGTGTGTTTTGTGGGCATATCGAAGTACTCTGAAGAAATATAAATATGAATATATTATATCATATTATATACACAGTAGAAAAATATCATAAGATATATGGCAGGTAGATGTTCGACTCGCCACGTATTATCATGATCAGGGTATTACAAATCAACACAAGTCAACACATATTCTGTCTTACACTGCATTCACTAAACGTCCTGTAAGGAAGCGACTTGGATAAGTCATTGAACTTGAATTTGCGAATAAGCCCAGTTGACACCTTTAAATTTCCATATCCAATTTCTGAGACGAAAAAATGTGGTATTTTCAGGCAAAATTGTTAAAGTTAACAAAGTATAACACCATCGCTATGCTCTTTGAAATTGAACAATATTATAATGACTTTTCTTTTTTTTCACTGTCTCTTACACGCAGAATAAACATTTATCTACCTTTCCAAACGGCTGTAATGGAATGATAAAGTTTTTATATTTCATCTACACAGACATAATGTATATGATATTATATAGTGCATGGAAGGTACAGTTATTTCGTCGTTTGTATAATGTCAATTTAAAAAAAAATGAATGAATGAATGAATTAATGAATGAATGAAACATGTCATACATTGTGACAGTAACATTGCAAAATGATATGTACAAACGTACTGAATATTGTCTCAATTGAATACATTTGAATGAAAATTTCTGATGAAAACAAAATCCAACAGCTATAGTCATTCTCCCCCCCCCCCCCCCAACATAAAACACATCGAACGAAACTGACCACGTACACTAGATTAAAAAAGGGCTCACATTTTCAGTTTCGCACTCTTCACTCATTACGAACAGAGTCCTGGGCACCGTTTCGTGAAAGTTGTCAGCACTGACCAAGTTGTCAGTCTCTGACAATTTCAGTAAAATCCTTGGTTTTGATTGGCTGGGAAACTCTGGTCATTGACTGTTACCATGGTGATTGTCAGAGATTGACAACTTGTCAGGGCTGACGACTTTCATAAAACGGTGCCCAGGCAACGCCATTTACATAGAAATATATACATGTACATTGAAGATCATTACTTTTAAAGGGATCGTAAGGTTTTGGTCGAGACCTAACATCAGGCTTATAACATTAACCGGTTAGTGAGATAATGACCAACCTCGTATGAATATGAAAGAGCATGTAATTTGAAGAAGGATTCAACGTTTAGTTTATGAAAATTGGTCTTGAAATGACTGGGATATCCCAAAAAGCAATCCTGATAAAAATAATTATATTGACAGGCCACGACTTTTATTAGGACCTCTTTTTTTACCTTGTATTTTCATATCTTAGTCATTTCAAAACCGAATTTCATCAAATAAACTGCTGATTCCCTTTAGAATTGTACTCTCTTTAACATTTCATAGAGTGGTTTCTGAATATCTCGCAAAACGTTACAAGCTGAACCCTCACCTCAACCAGTACTGTACAGTCCCTTTAAAAAGGAGAAACACATTAGACATTTAATGAATCTAAGTTTGATTGACAATAATGTGGCACTGACTATAATTAATTGAAAGAGCGTGTTAATTCCTATATCAAAGTCATCTCAAGCATTGGCTCTTGATGTGATATATGGGCCTACTTGTTTGTAATAATCGTAATCTTAATCGTAATAATATCTATTTTGTATGCAAATCAGTTCAATATGTTAGTAAGTAGTGGAACTTTAGCTTTGGTCTTTAGAAACAATTAACTTTTGTTAACTACGAAACAAAAACATGAGTGAAATTTGGAAAGCGCATCAGTTTCACAGACACTAAAACTTCAGACTGATACTTGCACATATTTTTTTTTTCAATAAATCGCAGACACTCGGTTTGGGAAGGGCCAAAGAGGTTACATACTCTACATGGTCAACTAAATAATATTTTTTGAGAAGAATGAATATGTTTAAGCTTTTGCGAAAAAGGATAATGTAATGTCTGCGGTGCTGCCAGTTCAAATACGTGCATGAATTGAATATCAACCATCACTTTTCAAAACCGCCACGCTTAAACGAACAGACGATAAACTCTATCTTGAAGTCATAGCTGATGACTTAAAAAATGCCTTTCTTTTGCTGACAGAATTATCTGAACACAGAACTGACTGACAAAAAATTGGCAATGTGCAATTAAACATGATGTCAGTTGGCAGGCTTTTTATCTCCACCGGGAGAACTAAGCGTTTAATGCGCATCTCCTTCTTGTTACGTACTGTTCAGGAGGTCCGCGTTACGCGCCTACCGTGCAAAGAAGGCGCCTCTATGCGCTTTGACTTGACAACGTAAAGGGTTCAGTAACAACAGAAAAACAACACTCCAACATTTCGTGTGCTGACTTCTATCGGAAGTGGTTTATCACGGAACTTTCTGATATTTTCGTATTTTGCGCTCGAGAGAGATACGATAAATCGTTTTTGTCAGGTCAGTATTGATTATTTACACTTCAATATGTGAGCATACGTGATTAATAGCTGTTATGTTTACTAGTTTTCATGGTATATCCCAGTTATCAAATTCTTTCTACTCGAAATAAATCAAACTCTCAAAGTCAAACGAAGGTCACGCGTTCCACTGTACACACACTGGTGTATACAACGTTGTATACTTCGTGACTTTTCGGTTCTCACAGTGTTAGGCCTACATTTTGTTTTTGTAGATATTGAGATCTACTCTGACAGACGACGCCTTTGAATGGAGATGTTTCCCAAGTCCCAAATTCACGTTCCCGTACCATGGGAGTTACAGAAGAGGGCTCGATATGGCGAACCGTGGGTATGGGCGACCGCAACGTCACCCGCGAACAGCCCTGCAGATGTAAGCAAGACCGTCCCTATGTCTCAAATCAGTACATATACACCATCAAAATACTATTACAACAAACCATTGATACATGTTATGATATTTTAAGACTGTTTGGTTGAAAGTCTACCACAAATTCGCAATAACATCTGGCACAGATGAAATATTAACAAGATAAGGGAAATGTAGAAAAGATGATAGAACCGAATGATTGTCATAACGTAAGTATGACATAGAAGAAAATAACATAATGTATAAGTATTAGGCCCTATGTAAGTCTATGTGCATAAATTATTAAAATCATCCGCTACAAGCTAGTATTTCGCTTGAACAGTGCACTATCCCTACAGATTTAATCTATTAAAGTAAGTTCAGTTAAACAGAAACGGCATTTCATGGCTTGAGGTTGCTTTGATATAATAATGACAAGGGAAAAGACAGGCGAATGCCGTTTGTTTGAAAAGCCAACATCATTTACAAGGGATTGGCCACAGAAATCACTTCAGCTTAATCGGACAATACATAATACAACAGACATGACAGGCGTTGATTTAAAGATAGAATCAATAATGTTTCTTGGTTTCAGCGGTATTTATTTACGGATTTGTGTTTCTCTTTTCCCCATTAAAAAGCTTGCTGAGACCGCCGGCCAAGCTCCATCGCCGCCAGTGTACCTGGCAGGCAACCTGCTTCTTCAGCTCCTGCAGGAATCCCTTAAGAATGAGCAACTGAGGGAACAGATTGGAGTATGTTGAAGACCTAGATCTCTATCGCATTCCTCTCTTTTATCTCGATGCAGCTTAATGAAAAAGTAAAGAAATACCCGCCAAAAGTTCAAAACTACATTAGGCTTATATCGACAAACAATGGAAAGTCATGGAGTCAAAAAGTAAGCCAATCAAACACACAATGAACAACAAAATGAAGGCAAAGCTAGTTCCTGTTTTATGTTTGGTATATGTTATTAGCTGTCTCTCAGATGTAAAGAGCATAGTATTATACCATGTTACATTCTCAATGACAAGCCAATTAGTCTGCCAGATACTGACTGCCAATTTTCTTTTCTCCTTATTTCTGACAGGCTTTATCCAGCAAAGTACACCTTGCTGAGAAGAAAATAATGCGGGCTAAGCGGACTGCAAATCTCATCGGGGGGATGGCTAGCCAGTCCCTTAAGAAGGCGGCTCACGCCCAGGAGGAGACTCGCCTGACCGAGCTGATGGTGAGGCAGGAGGAAGAAAAGGCGTGGCAGGCGGAAGATCGTGCTTGTCGTGCCGAGAAACGGGTGACAGCGATTCAGGAGGAGATACGAGCAGCCGAGACCAACTTGCGGCTGATCGGAGAGAAGGTGATGATCGCTGAAGAGATCGCGGCGAAAGCTCAGCAAAGGGCGGTATCTGCAGAAGAGAAACTGGCTGTGGCAGAAGAAGGAACTAACATCGCAGAGGAGAAGTCTCGGCTCGCCGCGGAGAGAGCGACACGAGCCGAAGATAGGCTTATCATCGCCGAGGAGAGAGCGAGGCAGGCAGAAGAGAAGGCAATCATTGCCGAGGAGAGAGCGAGGCAGGCCGAAGAGAAGACAATCATTGCCGAGGACAGAGCGAGGCAGGCCGAAATGAAGGCGACGATGGCCGAAGAGAGGGCGGGGAAGGCCGAAGAGAGGACGAGACGGTTCATGGACAAGTATCTGGATTCAACATCACTGATCGAGATCTTGAAGATGGAGCTGGCTTTGGCTAAACCTAAGAAAGATCCTTCAAGGAGCCATCTTCAGGTGAGTACTCTAACATGGCGTTAGAAAAAAAAGAAGGAATATTCAATGTCATCTATTAAAACGACAGCCCGAAAAAAAGAAAAGAATTAGAACATCATAGCAAAGATCGAGATCATTGCCTTTATGAAAAATATGCATAGAAGAACAAACACAAAAAACAAATGATTTGTTTCCATTTTTGCCTAATCCCAGGATCTTCAGGCTGTCGTGACTGTCGCTTCCTCGGCCGTTTCTCCCTCTCGAAGTCCGCCAGCATGGTGAGAAAAATTTGAATACTATTATGTTTTAACAATCAAGACGAAATGCCATGACATTGTGTTTACGATTGTGTTGACCTCAAATCCTAAGCATTTAAACATTGAATAGATCCATCCACTCCAATACCGGGGCAAAATGCATATTACAAATCAACTGACGCAGAAGATCCAATGAAAAACGCCGCCTTACTTCACTTCAAAGTTCCCTTCTTCAAAAATTTACGTTTGTTGATTGCCGGCCTTGATTGCTAAGCCTAAAATATCAGGTGAAGTCGATGACAAAATCTCATGCACATAGGTGTCGACAAAACATTGTCAAATCTCTCTTATCTTCTATATTCTGCTCTTCGTAAATCAGTACGCCATGTCAAGCCGCAGCCTCGGCACCTCCTAGCACCCTCCCACCCCCATCCTCACACGGTTCAACGCCAGTCGGCACCGCTGGTTATTCGTCACCCACTACCTCTTCCTCCTCAAACTCCCTATCCCCTGTGTAAGATTATGGCAATTTACTTTTTTAGAGTGATGCTTCTTAGGGGAGTCTAGTATGATGGACTCTGTATATTACGTATTTAATTACGACGACGAGATCTGTGTTACACGAGGCCACATTGTTTAACCTAGAACCTCAGCTCTGAATTTGTATGGAAAGGAAATCGTATTGGCCCAAGTAAAGCACTGTTAACTATCGTAGTTTTAACCTTCATGAAAATGACGTAAGATACCAGCAATAATTTTAACTCATGCGTATCAATCTTGATGAATATGATAATTTTCATATGCTTTTATTTTGTATACAAGACTTTTTACGCATAGCAAGAAAAAGAATCCTACTGTTAGTCCCCCTTTTTCTTTCTTTCTTTCTTTCCTTGCAGACATACTTCCCACAAGTCCAAATCGACATCTTCCAATCAGACGTTGGCAAACCCCACTCCTCGGTAAGAATTATTATGATCACAAACGTTGGAAACTTCCATGCTAACATGTCTTGAAGTTCACCAATGTGTAATCCTTCGACAACGTAAGGTTGACATTATCACATTCTTGTGATGATAACCATTTTATCAGTACGCCAACATCATCCTTTCGTAAGCAATAAGAATACATGTGATTCATTGAGAGAAGATATAGACGAAATTGGTACGACTACAGGATTATCTTTGTATTTTCTTTGTCAGGCCTACCAACACTCCATCTCAGGTGGGTACGACGACTGGGGCCGTTGCCAATAGCAACACCACGGCGAGAACTCCCAGTCCGCGTGGTGCTGCTGCACCATCTTCACCATCCGTTACCAGCAAATCTTTGGTTACCAGCTCGTACATTTGGACCATCACCGATCTGAAGGAGTTCCACCCCACCAAAGGTTCCATCATCCTTGGACAGGGGTCCTACGGCACGGTTTATCTCTGCCGTCACCGCACCACCGATAAACCAATCGCCCTCAAGACTTTCACGCTGCCCTCGTCTATAAGCCAGATGACCAGGAAGGTATAGCTTTTCTCTTCTTGATCTATCTGTCTATGTTTCACCTTTTGCATCAGTGAATCAATAGTTTATATATTACTCCTTCTTTGTGATGTCAACGGTAGGTCATCCTTCTGCTTTCAAAACATATTGTGACGATATATGTAATATGCTAATAGCAACAAACATCTGAAATCGATAAGAACAGTTATAGTGACATGTAAAGATGATATGGTAAAAATGGTGAGAACGATAGAGAATAAAATTAATGACAAGGATACAAGGTGAGATGTGAAGATTACTATTTACCTCCTCCATCCATCTTATCTTTCTTCACACCTCAGGTAGCTGAGATTCAAGAGGAAGCCGCCTTGCTGGATTTATTTGGCAGGGAGGAGTGCTTCCCAACGTACCTAGGATGCCTTGAGCTAGGTACTGGGTGTATCGGCCTGGCTATGGAGTTCATCGGTAAGTTAACTTAATAGGTATAATTATAACACATTTCATAATGGATGACTAATTTGAAATTATACTTTGTAATTTCTCACCCGAACAAAATTAAGTAGAACGGAAAACAAACTGAATGCAAGGTAAGAACAAAGGATATTAGTACCAGACCAACTGATGTCAAAAATTAAGCAAACATCCATTATACGTTCAAATTGGGAATGAAAGTACTCAAAATATATTGAAAAGAAACTATTTCGTACCGCCAATTCGTGATTCTTATAAGCAAGAGCAAAGTCGTATTGTTTTCATCGCATCTCGTTAAAGGAAATTATATTCGCAGATTCCAATTATGGTGATATCTGAAGATAAAGTTTTAAAAACATCAAGAAAATATAATTGTAGTACAGAAAAAAAAATACAATGTATCATGAATACCAACATCAGTGCTCCAAACAAGCCTTATCAAACTATTACCAGGTGATGCGGTAACGGGAGAGACCGTGCCTCTCCACAAGGCCATGCGGGGCGTGGTCCCTACCATCACCCACACCAACTGGTTCCGTCTGGCCTTAGAGATCTGCAAGGGTCTTGAGCTCCTTCATCAGAGAGGATATCTGATGAATGACTTAAAAGAGGACAATGTCTTGTTGGACAAGTCCTCTTTAGGTAAGTTCAAGTTCTTTAGACCAAAATATATGTCAAACACACTCGTCCCCCCCCCCATTTTTAATGAGCTTTTTTTGCAAAAGACACTTACAAAATCTTTTGATTTTAATCCCTTGAGTAGCACACTTAACGCATCGACGGACAGCTAAATTTTAAGTTTTACCAGATCTATAGATTGATGAAAACACTTCCTTGTTACGCAATGTAAAAGTGAGGTTATATAATGAGTGTAATTGCTCGTCATTATTTACTACCCATCAACACATCTTTTTGTCTCCCTACTCCAAACGCACACACAAGTCGTATTAATTTTTCTTTCTCCAATGTTGTTTCTTCAACTCCAGGTCGATGGCGGGCCAGAATCATCGATTTGGGCATGGTCTCCCGTCAGTCGTCTTCCTCCTCCTACTATTTCACCCCGGAGGAGAAGTTGCGATATCTCAAGGGCGAGTTATATCAACACATCGCCCCAGAGGTCGCCCTTCAAGATCAGGCGACCGACGTCCTCAGCGATGTCTTTCAGGTGGGTCGTCTGATGAACCTGATGGGGCGAGCTGCAGGCGACGGGACTTTAATGCTCATCTGTGCGCTCTGCGGTAATCCCAACCGAGCTTCCAGGCCTGCCTTAGGAGCTGTGGTCCAAGAGCTGGAAAGGATGGTATAGATGTGATGCATCGGAGTCCGAAAAGATCTCATAATCTCTCTTCTCTCTGCTCTGTAAGAAAATACCCGGTACGGTCATATGCAATTTGGATTCCCATGAAGAAATCTGTCAAAAGCAAAGACAGAATCACTTTGATTGCTTAAACACCGAATTTTTCGATTATGATAGCCAATAAAAAAAATAGCATGATGATGACAAAATAAGGACGACATGCCAATTTGGACAAACGTCTGAGCATTAAGATTGGCCTGACGTAAACTAACATTTCCATAATGTTTCATTTCAATCTGTGTATTCACCTCAGCTTTTGACGTCATTAGCATCAAAACCCATATTTAGTTATATTTACAAAATAATTCGTCGGTGTCGAGGCCTTTCATTCGAAGAAGTTTACGGCATCTTTTCGGACTTTTATGCAGAGGTAAGTATGTGTGTACATATTCCTATCATTTTCACGTCACAGCGATGATGGTACAATATCAAACTACAAAAATTACCTTGCATAAGAGATGAATCGTCACAACGAGCTTGGCTGTGACCAATAGATGAAAATTACCTTGTTGCAGTGATAACCGTAACGCAGTAAACGCATTTACCGTTCTAAGTCTACAGTTTGCTTACGTTTAATGGTCACTGATGCAAAATACTGATGGATTCAATGTCTCTGTGAAAGAGTATCGAACAAACCGAAAACTGTAACAGAACGAGTACGTTCTTTTCACGGTAATTTCTTCATAATCGAGTTCTGGGATAGAATATTATTGTCTGCAAATTCAGTGACAATGTCGCCTCAAATTGACAAGAAATTATATTTCAGTCCTCTATGAGTCATGCAGAAGAAACCATAACACGCACTCAAACAAGCATTGCATTGTGGGAACGGAGATGGAGCATGCTCCAATAAAGGTTATCCATCACAGTGTTGCGCGAGGTGGGGCTACAGCAGCTACAAACAGCGGGTAAGTTGTAAGGAGATAAAATACTAACAGCAGGTACGTGGCTTTACAGTGTGGAGAGAGGCGGGGATCCTCAACACAACAGCAACATCACGTGCAACAGGTTATGTAGTTGGTATGTCGTATAAGGAGATGGAATGCTAAGAGGTTGTCCATCACTGTAAAGAGCGAGGTGGGGCTCTTCACATAACAACAATCGCAACATCGAAACAACAGGAATGTTGTAAGGAAGGAGATGAAATAATAAGAGGTTGCCGATCACAGTGTAGAACGAGGTGGGGCTCCTCACAACAAAAGCAACAGGTAAGTTGTAAGGAGATGGAATACTATAAAGAGGCTGCTCATCACAGTGTGGAGCAAGGTGGGAGCTCTTCACGAAAACAATTGCAATTAACATCACAAGCAACAGGACGTTGTCAGGAGATGGAATACGAATTAGGAGGTTGTCCGTCACAGTGCAGAGCGAGGCGGGGCTCTGCAAAACACAACAAAAGCAACATCACAACTAACGGGTATGTTGTAAGGAGATGGAATACTAGTGGGTTGTCCATCACAGTGTAGAGCGAGGTGGGGCTCTTCACATAACAACAATCGCAACATCGCAAGGATCAAGCAAAATGTATATTGTAAGGAGATGGAATACTATATAATAAAGAGGTTATCCATCACCAGTGGAGCACGGTGGGGCTCTTTACAACAACAACAACAACAACAACTGAGCAGCAACAACACAAGCAACAGGTAAGTAGTTGTAAGGAGATGGAATACTACATGTAATAGGTTGTCCATCACAGTGTAGGGCGAGGTGGGGCTCTGCACAAAACAAGAGTAGCAACATCACAAGCAACAAGTGATTTGTTAAAGAAATGGACTACGTTGTCTATCACAGTCATGACGGGGCTCTGAACACAAAATAACCCTGCCTCCAGATGTAATTTTTTCCTTCGTATTTGTTTGAAGGTTATGTTGTTGGACAATAGAAATTGTCAGAAAACTAAAATCATGATGCCAAAATTTGAAACAACCCACCTCTCCATTTTGTTTTAAAGGAAGTGAAACACATTGTGCAAACAAGGGGGAGTGAATTTCTCTTGTTGTATATACAGGTTGGTGCAATTATCTATTGTCATTAAAGTGCGGATACCAGGTTAGGTAAGCTAGTAGAGTAGATGTACAAGTAACATTTCACTCTCCATCCATGCAGGTAAAGGGCGATGAGGATAACAATCGTCAACTCGTTTACAAGAGGGGCGGCGAATCACAATGGGATACTCCAGGGCCCTGTTTTATGAAGAGTTATAATTGATTATAGTTGATTTCTGTCATAAGTCTGTATGGCAGCCTGTGTGGTAAGGAAATTTATAATCGATTATATCCTATGATAAAACGGGGCCCAGGATGAAGAAAGATAGAAAGGCGATCATCTCCATACATTTCCATCATTCCTTAGTTTTTACTTCCATTAAAGGAATCAGACGGTTTAATGACAACGATCTATATACAGAATGCCCTTATGTGCGATGAAGACCACTTTGTGTGCCAATAAACATAACCATTATGGATAATCCCTCATGACATTGCTTGCCTCGAGTCTTTTTGTGACTTTTTCCAACCTCATTTTGTAAGTATTGTTCATGATTAGGTGTGTGTTATAATGACGAAGCGGTAAAGAGTGTAAAAATAAAGGAAGACCGATAAGAGCTCGTGTGAGAATTATGTACTAGAGACAAATCGTTTGATCATGCGGAATGTCTATGCCAAAATAATCACATCAATATTACTGTTGACATTATACATGTTATACATCATAATTACACAGGAAAGAACAAAATAGAACAGATAAAATAGGGAATTTCAGTAGCAAAATGCGACAGCGTACAAGCACATCTTTGTCTATCAACTTATACCGACGAATGCAGAGACTCCAACCCCAAGCACCTTCTGATCTGGAGATCCTTCCGCCTTAAACCCCTAGCAAACGGGAGACTCCAACTTGACAATGACTTGATGTGCGCGAAGCGCATATCACGAGCGCAAAGTCCCTTGCAGTCTATAGGGTTCTAGATGCTCTCTCGCGCTATATAAGGCTTATTTTTCAACATACAATGAAATTAAGTAAGAAATCATTTCAAGCGGGAGAAATTAAGTCTCAAGCGGGAGAACGGGAGATCCTGAAAAATGGGCTTTCGGCGGGAGATCTCCCGTCGAAGGCGGGAGAGTTGGAGTCTCTGCGAATGAGCCCACATTATGAGATTATGAGTTCCAATAACCCAATCAAGGTGCTTGTGTACCGTTCATCAGGTGGAAATTTAAAAGCACCAAACTCTGCAGAGATGATGCGGTCAATGAATTGAAAAATATTCAAATACAACATAGAGAAGTGAGACATCAATAAGCTCACATACGAACGGATCGAGTGTGAGTGTGAGTATAGTGTGAGTACCTGTCCGTGTTCGAACATTTGTTTTTGCTTTATTTTGTTTTTCTTCATAAGAGCAAGATTCATAACTTTAATCATAGCATATTCTCAAAAGTTTTTTTTACACATCTCTTCTGTAAATTAATCGACCTGATTATATCAAAACTCAACTCAACTCCATATTCCACATTTCAGGTAAATTCATTTGTTTATTTATGTTTTCTTTAAAAGAGGGTTAGCACATTCAGTTTGCCATCTGCTTTAAAATTTTGCGCCCTCGATACAGAATAGACGCAATGACAGGTAGTGACATGATACACACAAAATACAAAACCATGACATGAACAAATGAAATAAACTTAATCACATTTTTGTATAGGCCCTACATCGAGGGTACAACAGAAACAGGAAAGCAGAGATTGACTAAGGAATGTCTAAGGAGTGAGACAATGGGGAAAAAAAAGAAAAATGAAATTGTTGGATTTTTTTTTTTTTGGGGGGGGGGGGCCAAAAAAGATACCTAAGATTCAGATTTCAGATTTTTCAGATTGCAAAACATATCATCACATTCTAGCCATCGTAATAATCAAGTCAAAATCATTTTGAAGGTTTCGTTGGATTTGTAAAAAGTTGAGTCCATTGGTAAACACTGCTGTATCATCATGACAATTTGGTAAACGAAGTAAATTTCAAACTACAATGACATAAATCATATTTTATGTATAAACATCAAGCATGAATAGGCAACATTGTTGAATATAGAAAAATAAGAGAATTAATAAGTGAAGGATGCAGCTACATTCAGTGCTAATTTGTAAGATAATGGGAACAAATTTTGGACACACTGAATGATCAGGTTATGTAGCCAAGAGCATTATCATATAAGGGCTTAAACCTGGACATTTTTGGTAACAAGCTGATTTTTTTTTTTTCACGATGGGTTCAGAAATATGCCTAAAACATACTACAAGTCCTCATAAATCCTCCTTTGGAGTTTTCTGCAATCCAGCGTAATGACCGTCGCCACTGTATTTGCACGCAGGTAATAAGACAGGAACCGGGCCAATGAATATACTTATTAAGAGATTTTTACCAAAACCAACAAAAATCACGAGCTCTGTCACAATACAAAATAGCCGCCATTTTTATCTTTAATTCCTATAACTTTCATATAATTATAGGCAACCCCAATACATACTTTAAATGTCTAAATATATTTTCAGACCCAAGAAATCCAATGAATATAATTATACTTATTCACAGATTTGAAACACACAAGTACCAATAAAAACACTTGAGGATTCCCGCAAAAACCCAAGTAGGGCCTATGTCCTCCGAAATGGCTGCCATTTCCTTTTTTTCTCATAATTTTTGAATCATGAACAAAACTTACCGTGCTTTCAAGAATTCTTCTCGAAATCCAAATGGTGTCCAACAAAATGACCGCCGTTTGCACTACATTATTAACACATCTGTTTCCAAACAAGTCAAAAATGCAGCGCAAATTAATCCTGTTTCAAGAAACAAGTATAAATTCAACGTACACATTGCTAGGTTGTTAATCTGAATACGCATAAAGTGATACTACTACTACTACTATACTACTACTACTACTACTACTACTACTACTACTACTACTACTACTACTACTACTACTACTACTACTACTACTACTACTACTATACAACCGGCATTCCTGAGGGGGGAGAGGGAGAGGAAACCGAAGATGTGCTGCTCAACAAAGTGTGCACACTAGCCAAGGAGGTGGGGGTTGAAATCCCCCCTGAATCCATCTCCTCATGCTATCGCATCGGAAAAAGAGGTTCTGGAGGAAAGGCCCGTCAGTCTTTTGTGCGGTTTACCACCAGGAGAGTACGCGATAAGTTCTTCGATGCCCGCTTCAAACTCAAAGGCAAAGCACAATATAAGGGCGTGTTTGTTAACGAAGATTTAACACCTCTCCGTTATGCTCTCCTGATGAGAGCAAAGAACACACCGACTGTGAAGGGGGTGACAACGAGACAAGGAAACATCGTTTGCAAGATGGGAGACAATGACTTTGTGACACTCAGATCACCTGATGACTTGTTTGACATTGGGTGTGATGATGTCAAATATGACGACTTCAAGCTTCGAATCTTGTAACTGTTTGCTAGTGAAATGTCGTTTAGTTTACACTATGCACCATACTATCTATGGATGACAATCATATACCCAATATTGTTTCATATAATATAGACCCTAATCTTTTTGACAGCAGTTTTCAGGACAAAGTACATGATTCTTTTAGCATATGTCACGTAAATATACGATCGCTTCCTAAAAATATCAGTGATCTTAGTCTTCTTTTTGAATATACGTTGAATTTCAAATTTGATATCATTGCACTGTCAGAAGTTTGGAATGTTTCGAATACAGATATTTTCTCTTTAAATGGTTATAGTCTTGAAGCCAAATGTCGAGATGGTGGATTAAGGGGAGGTGGTGTGAGAGCTTACATTAATTCTACACTGAAATATAACCTGTTGAATCATAGAGTTATGTTTGCAGAAAGTTTATGGATAGAAATTAACATAGAGCGCAAAATTGTAGTGGGCATTATCTATCGTAAACCAAATACAGATCTGGACCAATTCCAGAATAGCTTGTTGAGTGTTCTTGATAATTTGTCAGTTGACAAGTCAAATGTCATATTAGTTGGTGACTTCAATGTGAATTTAATACCAACAAGTTTAGATGGTAAAGCTGTCGAATTATTGACCTCCCTGGAGAGCATAGGTTTACATCAAATAATCGCATCTCCCACCAGAGTGACTAGGGACAGCTCAACTCTTATTGATCACATATATACCAACATCTCTCAATTCAGAATGCACTCAGGGATCATAGAAACTGATTTGAGCGATCATTTTCCTGTATTTGTCGTTTTTGAACATTTGTCCAGTGAAAGCAAGAAAAGCCAAACCAAAAAGACTATACGGTCATATAGAAACTATGATGCTGCTTCATTCTGTGAGGATTTGGGCAAAGTAGAATGGAGTAAAGTTTATAGATGCAGTGATGTTAACATTGCTTACTTGACATTTTATCAATTTCTGAAAGACATATGTGACAAGCATGCGCCGATTCAAAATGTTTTTATAGGCAAAAAGAGAAACTCCCCTAGAAAACCATGGGTGACTTCTGCAATCTTAAAATCTATCAACAAAAAACATAAGTTATATAAGGCATGCAAGGCAGTAAACTTTGAAGGAATTCCTACCGCAAAGTATAAAAGATACAGAAATACTCTTGGAACTGTTTTGAAAAATGCAAAGAGAATGTATTACAGTAATTTATTTCATGAGCATAAGAATGATACTAGCAAAACCTGGAAAACCGTCAATGAATTACTGAATGGTGGAAATAGAGGTAAAAAGAATACTGAAGTGGATAAATTGGTAACAAATACTGATGGAGTAGAAAGGATTATCACAACAGAAAAAGATATAGCTGAGACCTTCAATGACTTTTTCGTGAACATTGGCCCAAAGTTAGCAGAAGTGATTCCAGCAGAGAGTGGAAATCATATGGAATATCTCTCATTGAGAAATGAAAAATCATTATTTTGGGCACCAGTTACACCTGGGGAAATCTGCAATTACTTCCAGGCATTGGATAAAAGGAAAGCACATGGTATTGACAATATACCAATACGTTTGCTCAAGGACTCAGCGCATCTAATTTCTGAGCCACTGGCTTATATCTTCAATTTGTCACTCGAAAATGGAGTTTTCCCAGATGCTCTGAAAATTGCAAAAGTTACTCCAATTTACAAGAAAGGTTCTAGGGAAGAACCGGGCAATTACAGGCCAATTTCAGTATTGCCAGTAATTGCTAAGATTTTTGAAAAAATTGTCAACAATCGGTTGGTGGATTTTTTGGACGCACACAATATTTTATACAAACATCAATACGGTTTCCGTAAAAAATACAGTACTAAGCTCTCTGTAATCAACCTTGTGAATTCACTTCTAACGTCTATCGATAAAGGTAAACACACTATTGGTGTATTTATTGATTTCCAAAAGGCCTTCGACACAATAAACCACAAGATCCTCTTAAGCAAGTTGAGTTTTTATGGCATTCGCGGCAAACCTTTACAATGGTTTCGGAGTTATCTTGCGAATCGATCACAAGTAATATGTTACAAGGAAACAGTCAGTAGTCCGAATACCTTAAAGTGTGGTGTACCACAAGGATCAGTTCTCGGGCCAACGCTCTTCTTAATATACATAAACGACCTACCAAACTCAACTTCATTTTTTAATTTTAGACTATTTGCTGACGATTCAAATATATTTCATACATTCAATGTTGGCCAGAGGGAAGTTGACATGGGGATTATTAATATGCATTTAGGGAAAATTCAAGACTGGTGCAATTCTAATAAAGTAACAATTAATTTGAAAAAGACAAATTATATGATTATAAAAAGTAGAAAATTGGAAGTTACTGTAAAAGGAACAATGAAACTATCAGATAATGTCATTAGTAGAGTGAATGAGGCATCTTTTGTTGGAATATGCATTGATAGTCATTTGACTTGGAAAAGTCACATACAAGCTGTAAATAAATGTGTAAGACGGAAGGTTGGTATCTTGTTTAAATTACGACACTGTGTCCCCCAACATACACTTATTCTACTTTACAAATCCTTTATCCAGTCCAACATAACATATGGAATTGAAGTGTGGGGGAGTACATGCAAATCTTATCTAAACTGCCTTCGTCTTAGTCAGAAAATGGCCATGCGAGCTATCACTTTCAGTCCACTCAGAACACCTTCTGATCCCCTATTTCAAAAACTGGGAGTAATGGATGTATTTGAACTGCATAAACTTTACATCTGTACATTTATATTTGATTTATCAAAGGGAAATATGCCACATGATCTAGTAGAATATTGTCAAAACATCCAACATTCTTATTCAACAAGGGGTAAAAAAGAAGGCTTGCTTTATCTACCAAAAAGTAAAACTATGTATGGCCAACTCTCACTTTCTTATATAGGAGTGAAACTGTGGAATGCTTTGCCAAAAAAGTTAAGGAGTATTAATACCAGGAAAAATTTCCGAAGTAATTTAGCAAAACACATTAAATCTGTATAGACAATGGTACTACAAACCAATAATGTTATAACAGTAGTTTTAAATGTATCTCAATAGTTCATTATGTAATACGTGTTTAAAAGGACCAACACCTACTAGCACCTGTGCTACCTCTTGGTTCTTTTAGCAACCTCATTGTGTACAACATTGCCATATTGTAGCTCTTTTTTAGATTAATAGTTTTAGATTACATAATCATTTATCAATTATATATTATAGATTATATTCAATATGTTTTGTTTAGACCATTTAGACAATTACATGTGCTATGTACATGTATTAATATTGATGTACAAACATGTATTCAAACTTTCCTGTACATATGTTGTTGTTAAATAAACTCAAACTCAAACTCAAACTCAAACTCAACTACTGCTACTACTACTATACTACTACTACTACTACTACTACTACTACTACTACTACTACTACTACTACCTTCTACTACTGTATGATAATAAAAAATGTAGTAATCTAATTAAGGTACCCTGGAATAAACTTTATGGCTCCTTTCGAATCGAATCAAACTATGAATAGTTATTACGACCCGGAGAATGGGAATGTTCATTTGCAAAAGAGTTTTGAATGAGGGCGTGATATGAATCGAAAGCATATGAATTACTGACCTTGTCTAGTAAGGTGCTTTTAAAATTATTATTTATTATGCATGGTAGATCCAGGAATTCTAATACTGCTGTAGTTTGTAGATGTGGAAAAAAAAAAGGAATTCTGTAAAGGGGCGCCTGTACAAAATAAAGGGGGCGCAAAAAAAGGGGGGGATTATTTCTTTTGTTTTGAAGAAAAAAAATAAAGATGGGGCGCGCGTCCGGTGCGCCCCCCTCTGGATCTGCCACTGTTTATGGATGGAAAATAATATTATAAAGCAAAAATAATGTGTATCAAATCACGATCGTTCCGCCAGCCCAGTGGCAGTTATGGGGAGCGTGTGTACACACCGAGCGCGTGACCACTGTCCTGCTGGCGTTCGAGACCAAAACACTGAGAAAACACTGAGCAGCCACTTGAGCCAGTGCAGTGGACGGTGGTGATGGGCGGACCGACGTACCACCACTTGTACACATACAGTCGACGCATGGAGGAGAACGCGTTATCGTTCCAGGTTATTTCGTGTTTCTTTCCGACAAATTATTTGATATGATGGCTGCCTCATATTCCACCGATTAGTTTCATAACCTACGAATAACATAATTTATCCGTGATCATAATCTTCTGGGCCACAGGTTGCTTCCAAGAATCGAATCTGTTGAAGGGCGGTCCCACATATTGCTTTATTTGTAAGTACTTACCACGCGACGGCACGTAGTACGGTAGGCCTAGTAAAATTACTGGTGCTTACAAAGGTGAACAACAAGAGTCTTGAGCAGCAAACAGCTCTGCTACGTAAACAATATTCCCAGCAAAGTCTATTTAGTTTGTTGTTGTGTTTCCATAATGAAACATGCTAATGAGTATGGAATTGATGAAGCTTAAAAACTAGCTAGAAACAGTACTTACACCTTGATATCCTTGTTGAAATGAGTAATAATTATATGAAGCGTGAAGGAAGAAACAGCTAGAAGTTGTTTAATCTATTAAGACTATAGATCTAGACTAGTCACTTTACTTTTATTAAGCTATTTAGAAAAGTGATGCTTAATACTAATCACAAGCTAATTAGAAAAATAATGCTGTGATATTTATTTGTTGATAAAGCATAATGAGTGTGGTCATGAAAGTGGAAAGCATCATTTTGTCCAATAGAATATAAAATATACCACACTGGGGACACGGTGTATAATTTTGTCATTGATATTCTTGAAGGTTCATTGATTGTCACCTATGCTGAAGTCTATTTACTTCTTTATGTTTTTTCATTTTCAGTGCAGCTGAGAAATACACTGTGACAGTCAGTGTTTTCCATATAATCAGGTTTAGGGTTTCTTGAGAATTCCATAATTGAATAAATTTAAGTTTTTTTTTTTTTTTTTTTTTTTTTTTTTTTTTTTTTTTTCGCCTGAGCATATGTTGTATTCAAATAAATCTTGCTGATTAGATGTTACAGGTTCATGTCACAGCTTCATAAAAATGTTAGATATTATCCATTTATGCTTATGATTTACATGTATATAGTGTTGAATGTGGAAGGCCATGTTTTCTCAGTTCATGTGTTCTGCATTATTTTTATAGATAGTATATATGTAGATCAAGTGGAGATGAGATTCAAAACAACAATAATCATGGCACAGCATGGCACAGCCATAGCATCTTGTGAAACAACTTCTTCAAGGAAATTTGTGAAAAAGGTGGTTTTGTGTGTCAAATTAGTTGCATGTATCTTTCATTTACTTTTCCTTATTTAGTTTAATTCAATGGAATGGTGTACTTCCATTGTCCATTGATGATCATCCTGTCAAATGATTTACGACATTGATTAATGAGCTCTTCTTGACTAGTTGTTATCATGCATATCCGCATTATCGTATATTCCATGACAACATCCCAATTTCATTTGAGGTATATGGTCACTACTTGTAATGTGTGAACAGAGTTTTCAGAAGAAATGCACCACATTGGTTATGGTGACATTTATCCTGTTTTGTTTTGTGTCTAGATGCAGAGCCATGTTTGACCAATTCAAGGAAAAAATTCAGTCAGTCCAGCAGGACCTGAATGCTGGGTGAGGAGAACAACTATATTAACATGTTGATACTCGTCATGAATTTGTTATCCTCTTGGCCTTTTTTTTTTTTTTTTTTAGAGAGAGAGAGCGAGAGAAGGGGTGTATATCTTTATTGATGTAAATGTGACTATGCAAGAGATTGTAAGAGGATCAATTAAATCTCTATTTGATGAGATATATCCTTCAAAGTCAATTTCTGCACTGAGAGAAAATTGACTTTTTAAAACAGAGTTAAATCAGATACCGGTAGTAGAAGTTTTTTGAAAGTGACCATTAAAAAAAAGTTGATTATGGAATGTAAGAGTTTCACATGTTTTCACCAAATATACAGATGATGTCATCACTTCACTCTTCTCCTATTGCTGTATACATAAAAATGATATCAAAATCATGTTTTTTGCTCAATGATTTCTCCTTGAAGGGTCATCATTGCTAGTTTATTGTAAGATAACAATTCCATGCAAAGGAAACATTTTATTTGTATTGACTAGATGTCCATAAAAGATGTCCATATTTTTGCTTTACTTGCCTGAACGTGAGTTGTCCTGTAAACACCAGATGTAGGTCTATGTACATTTGTAACATGTTACTGATTAACTTCAACTCTTAACATTGATCATTTTTATGTGGTGTCTGCGGTTTCTATAAATCCTTTAGCTGCATTTTGAGTAGCCACAGATCTTTTTTTTTTTCTTTGATGGCCATCACTCTTTGATTTTACAGCCTCTCAAGTTATTTTGTTGAATGTATAACATTTTTTTTCTTTTACTCCAGGCTGAAGTCACTCAGTGAAAAGGCAAGAGAAGTTGGGAGATCAAAGAAGTAAGTTTAATCACTGGGGGAGATTGCAGTGCAAGATTTAATGTTTCCTTCCAGTGCTGTATTGAGTCTGTCACGCATTTTTCTGCCGTCTATTTTTTTGTAAGGGTTGAATAATGTGATATAATGTAGAGAAACCACAGTGAAAATAGAATGTTGGGGAAAAACTGATTCTACCAACAACTGATATTAAAAAGAATATATATGTAAAGATACAGTGAAGGGGAGGAAAAGAAGATTAGATGTACAAAAATATGTATTTTCTGACATGTTTTTGATTGATTGAAATCACAAGAATAATTGATAAATGTAGAAGCATACAGCATATCACAGACATTGTAGGACCAACTTTTCTGGATCCCCCCCCCCAAAAAAAAAAAAAAAAAAATGAGAAGAAAACAAAAGTATAGATATTGATGTATTCATTCAGTCACGATTGCACTGTTTATGGTAAATGTTGTGTGAAGAATACAGCCATTATGCTGGACAGTGAATTGGGATTGCCACAGTTTATTTCCACCAAAAATGAAAATGCCGATATCCTCTAAATGTGTACAGTACTGGAAATGAAACTGACATTTCTTGATTATTTCCTTCAACCATCAGGTTACCTGGAGAGCTGCATGTGCTGGAAAATAAACAAGGAACGTGAGTGAATTTGTAAACGTGGAATTCACAAATTGAGAGGAAATATGCACATTAATTCATTTGAGAATGAAAATAGCCTAAGCATCATTTTTGTTAGCTGCACTGGATGCCCTATGAGCCATGGAAAGTTCAGAGCAGTGATAATATGTTACTGATATTACTATTTGATATTTATTTTGACAGGAATATATCAAATGAATTCATTTGGTGAAGAGGGTTTGTCTCTTTTGGGTTTGTTTACAGGACAATATTCTGTGGTATATTAATGTACGAGAAAACCGTGACTCTTTCAAGGAACTGAAGAAAAAAAGTAAAATTTCATTATTTGCTTTGATTGTCACAAAGGCAAAAAACATGAACGAAACAGCACAAAGTTAGATGATACCCACCGCAGAAGTAAGATTAGCCAGCAACTATTGAAAGATGGTGGCACTGTGGAATTCTTACCAAAGTGAATATAAAACCAATAGACACCCACCCTAAGAAGCAAGAGCTTTACTGTAAATTTGTTCAATCCAGTGGAAACCAGCTTCTTAGTTCTTCCCTTTACCCATTTGCTTGTGTGCTAAAAAAGAAGGATTTGCCATCTCTTGTGTGTTGCAAATACATTAATCCTATAATTATTAGTATTTAGTACTACCAGTAGTTCCATGCAGTCTCCTTCCTATCCAAACTTGACAGTGTCAAAACATGATGAAGATTTAAAGCTGTGAAAAGACGAAAGAAAGCCTGACAATGAATTCATCCCAGAATTTATCAGATTTTAATCTTATTTGTGATTATCCGTAAACACTGCGTCTCTTTTCCTTTCTTGCAGATTGTCAGCGCTGAAGCCGGAGTATGTCGATGCAGGAGAAGAAATACTCAACAGGTGACTAGAAATTTGTTCTTGATATTTTGTTATCACAAGCAAGTCTCGTGTTAAAGAATGTGTAAAGAATGAACTTTCCTTTATAAGTGTCTCAAGATCTGATTGGAAGCTGTCCGTATTGATATTTACACTAGTCAAAACATAGCCAGTGTCAAATACTATGCTATATCAAAGGTCATTTATTTCATCTTGTATGTTTTTCCCATTTTGAATAAGAAACAAGCATATTGTCATTCATTCCTTTTATTTCAGATTCCAGCAGCTGTGGACTCAGATTCATGTCAACATTGAATACAGTGCAGAGAAAGCAATGGTAATTTGATTTGATTTGATCTAACAGCTATTGTATCACCATCCACACTTGAATGCATATACAAATTAATGTATGAATGCAAATTCATGCATGTACAATTATAACAATGAGGGAAAGAAGGGATACTTTTAGCAAACAGAAGAGATACACCCTGAGTCAGGTTTGATGTCGGTACTACCTTTCGAAGAAGATGCAGGAAGGAAAAAAGGAGGAGGATATACATGCATTGCATTGAGATTTGTGTCCAACAGCACAATGTGAAATTGGCACTTGGAGTGTATATGCTGCAGTAAATGAGCTTCAAGCAGATTGAAATATTCAAATTCATGAAATTCTTCCGTCGAGATGTTTTCATTGCAACTGATTGACAAATTGCCCTACATCGACGTAAATAAGCACTGAATTGATCAGTGTTTTAGTAGTAGCCATGATAGTAACCGGTGGTCTAGTGGAGATGACGCCTGTCCGGTGATCAGGAGGTCGTAGGTTCGAATCCTGCTCGAGTATGTACGCGCATGATTTTTTATCATGGCTACTACTAAAACACTGAACAATTCAGTGCTTATTTACGTCGATGTAGGGCAATTTGTCAATCAGTTGCAATGAAAACATTTCGACGGAAGAATTTCATGAATTTGAATAACAAAGCAGTACCCGCTGCATGCTATAAGGATTAGAACCAACACTTGCTGTCGGGCGAAAGCTCGGTGGTCTAGTGGAGATGACGCCTGTCCGGTGATCAGGAGGTCGTAGGTTCGAATCCTGCTCGAGTATGTACGCCCATGATTTTTTATCATGGCTACTACTAAAACACTGATCAATTCAGTGCTTATTTACGTCGATGTAGGGCAATTTGTCAATCAGTTGCAATGAAAACATCTCGACGGAAGAATTTCATGAATTTGAATAACGGAGCAGTACCCGCTGCATGCTATAAGGATTAGAACCAACACTTGCTGTCGGGCGAAAGCTCGGTGGTCTAGTGGAGATGACGCCTGTCCGGTGATCAGGAGGTCGTAGGTTCGAATCCTGCTCGAGTATGTACGCCCATGATTTTTTATCATGGCTACTACTAAAACACTGATCAATTCAGTGCTTATTTACGTCGATGTAGGGCAATTTGTCAATCAGTTGCAGATTGAAATAGTTTTTAAAAATTATGAACTCTTCGTTGCTTGAATGTAGTTTATTTTAATATTTTTGAAGAAGAACTCTTTTGTGTCAACAAAGAGTTTCAATGTGTGATGTTGTTCCCCCTGTCTCCTGTAACTGTAGAAACAAGACAAAGTCATCCAGGACATGGTGGAGCAGCATGAAAAGGACGTTAAGACATTCAAAGAACTCCAAACTCATGTACAAGAGATGCCAGACATGGTATCACAGATCCAGACACTTGCTGTGACATTAGGTGAGTGTGAACGCACCTACCTTCTCCATGATTTCAGACTAAAGGAGCCTGAATATCAAAACTGAATAACAAGAGGGAAGATCCCAGTACAATGCACTTATTCTTCTGCCACGTTATTTAGTATAGATAATCATGTGTAATTGATTCCCTTGAAAGGGACTGTATGGATAGTCGATAGAAATATTCTGAAGTCCCCTTCAAGATGCAATCAAAATGTCTCCAACTCTTGGACCATTAAAGGCCCAGTGTGTGAAGATATTTCCTCCAAAACTTTTTTTTTTCATCAAGAGAATGAGAGTGAGAGAGTTTGTTCTTTTTTATGTGTGTGTTAGTGTATTCATTGAAGCATTCCTGGAGACCAGATAATTATCCGATGGGGGTGCTGTGGTATAGTGGATAAGACTCCCGACTTCCAGTCAGAGGAGTCAAGTTCAATTCCCGGCCCGTGCTTACATCCTTGGACAAGATGTTTTTACCCACCACATCCCTCTCGACCCAGGTGTATAAATGAGTACCTGGCAGTGTTAGGGTAATAGTAATGGCAGGGCCCTCTGGCAGAGCAGTGGTAACACTGAAGAGGCTACCATGGATAAAGAAGACCTTATGATGATAAATGGTGATGATGATGATGATGGTGATGACGATGATTATTACTATTATTACCTGCAATGATACCTTATACATGAAATTACAAATTTCTCAATTTTCAGCAAAATTATCCTTTCTTCTCTTTTCTTTTCAATGCCTGTGATCCCTGAAGGCAAGTTGGAGGCTCATTTTGAGGAGATTGAGACAATGCTCGAAGGACTTGAAGACACGTGTGAGGAGGAAGAGCTACTCAACAACAAGAAAATTCAAATCGCAGAGTTTGTCAGATACAAGGACCAAAAAGCGTGAGTACAGTTGTTGTTTTTTTAAAGCAGAAATCATGTTTTACTGTAATTTGATCCATTTTAAAGTTTCATTTCCATTAACATGATAAATATTGTGTCCCTATTGGCTTGTTTTGTTCTGTCTTACTAGTGCTTGTTTTTGTTTTTGTTTTTCATTTGAAAGCTATCATAGTGCAACTGTGTTTTTGAAATTCGATACATGAGCATACAACGTATTACCATTAGGTCAACCTTACCCAAGTCAAATCAATTTGGACTGAAGAAAGAACTTCGCCCTAGAGAAAATTTGACTTATGAGGGATCAAAATCAATAGAATATAAAGAGAATAGGACTTGAAAAGACCTTTGACGCAGGCAATTATTCGACTAATGCGAGGTTGACTTGAATAAGCAAGGTTGACTGTATTGACATCATTCCAACTATCACAAATATGTCTCCAAGTGATGTTCTTTTTCGTGTCTATCTCATTACAATAGCATGATCAAAGTTTCCAGCTCTGTTATTGCTGAATCACTCTTAAAAATCAGCTGATTTCTAAAATGCCAACAGATCATGTTCTATGTATACAATCATAAGTTCGAATAATGTAGTTTTTGTTGTTGTTGTTGTTGTTCTTGAAGCTGTTGATATGCCTGAGAACATAAACTGTGCTTGCAGTTCAAAAGGAATGTTTTTTCACTGATCATTTTTATCCCATTTCATGATGTACAGGAAAGAGAGAGAACTTAGAAGAGGTAAGTTTATTTTCAAAGCTCTACCTTTTTTAGTGAGCAGTATGGCAATAAACACAACACAAATCCCCTCTTAATTTTGAGCTCTATCAAATTTACCCAAGTAGACTGTGCTTTATTTGTTTGCTTGCTTGCTTTTTGGGGGAATGGGAGGGATATTTGTTACAAATATCTTTACACGTTGTGCTCATTCGAATCAAGGTTGGTATGAATGATACATTGCATTTTCTATTAATGACCATTTTTAGTGTATCCTATGTTCTAAGTGTACAGTGAACCTAGATTTAATACCCCCATTCCACAGAGATTTTTCTCAGTGGTCACTCATTGGAAGCAAAGTTTGTTGCTTCTGGCCACCCACTGAAGTGTATTGGATCACAGTCTGATGAATCCACCTTGGTTGGTCGACTATCGGGTGAGTGTTAGACATGAAGCACGTGATCCTCATCAGACAATATTGCCTCATCGGATCACCGCCCGACATGTTTAACACTGACCTGATAGTCAACCAACACAAGTTGGATTCATCGGACTGTGATCCAATACGCTTCTGTTTGTGCCCAGAAGTGATAAACTTTGCTTCCGATGAGTTACCAATGAGAGAAAATCTCTGGAATGGGAGTATTAGTACAGCATAGATGATGATGCAGTTGTGAGAAGACTCCAGTGAGTGGGAAAGTAGCTGATTATTTGTCGCATACCAGTTGGCATTAATCATCCATTAACCCTCTCTGCCCCAGAGCGCTTGATGGATGAGTACAACCAGAAGTTCCGGCGGCTGGAAGAGAAGGAGGATGCCAAGAAGAAGGAGAGACAGAAAGCCTTCCAGGACGTCTTTGCAGCTGACATGGCACACTACCGCACTCATGGCAAAATGTCGAGTTAGGGTCCAATATTCTTACTTTGGTTTTGTTTGTTTCATTTTCCATCTGAGAAGATGGCTGGATGGCCTATATTCAGCTGCAATACTGTATAAGTGGAAATGTTCACACAAGTAATTTTTCATGCTGGCCAGGTAATGTGAATTTCATGTGTTTTTATTTCCATGGAAACGAGGTGGTAGCTATTGGAACGTATGGCAAGCAAAAATATTTGCTTGCTTTTATTTTTGCGCTAGTTTCTGGTTGCATGAAAAGTGCAAAAATTTCCACACCACAAAAAATTTCCACTTGTACACTAGCTGGTTTTTCATGGGGTCCCATTGGAAATGAGACAGGACCACTTCACCAGGATAAACACCCTAATCTTTGTTCTGAATAAATGAAGCAGGATCTTTTAAGTGCATGAGTTGTGACTCTTGCACACATGGGACCTCCATTTGATGTTTTATCTGAAGAACAGAGTGTTTTGCCTCTTAGTAGAGAGGACAGTATGATTACATACAGCATTGCACAATGAGACTCGGGAATCGAACCGGGGTCCTTTTGATCTGGAGGCAGACGCACTACCGACTAAACCAACTCACAGACCTGTCGTGAGCTTTTCACAAACATTACCAAAGTTAAGTGATCCACTGCATTCCTGCAACAGATCTGTACTAAAAAAATTGCTTTAAGAAAACTTTCGGGAAAAGAATTTTGACAAACTTGCATTTCATCGGGAATTCTGCATGTGCATGTCCATTCAGATGATCTTACATTCCATGTTCTTGCATACAATTTAATCTTTTCCTGTTTCCGTGGTCGATGCAGAACTGGTGACTCAATCTTCGAAAGACCTTGAGAGCACGCTGGATGACTTTGAGCTGACAGTGAATGCGGATGACCAACAGGCACTGGATGACTTCTTGGGACCAGACGATGGCAGCATGGTTGTCATGACAACCAAGAAAGAGGCAAAGAAGGAGGAGGAGGAAGAGGAAGAGGTGGTGGAAGAAACCGAAGAGACGGAGGAAACGGAGGAGGAGGAGAGAGTTGACGTGACAAAATTTCCCCCAGTGACTGAAACTGAGGCACATAGAGACAATGATCCTTCAGCATCAAGAAAAGATGAAATCAGTTCAGAGAAGCATCCATCAGACTCAGCCGAGGGAGAGACGTTTGTCGAGAAGAAAGAAGACAGTGTAGCAAATGGTAAGCATCGATAGATGATCAAATAGCTAATGCGACCCTGCATCACAAAATCAACAACAACAAAACAATGGCCAGATAAAATTTGCAAGTTAGGGTCAAATTGTTGGAGAAGAGAGCCTCAGCTTCAAGATTATGTATAATTTACTAGTATCGGTGGTTTGTTACCTACTGAAAAGAATGGGAGAATGTCAAACATGGAGAAATGCTACTACTTTCCAGAAAACGCACTTAGTCAACCTGTTTTGTGTACGGGAGAAAATAGGGCTTTATAATCCAGTAGCAGTCATCGAAATTGGGTTTATTACTTGGCACACTTTGTACTGTTTAGGGTTACCAGGTATGTCCAAGTAGCACAACTAAACTGCTTACAGTGCTGTACATGCAGCTTCTGTAGCTTGTAGGTGGAAAATAGAGAAAACCGACCTGAGAACGGAAAAAAAAAGTGGTTTACAAAACTGTCATACAGCAGTAACACTATTTACATCAAATTCTATGCCTGGATGTCATATGTACATAGACAGAAGTCAAAAGAAATTATTCAAAAATAAACTCAGCCAAGTTTATATGTCCTTTTGTCATCATTGTATTTGAATTAATTACATAAATTCTGGCCCAAAATATCAAGTGACTGACATGTATATATAATGGATATAGAGAATTGCCCATATCAGTAAGTTACAGGTGCCTTTATAGTGATGAACAGCCAGTTTCAGGCAAATTAGTGTCAAAATGTGCAAAAATTTGACGTTTATCAAGATATGTACAATAACGTAGATTTCGCTCCATTGTCGCAGGCATGTCTTGGTTCAAATTGTGCACACTCAGTAATTCGAATTTATACAGGCAACAAGCATAGTATTTCATACACTTACATATCAAATATATTGTGTTTTGGTTCCAGGAACAAAGTCCCCAGATGGAGACTCTGTGAGCCAGCATGTGGCAACTGGGGCAGAGGATGGACCAGAAGGTGGTGTTGATGATGATGATGAGGATGATGAGGATGATTTTGGAACTCCAGATGAAGACGGAGGGAAAGAAGAGTAAAGGGAGCCATGAACGTTCTGGTGGGACCTCCGATGTAACTGCCTTGAAACAGAAGCATAGCAAGATATATGCTCTTTGTGGATGTTCCAAATGATTGTAATAACAATCACAACCAACTCATGTCAAACTTGATAGCCAAGAAGATCTTTTTACAGAATTTATCCTCATTTGTCTATGGAGGATACTGTAAAACCTGATATACAATGTATTTGCGGCACAAAATTTTCGCGAATTGGAGCCGCCGCCTTTTTCGTGGCATGAAATTTTTGTGAATTGCCACTGGTGTTCAATGCATATAGTGTCGACAAGAAATTTGTAAAGCAAGGAATGTTCGCGTGCATTTTAATTTCGCAAATCTTGGTGCTCGTGAAATTAGCAAAATTAAAATGCACGCAAACATTCCTTGTTTTACAGTATGTTTTGTCAAGTCCGGAAGTAGAGATTTAACAATTTTTGTAATATAGAGTCAATTGAATCTAGGTCATAGAAGAAAGATTAAAAACAAAAGGCAAGGACTAGTACGGTGTGTAAAAGGAAACAGTATTACCCAGAAAGAAGGACTTTGTGTTCTCAGAAATATTTACATTCCATGTTGTTACATGAATCTCCTCAAGTTACAGATGGCCCAATTACCTAATTGCCTTAATTGGTCTATTTATGAAATGCCACATATGTCAAATGTCATTTAGTGGTATCACAGGCACAACACATGACTGTGATAAATTTGTTGTTTTTTTCTCCATGCATATGGAAGACAAACGAAAATGAATAGAGGGAAATTGTTAATTTTGTGTAGATTAACATATTCATGCAATTGACACTGTCCAATGGATACAAACTGTGCAAGGCCTGCTGTACTTGTTACCCTCAGGTTATCATGCAGTAACATGATTAGCATGTAACCTAATTTTTTTTTTTTTTTTTTTTTTTAATAGGCACATGATTTCAAAACAATTTTTCCAGTACACCCAAGCCCTTTTATATTTGAAGTATGTTAAAGTAAACAAGCAGAAGTGGATTCTATCTGATTTCAAAATGAAGACCTGCATATTTTTCAAAAAGCATGCTGTTTTGATTTTACACAGTTCACACCCGTTATCATTTACACAGTTAAGTAAATCGAGACTCTTACAACAAAGTGAAAATTCAGGTCCCACAATTGTTACCCATACAATCTTTGTGTACTTTGTTATTTGGCTTTCATGAAATTTCAGATAATGAAAACTACTGATTCCAAAGACTTCGCTATAACGGGAGTTGCCCGTATCACTTAATTGTGCAATAATGTACAGTACAAGCACAGTACAAATATTTTTATTATGTTTTCATGTATCAAGACAACTTAAGTATAGTATTGAAGTGCAAACATAAAAATCTATTTCTTAGCTGAAAGTTTAGGCATGCGCTGTACGAGAGGACTAATGGCATTCACCACTGAGCGGAATTTATCAAATATGAATGTATTGTGTGAATGACAGCATCTACTGTAAAAGTGGTTATTTTCGCGAGGGTTTAATTTTCGCGAATTTTGCGAATCACAGTTGGATCGTGAATTTCGCGAATCACAATTGGATCGCGAATTTAACAACACGCAAAAATGTTGCCATGCACTAGAGTAACAATACATGCAAGTGTCAATTCGCGAAATCAACATCTCACGAAAATGTCTGTCACCTTCTAATTCGCGAAAATATCTGTGCGCAAAAATAACAGCTTATACAGTACTTGTAACTTAACATGCCATTTTGCTTGGTCATGTGACACAAAGCTGGGTTATTGTTGGATTTTCTCTTCGTCCAGCTGAGTCTTGGTCCGGAGCTGCCATCTGATAGGTTCATTTTTTTATCATATTTAGTATGACTTTTCTTCATAAAAAATGGGACACATTGAAATTAAAACATTTTTTTCTTCTGAAATTTGATTTAACAGGCGAAGTATGTGATTATTCCCATTTGTAATCACAATATGACCGATTCCTTCATTTTTTATTTTTTTTTTTTTTTGGGGGGGGAGCTATGCATCAGTGTTGTTTTTTTTTTGGGGGGGGGAGGAGAAGTGATCTCTACAGGTTGACAGCTCTGTATTAATGTATGTTGCATGGAACACAGAAGACAAGATACTGTACGAGCTTATAAATTTACATTTTAAGATATACATGTACAATGTATTTGCTAATTGCAGCTTGTCAGACATTTTTTGCATGTTGCTAATTTCACAGTTGCTCGAGTCTATTAATCATTACTTTACCTTCCACAAAATAAAAATAAGAGTGAATAGCAGGGGACAATACTAGTACTGATTTCTTTACCTGTGATTCCTCATACATCACATGTATCGTGTTCTGCATTGGAATCACTGTACTGTAGGAGCATATTCTACTGCCCAAGATAAAGCTATGACCCACACAACATGCTAGACCTACAGTAGTTACTACATGTAGTTGCATGTGATCCAGTGTCGGCATGGCTTGGTATTGTGTGTGGGTTTCTTTTTTAAGAAAATAATTTTTTTTGTGTGTGTTAAACTCACTTAAATAAAACCATGGTGAAAATTTCATCTCGTACAGTACATGGTTCATATGTTGAATATTGTTTATCAATCACAGGAAGAAGTCCTTGTTCTCTCCTTTAGTGAGACTTGTTCATCGCCATTTTGTCTCTCACAATCATTGTCTTCCATTTCTTCTTGTGTCTAATAAAAATTATCATAAGGACTTGGATGATCCATGTACCTGTAGTTGAGTGATGGTCTATTAATCAATAATTGTTCATGGTCCCCTGATAAGATGTTACTGCATGGTTGACATGTACAACTGACATCATCTCGGTACCATGCCCCATGTAGTGGACAGGGAAAGGTGTTATAGGATTAAAGGAGAATTCTGGACCAGAAGTAACTTTATGGGGAAAAAAAAAGACAATTAACAAGCACAGCAATGAAAATTGTTGCCAACTCAGATTGAATATCAAATACAGTCAACCTTGAGCTTGCTTAAGTCGAATAATCACGTAAGTCGAAGGTCTTTAAGTCTTCTTCTCTTTATATTATACATCGTATTGAATTTAATCCTTCATAAGTTGAACTTCCTCTAATGTTGAGGTTGTTTCTGCAGTTCAAATAGATTTGACTTAGGCGAGGTTGACTGTACATTAGGTCCTATAATTGATATGAATGTGCAAATGAGTGAACTTCACACTTTCATAACTTTCATTATTCCTACCCATTTTTTAAATAAAATTTTCACTGTTTTGTTCATGAAATCTTACTCTCTCTTTTCAGTGTAGCTTTTAAAGGACAAGTTCACCTTCATATACATGTGGATTGAGTGAAGGCAACAATGTTAGTAGAACACATCAGAGAAAGTTTTGGGAAAATCCGACAATCCGTTCAAAAGTTATGAATTTTTAAAATATCTGTACAATCACTGCTGGAGGAGAAGACTACTACAGTGTATGATGTCACATGCATACAACAATATAAGGAAAATAAAAAAGAGAATCTCACAAAACTCGACTTTTTGGAGAAAGTGCACATTTTCTCGACTTGTTACTGACTTATGTTAGGGTACATTACTTCCCCTGACTTCTGAAAGAGAGAAGTCGAGTGTTCTTTTATTGTGTGAGAAAAGTGAGATTATCTTGAATTTTCTTTATACTTTCTTTATATAGTTGTACTCATATGACATCACAAGCTATAGCAGTCTTCTCATCCAGCCGTGACTGAGCAGAAACTTCAAAAATTCATAACTTTTGAAGGGATTGTCCGATATTCCTCAAACTCTCATTGATGTGTTCTACTAATATTGCTGCATTCACTCAACCCACGTGTCTATGAAGGTGAACTTGTCCTTTAACTGGTCCAGACAAATAGAGAAATAATCTTGCCAAATGTGTTTCCTTCATCCTATGATGAGGACATTGAAGCATGGATGTCAAGTGCTGATAAAGCAAGAATTAACTAGTTCTTTGAGATCAATGTTTATACAATTAAGTCTTGGGTACAGAAAAGAAAGAAAGAAAGAAAGAAAGAAAGAAAAAACATGTCACTAATGTCCTCTCCGAGTACTGCATGTATGTATGTATTTCAGATTGTTTTTTGTTTACATGCATATATATTAAATCGTTAGGCCATTCAATATTAATTTTGTTGGCATTATCAAAGTACAATGTACTTTGTGCACATATAATATGGGAAAGGGAATGCCAGCACAAAAATGTAGCCTGCTCGTTTTGTAACACAGCATGTACATATCCTGTGGAGAACCATGGAGTAAGGCTGTAGCTTGGGACGGGATAGAAATCTGATCCTGATAAAGATTCAAAACACAGTCTTCAAGACTGGATTCTGGTATTATGTACACTTGTATTACCATTGGCAAGAATGATTTGTGAGTTCTCTTTAGTATCATAAAGTTGCTGTCCTAACAGAGTCTGTTTTTATAAAAAGAAGTGGAAATCATGCAGCTGTATTATGATCAAATTCACACATTGAATGAATTTGACCACATTGGTGTCCAAATCTACTCTGTTTATCCCTCAATTTACACTTCTACATCATAATATTGTAAGGTACAAAGAATATGTGCTGGTGAGCCCAGAATAATTGGTCTGGGGAGATACATCTCAGGTAAATGTAACACAATGTGATTATTGTGGTGTCCAATTCTATACGAAGATTGAAGGAAAATACACCATTGAAGTTCAAGCTCAGTGTGATGTGATGTTATTCATTTATCTTCGCCCATTTGGCTTTCTGATCAGTCCATCTTTCCCTCTCTCTCCCTTGTATCTTATATAAAAATGTGAAACCATGTATTTGGTGTTATGTCTAGTCCAGGGGGGCATTTCATGAAGGAACTTGTCGGATAAAATGTCTGACAAGTCAAATTATATCCGACAAGTTCAGAGAAATCAGCCAATCAGACTAAAGAATTTCTCAAAACCTGTCGGATATAACTGACTTGTCAGATATTTTATCCGACAAGTTCCTTCATGAAATGCCGTGACAAAAGGTTCATTCACACATGAGCGGAATGGCTTTTGGATTATATTGCAGAATTTGATTTTATTGCCACCGTTCGCACACAGCAGATATTTTGTTGAGCTGGGAGCAATGAATTTAAATTCCCATACTGTGCATTCCATAACAATGGCTGGAGTGTGACCCCCAGGCACCCTAGCATGTGAACACAGCATAGAAATTTGCATCATGAGATACAAGTATATTAAAAAAAAAAAAAAAAAGTTTCTTGCATGCCATTTACATGCACTGTACTTAAGGAAAAATATCAGGAGGGTTTTTTAAATAAAAAATAAAAGTGAAATGTTTTATGCATTACATTTCCAAATGCAATAGTAATTTGTGTGTGTGTGTGTGTGTGTGTGTGTGTGTGTGTGTGTGTCTGTGTCTGTGTGTCTGTGTGTGAGTGTGTGTGTGTATGTGTGTGTCCACACATAAGAACACTGTACTGTACCGGGTAAAAGTTTAGTTTTGAGTGTGTTAAAAGTAGGGAATCCCATTTGCATGCCTTAAATGAAGAGTTGTATAAACACAGTGGTATGTTGAAGAGAGTATCATTTTAGAAACTCCCATAAAGTATTGAAAGTGGAAGGTAACATTGAGTACATTTTTATTGACCGTTAGATTTTGAATTGAATTCTTTTCGGGGCTCACCGTAAATTCCAGTACATAACTAGGCTACCTTTGCAGACCCATGCACTGCATGTGTGTCCATCATGTATATTTTGTGAATAAAGTTCACCAAAACTTACAAACATTTCTATACACTGTATGCATTCTTGCCACACATTCTATATGTTATTACATCAGCTCATATACTTTTAGATTTGTGTTTATAGATAAAAAATACAGAAGACTGCAACAAAAAGGCTTAAGTGTGGCTGACACACCGAACTACTGTGCATTATTCAAATTGTAGATAACTGTTGACTTCCAAATTTCTCAGCAGTGGCCTAAACAAGTACCCCTGAGGTTCATATTTAAAGGGTGTGTACAGTTCTGGTCGAGGTGTATATTTAGCTTTTAACATTTTGCGAGATATTCAGAAACCATTCTATGAGATGTCAAAGAGCATGCAGTTCTAAGGGGTATCAAAAGTTTATTCGATAAAAATCGGTTTTGAAATTGCTGGGATATCCAAAAACAAGGTGAAACAAAGAGACCCTAATAAAGTTGGGGCATGTCGCCTTTTATTATTAGCACTTTTTTGGGTATCTCAGCCATTTGAAACCCAATTTTCATCAAATAAACGTTGAATCCTTCTTAAAATTACATGCTCTTTCATATTTCATAAGATGCTTTTAATTATCTCACTTAGGAATGTTCAAAACATGAATCTCTACCTCAACCAGTACTGTACAGTCCCTTTAATGTTTTGCTGCATTTTGGGAGTTCTGTAAAAGGTATCCCCTACCTTTAATGGGCCTACACACTGAACACAGAAGAGAGCCAATGATGGAGAAACAAACCAGAACTATTTGTTTATCTATAAACAGAGTGTTTATTTGCTAATGCTCATCCACAAAGATGGAAAGACTTAGTGTATAGTTGAGACACAGAGAGTAAACCTCACATAAGTCGACATGCATGGGACTAGGGAAAATTTGTCGACATGTGTGAATGTTAACATACAAATATTAATTGCTACCCTGCTACACACAGCCATAAGTTTCTACGTGCAATATATATATACACTGTATATCCACTTCATGGTATACTCCTATCTCTGTAAAAACCTGACCAGACATAATTGACTCTATGAATACTAAACGGTGCATTGTCAGATATTAATCTCCTACAAACAACAAACTTTAATAACAGGATATGACACAAATCATGGGCACTTGACTGTAGAGTACACCATGATTTCTACATGCAGAAAAATGTGACACTTGTTACTTTGAGAGCAGAATCCAGTACACGTATTGTCCTAGTTCACCTGCAATACAGCTTGTACCAACAGTTTGGATCATTATGAATTCTAACCAGGATGTGGACAATTACATGTATGATGCAGAAGTTAACAAGATAACAAAAGAAAATAAAACTTCAGGAATCTTTCATTGCATTGATTTACTCAAGTTGTTGACTTACGTGATGTCGACTTATGTGAGGTTTGCCGTCTAGTGTCAGTTGATTCAGAGAAACTTGGAAATACAGTACATATTACAACTTACTAGGCAATCACATTGGATCGATTTACTCATACCATCATTTAAAGAATGCAGTGTCCACACTGAGGCAATATTACAAGGCAGAGGCACAGACCTCAGCTGATTGACTTCAAATACATAATAATATTTTCATCATAATAAAACAGTGTACATACCTATATATTTCAAGGTACATTGGTATACAGTGACACCTCTAGCAGCAGAGTTCCACATAGCACTGATTGCGGTCACTCTCACCACAACTAATACAAACTCATTTGTAATACTCTTGGTCACTTCCCTTGGCCACTAGCCTTTTGTCAAGGCCCTCTCGCTGTAATGGGCGAGCGAAGCGAGCCCAGCCGAGCGCGCCAGCGCGCAACCCCACTCAGCTGGGCTCTCTTCACCATACAGCGAGAGGGCCTTGACAAAAGGCTACTTGGCCACCTGCTCCATCACAAGGTCAGTCTTGGGAAGATAACAGTCACACTCACTGTAACTAATAGGCTCTACAGACTCGTTTGCATTGCTCTCGGTCACTAACCTTGACCATTGCTACGTGTACATTTTACCTTGTACCTCACAAGGACAGTCTTGGGACAATCATAAGTTACGTTCAGACGGGAGCCCTTAACCTCGAAGTTAGGAAACTTCGAGGTTAGAGCTTGTAGTTAGGGACCGTGAAGACGCACTTGTAGTTAGCAAACCTCGAGGTTTGCTCGATGTTTCGAGCCACAAGAAATCTTATGATTCGCTCTCTAACCACGAGCCGCGGGGGGTCCCCACTCGTAGTTAAGCACCGTGCGTGTGGACACAAAAAAACAACGAACTCGAAGTTAAGAGTGACCTCGCCGTAAACTCCAGCCCCCACAATTTCCCTCTGCTTCCGGGTCAACCTCCCAAACGTACACCACAAATACACTACACGTGAAAAACCTATGATGCACGACACAACAACATCATCATCTTTTCTTCCCATGCGCTTGATCTCTGAAACTGAACACGTCGAACTCGCTACTGTATTCTATATTCTTCTCCGACGCTAAAAAAATGTTTTCGACGAATATCTTCATAAAGGCATAAAGGCATAAAGTCATCAGTGCAGTGCTATCTCTGCATACCATGACAGAGAACAAGAGTACCTGTAAGCGAGTCCGACAGGGTTGGACTAAAGAATAAATAGACGTCTTGTTAGCAGTGTGGGCTGAAACTCGTTTTGTGGTTTTAACATCGAGTGGGACCCACTCGTAGTTACGGGGGGGGGGGGGGGGGGGGGGGGGGCAGAAGCTTTACCTCGAGGTTTCGTAACTTCGAGGTTCAGATTCGTCATGTGGACACACGTCGTAGTTAGGGGGCAAGAGCTAAACCTCGAGGTTTCCTAACCTCGAGGTTAGGGCCTGCCGTCTGAACATAACTACAGTCACTCTCGCTGCTACTAATACAGACTTGGTCATATTGCTCCCAGTCACTAACCTTGACCATGGCCATCACTACCCTTGACCATCACTACATTACAAGGTTAGTCTTGGGATGACTGTAGTCATTCTTACTGCAACTGATACAGACTCAGTTGTGTTGCTCTCTTCCAAAAACTTAACCTGTTCTACCCTCAATACATGATCAATCTTGCATCAAGGAAGGACCATAATCATCCTGTTGAGGACAAATCCTGAGTATACTCGGGCAGGAGTCTATTGGAAATGCGTGTTGTAGCAAAATAAGCCCGTCTTCAACAGGTTAAAGTAGACAGGGGTGCATGTGCTTTATTGCTAGCGGTTTTCTTGCAGGTTGAGTCTCCCGTGAGCAAAATATTAGGATGCCTCAGACAACATACATGATCAGAACAATTGACACCTGCACAAAATGCAGCTGATAGATATGGACAAAATTTGGGCTAGATTTTCATCTTAGTTATATCTCCCACGATGCAAGTCACATCTTGATGTGTCAAACATGTAATGAAAACTGGGGTATGTAATGAGACTGTTTGCCCTCAGATGTTAAAGATAGTACCACTTTTTCCAGATTTAAAGTGTTGGCTCGGAAGTATTTGCTTCATCGATATTCTCAGTCTCATTGATGCTGCTCCTTTTAAATTCTACATACATGACTTCATCTCATCGCTTTCCATTTGAGTAACATAGTCTAATGCCAATTATGTTTTGCTTTAAAATTCCATAGGTAGTGTGTGTGTGTGTGTGTGTGTGTGTGAGGGATTGAGGAATTCCACTAGAATTATTCTATGGCTTTAATGTTTGTATATAGTAGTGAGTTGTTATATTACATGTCTTAACTTGCCTTTCCAGGGGTTCTTATTATACAAGCTTGCTTTTCTAAGACCCCTCCACTTTACATCTATATGCATCTACATGCATTGTCAATTTATATTCAATTCTGCAAATTGTTTTAATCACATATTCAACAATGTATTCCTTGTTATATATTATTGTTCTTATGTAATTTTTGTATTGTGGAAACTTTGAATAAACTTGAAACTTGAAACTTGAAACTGAAAGACATTGTTGCACATTTTCAAGGTTGTGAGAGTATGAGTATTTGCAGAAAAAAAAATCTGAGAAAAATCTGAAACTTATGGAAAAAAAAAGTCTGAAGTGCATTAAACTAAACATCTTAATGCATTTGAATTGGCAAAAATCTAAAAAGTGGGTTTAGGGCAGAGTAAAAAAAAAAATCTGAATCAGATAAAACACTGAACTCTTCTCACATCCCTGCATTCTGTTGGGTCAATCTAAGAAATTGTTATATAGTGGACTCCCATTATAAGGAAGTCCTTGGGACCGACAGTATTCTGTCATTATATCAAAATTTCATTATAACTGAAGAAACAAACAATAAAAAAACACAGAGAGGATAATGTTGCAGCCTGAATTTTTACTTTGTTGCCTGAATTTTTACTTTGTTGACGGAGCTGTACAATATGTTACAATGTATGAAAAATCTGCAGCATACAAAAATTTGGATAATCATGCTGTCAATCTCACTAAATCAGTGAACAAATATTGCCATGCTCATCACTTTATGGTTTTAAACCATAAAACCACACTCCATATTTCCCCAAGACAGTAATGTTAAAATAATAATACAATTTGTAGCTGTGGTCACTACGCAAAACCATGCATCATTTTACTTCCTGATAATTTCCAGAAGTATGAGCACATGATCACTCTACAGACACAACTATAAACGTGTAGTTAACAAGTGATGTGAAACTACAGTGGTCCTGTAATTTTGAATATGTATAAAAATTCAAACGCGCAACAATGCGCCAAAAAATGTGCAATGTGCGTAAACTTGAAATGGATCCAATCACATGGCAAACTTCTCTCAGTTTCAGCCCTGCTCGGTCACACTATGCAAAACTCCACATGGTTTTGCGTAGCGTGACGGCAACTACTGTAATAACAGGGCCTACTGTCTTTGGAAAATACTTTGAGTGGTAAACCCAGTTACTTTCAGGTGTGCCCTTTCTTATTTCTTAAATGAAAGCATTTAGATCCGATTTTCAACACTAATATTTGCACAGCGTCTTATCTACACAATATCAGAAACTCTCATAGCATGTCGCAACCATGCAGCTCAGATCTTTTTAAAGGGACTGTACAGTACTGGTTGAGGTGGGGATTCACGTTTTGAACATTCCTAAGTGAGTATGAAATATGAAAGAGCATGTAATTTTAAGAAGGATTCAACGTTTATTTGATGAAAATTGGTTTTCAAATGGCCGAGATATCCAAAAAGGTGCTAATAATAAAAGGCGACATGCCACAACTTTATTAGGATCTCTTTGTTTCACCTTGTTTTTGGATATCTCAGCCATTTCAAAACTGATTTTCATCGAATAAATGTTTGATACCACTTAGAACTGCATGCTCTTTGACATCTCATAGAGTGGTTTCTGAATATCTCGAAAAACGTTAAAAGCTAAATCCTTACCTCGACCAGAACTGTACACACCCTTTAAAGTGGGAAGCGTCAAACAGGAAACAATGTTAAAAAGAACTTCAACCCTTAGGTGCCAAGGACCTGGTTTACTTTGGCAAGCTTTTTTTTTTCTTTCTTTCTTTTTCATCACCATCCAGCAATCCCTCCCACGTAACTTGACATACGTGTAGTTATAAAGTTAGTAGGCCCACTCAGGTGCAAGCCTACCAATAGAATGTGCCTCAATCCAACAGGAAGGCCATGATTATCTATGTTACTCGGAACATCATGGAGCCATGACAATATGGCAAACTGTGCTATTAAAAACAGGGTCTTGTGTGACAATTCCAACAGCCCTGCCGCCCGCTCCTAATGGCTGAAACCAAAGCGGAGAGGGCGAAACCACGCAGACGAGTGTGATTCCATGCCCCTTAAAACCCCTTAGTGTTAACCTGCTGAGGGCGAGTCCTGGCTATACTCGGGCAGGTGTCTATGGGAAATGCATGTTGTAGCAAAATCAGTCCATCCTCAACAGGTTGCCCTGTTGAGGGCGAGTCCCGGCTATGCTCGGGCAGGTGTCTATAGGAAATACATGTTGAAGCAAAATCAGTGCATCCTCAAGGGGTTAAAGGGACTGTACAGTACTGGTTGAGGTGGGGATTCATGTTTTGAACATTCCTAAGTAAGATAATGAAAAGCCTCTTATGAAATATGAAAGACCATGTAATTTTAAGAAGGATTCAACGTTTATTTGATGAAAATTGGTTATCAAATGGCTGAGATATCCAAAAAAGTGCTAATAATAAAAGGCGACATGCAACAACTTTATTATCATCTCTTTGCTTCACCTTGTTTTTAGATATCTCGGCCATTTCAAAACCGACTTTCATCGAATAAACTTTTGATACCCCTTAGAATTACATGCTCTTTGACATCTCACACAGAGTGGTTTCTGAATATCTCGCAAAACGTTAAAAGCTAAATCCTCACCTCGACCAGAACTGTACACGGGTCTAGGGCAATTACCTGCTGGGCAATTACCCCGCACCCTTCCCCTGGCCCTAATCCTAATCCTAATCCTGAACCTAACCCTAACCCTAACACAAACTCCTAACTCTAAACCTAACCCTAACCCTAATCTTTACTCTAACCTTATTACTAACCAGTATTTGGTCGGGGGGGGGGGGGGGGGGGGGGGGTAATTGCCCTCTGGGGGTAATTGCCCGGATACGATACACCCTTTAAGGCATTGTTATCGGCATTCAGGAATGCATCCCTACAAATATATGACCTAATTGTAAAGTGTAGCAATGTGTCTCAGTCTGACAGGAAGGATATAGTGACATAATAGAGATTAGGGGATTAGGTAGTCTCTATTCACTGACAACTATTAGCAAGTGGGCTATGCTTATGAAGCACTCCAGTGTACATACCAGTGTGTGAACAAATCACGCTTAGGCCCGAATTCACGAAGGTGGTACAATTGAAACCATGGTTTAAACCATGGACAATTTGTATGGAGCGCCAAGTGTCTCATGGCCTATTTCATTATGAAATCAGTCATTTCGACAAAGAAATGGTCATTTTGTCGACGAAATTGTACCAACTTTGTGAATTCAGGCAGTAGGGTTACACCACATAGAAGAACCCCCCCCCCCAAAAAAAAAAAAAACAATAATAAAAATAAAAATACTAGTAAAAAAAAAGAATCCTCCTTCCTACATATAGACTGTATAAAAACATGGACATGTTGCAGTTGTAATTGAACATGATTTGCTAATTAGCACAAACTGAGGCACAGTAAGAGCCTTTTTTTTTTTTTAAGTACATGATCTAGCTAATGGCACTATTTTGCAGTTCGAGTAAAAAAAAAAAATGCTATTCATATCTTGGAGACACAATCTCTGATATGAAAATAGATTTGTGGTACATTTACATCACACATTATCTCAATATATAATGTATGCACAATAAATAATCACACCCTCTCTTAGCTTTGACACTGTGTTATGTTTAGACAAGAGTAAGGTCAATGCACTTCATACATGAACATGTACATGTAATGCTGACATCATCTCTTTGACTGCGTTTCCAACAGATCTGCGCATTAAAACAAATTACAAGGGTCTGGTAGACCTACTCAGTTTTAAAACACTGTATTCACTTATGGCAGTCGTAACTGGCGGCGCTTCCAAAATAAGAAGGAAAGATGATTCAATGGGTAATGCAATGAGTCAGGTGCATTGCTACGTCAGTGCATAAATCAACTACTGTTAGGCATGGATACTGAAGCACCACAGTTATGGACGAAATATACACATGTACATTAAAGGTAAAACATTGTTCTGTGCGCCTGCAGAATTATCAAATTTAGCTCCAAAATGTACTATGCATGCCCAAGAAATGTGTGGAATAATGCTGTAATAACAAGATATTCATTGGGTGATGATGAAAATGCAAAATATTAACCAAAAAAGGTTTGCTGGAGCCGCAATTTCAGAACGGGGTCAGGCTAACTCCGATTTGGGGACAACTCGGCCTCACTTTGACGGCGGGGCCGAGTTGTTCCTCTGGATTGTACAGTGTTGTACTATGGGAGCGCTTTGCGTTCTGGCTGGTTGCAGTTATGGGCCGAGTTGATTCAATGCGCGCATACAAAATGTAACATGCAACTATGTATAAAATATGGCAATCACAAACAGCCTGTAAATTGTCTGAAATATGGCCGAGTTGAGCCTGGATCCTTCTGGAATAAAAGTCTGTATACCGACTTTTATTTTTGATCTCAAAATACTCCCAAAACAACATTCATTCCGGCAAATCGCATCAGCCAGGTAAGTTTCTTGGTAGACTCTTTCGATATATTGCAAGCAAATATGAAATAGTGCAAGACAGGTTGTAAAACCCTTACCAGAACTATGTTTTCACTTCAACATAAATAAAAAAAAAAAAACAGCACCCAAATGGGCCTGTAGTTGTGGCAGGCAGGAAACTTCAAATATAATGCATTAACTTCACCAAGGAAATCAATGCCACAATGGACCAACAGTATACATACCAGTTATTTTGTCCCTATTTGAATAGTACATATATATCTTTCTTTTTGTCATCAAGAAAATAAACAAAATATGTAGAGAAAAAAAAAATGAAATACACTCAAATTCACAAAGTTATCGAGTTTTACACTACTGCAGTTGTCATCAGTCTCACAAACAGAAAATGAGACTATCAAATAGAAAGCAAAAAGCTGGTTATGTGGGTGTGTATGTGTCTGTGATTATACAACATTCAATATACATAGTCATCACAGAAGTGGTCACAAAGAACACTTAGGCTTATCTTTGCCATGCATTTATGATTTCTTTTCATCTTTTTTTCTTTTTTGGTAACAGAACAACCATTTATTGCTAGGCAGGGAAAAAAAAAACCACCCCCAAACATAACAACAAAAACCCCCAAACAGATTACAAAAAGGATGTAAAATTAGTCAAACTGAAGTTGTCAGTTACTATGTTGGTAGAAAACAGTATGAACATTATATGCTTCCATCATGTGCTTCTTGGCCTTGATCATTTTCATTTTGAAAATCTGCAATAATTTTTTTCATTGAGTTCTGCCTTTTTCTTTCCTTGAAAAAAAAAAAACCCAAACAAACAAAAGCCTACGGCTGACCCTCCCCCCCCCCCACACACTTTTTAGTCAAATATTACATGTAAATATCTCAAAATGAATATTGTAAGAATCCCTTCCTCAGTTTAAGTAGTCTCATCTTGTCACAATAAATGTTTCATTGTGTTCATGCAATACACTCAAAAGTTTGATTTTACTGAAGCTGATTTAAATACTGAAACACCAGTGTTTTGCAAGATTGGCTAATATTGCAAAATTTATTCTCTTCATTCTTTTGTACACGTTGGACAGAATTCTTAGTCCACCTATGAATCAAGGCACTGAAAATGCTCAAAATGAGTTCATCTATTTTTATAACGTAGGCCCATACACATACCATACCACAAGTGCTACATCAGTAGTATTCAGCCTCATCGTTTCTCAAGCATAAAAGCCTCTAGACAATAAGAAAAAAGTTGAGTCAATGCATAAAGAATTGCACACTGACTTGCACAATGTATCAATTCTGATACAGCTATACAATGTACATGTACATGACTTTGTGGACGGGTCACCCTAGAGAGAAACATTAGAGTAAAGAACAGACATACTATAGACCTACACATTGTATTTGGTTTAAACACAGGGTAACTTCTGTTGCTCATAACTGGGGGGGGGGGGGGGCCTTCAAATTTGAGACAAAAAGATGATTCAATGGTTATGCAATGAGTCAGGTGCATTGTTATGTCAGTGCATTAATCATCTATTGTTAGGCGTACTGGAAACCCATTGTTATGGCTGAAATACAAATTAACATAAACAACAGCACTCAAACTGAACAGGTCTATAGCACAACTGCACGTATGTTGTAAATAGTTAATAATTACTGTACAATATTCATTGGTTCCTAGCCTACCCAAGTGAACTATAGCATCAATCATCAATATCATCAATGATTTCCTAAATGGCTGAGAAAGATGGGTACTTCCTGTGTCACTTTAGTATGAAAATGAAAGCCTACAGGAAATACTTTTCTCTGTGCTACATTTAGGTCTGCACAAGAAACACACAAGTGCATCAAGCGGACAAAGGAAGTATCAAAACCCGTCTTGGAACAATACATTACAGATGGGATATTTCCGCAGGAGACTGTTTAATGTAGATTGTACACCAAGTCATGCAATGTTTTCTTCTGTACACTGTATGCTACATTGGTGGTATGCTGAAATAACTTTTGTTATATACCGAGACTTCACACACAGTTCAAACTCATCTAAAAAGACATTTATGCCACAGGCATGTACTGGTGATCACGAGAGCATGCGAGAATGGTGTCCATGATTTCATTTTCGATAACTATGTACTGTCAAATGCATCACTTTAGAAGCATATTGTCATGGTATCGCGGAATGAGGGACACCTCAAAGACAATCACTCCTTACTTTTGAGTGTCTGATTATCACATGTTATTTATCTATCATGTACATGAAACTCAGTTCTTTAGCAAAGTATATGACAAACATCATCTGTGAGAAAAGAGTACATGAAATTCTGGCAATTGAAACAAGTGTGTCAGAATGAACAATCTGATCATGGCTTTATCAAACATTTCTACGGACATTCCGGCTGACTCCTTCCTGCAAGCTGCATGACAATACACGCATAGTTTTGTAATACATATTTTTAAAGGACAAATTATCACGTCAGCAACATAAAATCTTTAGTATAACTAGTGACAGTCATTGAGTGGGGTGATTCATTACAAATAAATATAATGTATTGCTATCATGTCCATCAATTGGGATGCTCACAATTTTCATCCGTAGAAAGTTGGAACACCATAAAAAAAAAAATAAAGACGAATAATCCCCAATTTACGAGTCAATCTCAGTCATATCAATCTGCACATCAGAAATTGATTTGGTTTGACAATGATTGTCTACCATGAATAAACTATATCAATATCCACAGTATCATTATGGTGGAAACAAAATTACTTCTACATTACAAGCATCTTTGCAAAGGTGATTGTTTACATGTACAATGAATATTTTTGTACTTTTATTCAACTTCTTCACCTGTGTAGGAAACACAACAAAAAGAGATCTAGAGGGGAAAGGGATACTGAAGGGGGCATCGGAAAAAAAAAATGGCCATACGTACATCCAACATTACTTACGGAAGGAAACCTGTTATAAATTTTGATAATTCTGTCAAATCTACATTGTATGAAGACACTTGTTCTATTTTTAAATTAGTTACTCCAAGCTGTTTTTATGCTCTTAACATGCTGAAAATCATTGTATGAAGAACTAAAATAACATGTGGATATGTATTTCATGAAAAGGCACAGCAGCAAACAAGTTAAGACTTCCTGGCTATGGTCTTTAATGTCAGACGATCAAGTTGACTATTTTGGTCCAACATTAGTAGGCCTAACCTCGTCATAGAGCGGAACAAATTATCCTTTATTTCATCTCCTTAAAGGGACTGTACAGTACTGGTTGAGGTAGGGATTCGTGTTTTGAACATTCCTAAGTGAGATAATGAAAAGCCTCTTATGAAATATGAAAGAGCATGTAATTCTAAGATGGATTCAACGTTTATTTGATGAAAATTGGTTTTCAAATGGCTGAGATATCCCAAAAAGTGCTAATAATAAAAGGCGACATGCCCCAACTTTATTAGGATCTCTTTGTTTCACCTTGTTTTTGGATATCTCAGCCATTTCAAAACCGATTTTCATCAAATAAACTTTTGATACCCCTTAGAACTGCATGCTCTTTGACATCTCATAGAGTGGTTTCTGAATATCTCGCAAAATGTTAAAAGCTAAATCTACACCTCGACCAGAACTGTACACACTCTTTAAGTGTACTTTCAGCCAAACGTTTAGTTGCAGAGGTATACATGAACATTGTATCTACCCAGTAATAGCCTCAATTCTACAAGTATAAAATTCCACTGGACATGAATTTGAAAATCTAAAGATGTTCTTCACAAAAAGTTTAGGATCCAAACAACACATGGCATATCTACAAAGTGTATGCATTCCTCCGGGTAGCCAATGATAGAGCTTCTCAACCTTTTGCAAGTCAAGGCCAACTGTGACTCCCAAATATTATTTCAAGGCCCAAGCATGCAGTTTGATCAAATATGAATCTATTGTATGTTATCTTTGATATTGATACTGCGGCCTGTCTGCAAAAGCTTCAAGGCCCACCGGTTGAGAAGCAGGGGTCTTTGGACGCATTGACACAGATCAAAACCATAAACAAACCATGTAGGCATTTCATGCATACCGCTTCTGAAATATAGACCGTGGACCTTGTGTTTCTCTTCAAGCACATAACAATGACATAGTCGAATTTCGACTGATGTCATGGGGCTTCAGGTGCAAATTTCAGCCCCATTAACGTTATCACACACCTTTCTTGAGCTAACTGAATGAAAGTTTGGTTACACTACTCTGCAAAATCGACTGAGTAAATCGTTTTGCTGTTGAAAAATATAAATAAAATTGCATTTTTATGACACCATGGTCTGGACAGTTTACTGATATCATTTGCATCAAAATCTTATTTCTGCATTTAAAACTTTTGCATAGTTCCAGAAAGTGGCAGTACACAGTCTGTCATGAATACCCTGTCTGAGCACCTTATGTACAAGAACGACACAAGATTACCATTAAAAGGAAAACATAAAGCCTCTTATACATTAGGTCAAGTTACCAGTCTTTAATATAAGCCATGGTGTCTCCTTCTGAGATGATGGCTGGAGATTAACTGAAGTTCATGTATTAAAATTACAGATACTTGCTTCATTGGTATAATTATATTCATATCACTATGAGATGTACAGTGTAGGTTGGCAGCAAAGTGAAAAACCTGGCAGTCTTTTGCATATGAAATTTTATCGGTATTCAGTCAAATTAGCTGATGTACTAATCAGTTAAGAGAAAGAAAATAAGACGGAGAAACAGTAAGTCAGCTGCCAGGAATTACTCTATGACATTTTGCTGTAGTCTGAGAAGAAGACAGTGTGAAATGTCTCATCTCCCGACAACAGGCCTGTTCACACTAAAATACTAAGCTCAATTTCCTTTCTTCTCTTGGCCAAAACCCTGGGTAAATGTCAGCAACATAGGGTTGCTTTCAGGGTTGCTTGAAATATGACTATAAAGAATAGGCTGTTTTAACTGAAAAACATGATACCAGTCCAGAACAGAAATGGATTTAGTTTAGCTTAAAATATGTGTATTTCTGTTAGTTATACCACATAGTCGCACCTGTGGTAATACTGCAATATCAATTAGATTACACAGTTGACACCGTCTAGTGCTTCGTCAGATACTGATTACTATAGTAATTACACTTGTAATTGTGCACTATGACGCATTAAAGTGTTAAAGGCAGGAATTCAATTATGATTTTGAAAGATTCAGTACCCTTCAAGGACACTTCAAATGAATGATACAAACCCTTGATCTGGGATACTGTTGGCAGGTACTGTTGAGTTAGTTGCGGCAGCACGGATAAAGGAAAGCAGTGTCCAGTCAATGGGGCCAGTTTGACAGATGCAAAAGTGGACATTGCTGGTGCCTCGCGGGGGTGGAGCAGAGAGAATTTCATCATCGCTGGGAATGCTTGTGATGGCCGATCAATCCAGTGGCCTAGAGTTTAAAGTGTAGGAAAGCTTGACCATGAGCGGACCAGCAATCTCCTCAATCTCTCGGACCTGCTCCGTGGTCAGTTCCCTCTGCCAGGCATCGATGGAGCGCTCGGTGAAGGCCAGCTCGTACGGCAGCTTGTAGACACTGCTCTTGGCTGCTTGCACCAGCTTCTGAAGATTTGTCGGTCTCACCGGAATACCTGGAATGGACATAAGAGTTTTGATGGGTTAGTTCAGCTAGAGAGGCATTTTAAGTGCTCTGTAAACCACTTCATAAATTTTGAAGTGTTGTCTCCAGTTATGGGGATTGTAAGTTTACTTTTTTCACAAACATTTTGAAGAAAACTAGTGTCTTGGTGGAACTAGCTTGACACAATTCACTCTCGTATACTACAACGTAGGTAGTCGGAGAGGTACCTCTAGCTCTCCGACTACCTACGTTGTACATTGTAGTATACGAGAGTGAATGCCATTCAAACTAGAAATGTCGCTACAGCGACTGGTTATACCCCCGCCAAACAACATTTCATAAGCTTTGGTCAAAACAACATTTGATAAGCTTTGGTCAAAAAACTGAGGAAGTAGTTAAATCCGCAAGATCTTTCCTTGATCTTCTGCCATTAATATGCCGTTACCATGGCAACGTACTTTCGGGTACTGTCGAAAAATGCGTCTTGCACATCTACAACCAAAGGCACACATCTGTACCAAGTTTCATGGAAATTGGGCAAAAACTGAGGAAGTTGTTTGCAACACAAAATTTTCCATCATTTTGGCTCATAATATGTGAGCTGTTACCATGGCAACATACTTTTTGTCACTGTCAAGAAATGTGTCATGCTGACCTATATCCTAAGACAAACATTCAATATGAATTCCATGAGAATTGGAAGAACACTGATGAAGCAGTTTTGCCATGAAGCATTTTGCCCTATATTTTACCAATAACATGCCGTTACCATGGCAACGCACTTTTCGCCACTGTGGAAATATGTGTCTTGCACATTAACATATTCAGATGAACATCTGTACCTAATTTCATAAAAATTGATCAAAAACTGTGGGAGGAGTTCGCGACGCAAGATTTGTACCCATTTTTGCCCATAATATGCCGTTACCATGGCAACATACTTTTGGGTACTGTCAAAAAATACGTCTTGCACATCTACAACCCAAGGCACACATCTGTGCCAAGTTTTATGGGAATCGGTTGAAAACTGAGGAAGTAGTTCGCGACGCAAGATTTGTACCCATTTTTGCCCATAATATGCCGTTACCATGGCAACGTACTTTTGGGTACTGTCAAAAAATACGTCTTGCACATCTACAACCCAAGGCACACATCTGTGCCAAGTTTTATGGGAATCGGTTGAAAACTGAGAAAGTAGTTTGCGACGCAAGATTTGCAACGGACCGACCGCCCGACCGACCGCCCGACCGACCGCCCGACCGACCGCCCGACTGACCGTCCGCTGATTCCTATATACCCCCTTCAAACTTCGTTTGGCGGGGGTATAATAACACGCAGATGAGGAGTGAAGCAATAAGGACGTTTACAGACCTGATTTCAGCCACAGATTTCGGTGAGTTTTTGACGTATTTAAACAAAAAATCGCATACCGATTATTGAATGATTATCATAGATTACGATAATTCCTTGTATTTTAGTTTTCCACGATTAATAAAGATATTCATGAAGGAGTCGCACAACCACACTGAAAAATGACAACGTCTGCGAAGGAATAGAGGTGCAGCCTTTCGCGACAGCGGCTGCGTGTAGCTAAGGAGGCTGCAGACATTTTTACAAGATGTTATTTTCACGATTTGACACTGAGGCTTATTGTAACTGAGCTATTACCCTAGCGTATGGTGACATTTTTGTGTGCTGTTGAATTTGTGGTCCAACTGGGATTTATGAAATTCACAAAAATCAAACCCTTGTGAAAACAACAGCTTACACAGTAAAGGGTGAATAATATTTGTCAACTCCAGCAAAATACAGATTGAAAATACAGATAAAGCTTGGGATAATAAAGTTTCCATTCTCACTGAGGCAAGTAACACACAAATGTTTCATTTCCACAAAGGTGAGTAAAACATAAACATGGCAAATTAAGGGAGATCAAAATTTGATGATAGCCAAGTACAACACTCCTACTCTGAGCCATGTGCTGCACAAACAAATGTATGAAATACAAAAATCTCAACACAAAAAACAATTATTCCTCCTGCTTCTTACCTATGTGATTATGAATCTCTTTTCCTGTTTTCTCTGAATCCAAGACAATATCTTCTAGCTTGACGATTTTAAGTGCTCCTAAAGGCAACTCTTCGGCATTCCTCATTACTGCTTCTGTGTGCGCCACCCATATCCACGAAAGAAGTCGCAAGGCAGAATTTCTACTAGATGAATAGTCTGCTCTCAGTTTTTCAAATTCCCATGCATACTCCCCGACTGGCAGGCAAGATTTATCAATACTCTCAAAGAGTTCTCTTACTCTCTTTCTTACATCCATTGAGTTGAAAAGTTCTTCCGATTTCCTGAGATAGTTTGCTACAAACGCTCTTGGGTCACGTATAATGTGAATGGCATGAAGAGTGTTCTTCAAAATGGCATTTATCCATGGCAATTTCAGAGCCCAACCACCACTTTTGAGGAACACAACACCCTGTGCATTAGGGTACATTGCAAGATGGTTCTTGAGGCTCTCTGGAGAATATGTCTTATAAATAATGTCATTGTTTTCCTTTTCCTGAATTTTTGGTTGTTCCCTGACATCCTTTGCAAGGAGACGTCTGCCAATTCTTCTCGCGTCCAGCAGTTCTTTTGAAAAGTGGACATCACTCTGTGGGTTTGAGTCTGTTATAGAGGAAACAAACAACTCAGGGCTCCATCTCAAATCTTGAATCCACTGCTTGAGCTTGGTTGAGTGCAAGGATTCACTGTCATTCCATTCGCAGGCATCTGTGATGGGATTGACTTCGATGCCATCCCCTTTGGGGAGTTTCACGTACTGAGATGGAGCTACCATATACACAAAGTCAGGATTCTCGTGAAACAGCCAGCTGATGATCTCAGCTCCAGATCCTGGTAAAGATGTAATGACCACAGAGGGCAGCATTTTCTTGTTCAACTGCTTGGAAGGCGGCTGAGGCACAGCAGCACGGGCAAAGTTTTCTTTCGAGTCATCAGCATCACACTCAAACCAGCCACAGTACTGTATATAGCAGACCCAGAGCAGAACCCACATGAAGCAGACCCCAAGACCCATTGATCGCAGTTTGTTCCTTGGTCTGTACCTGGACCTCTTTCCACACAAGAAGAAGCTCATCCCCAAGAACAAGAGTGTCATGAGAAAAAGCCAACCCACTGACCATGAACTCGCTTCAATGCTATCATCAACCAGTGTGTCTTGGGATACACCAAACTTGACGATCTCGTCTGGCCGACTGAGTTTTTTCACAGTCGCGTGACCTGGGTATTTGAGGTATCTCAGTCGAGCCACCGGATCGGAGTGCTTGGTGCTGACCATGATTTCATAATCTTCTTCGGATGTACCCACAAACATGGTGACACCATCCTCGATGCTCTCAAGGAACTGCAGATTCTTAAGTTTGATTGATGGTCCACAGAGGATGTACGCTAGTCTGGTGATGCGTGGAGAGAGTTTGATAGTCATATTGACAAAGCTAGTCTCGCGTGCCTGATACTGAGAGGGCTTCTCATTCTGCACGACTGCAACAGGACTCCTGCCATCAGAGCTGATCCAGTACATACCATACTTCTCTCCTTCTATCATGATCATTGCACCCTGCAGGAGGCCTGAGAGCTTGTCCAGTTCAAAGCTGTACTGGACATTTCTGAAGTAGGCAGCCATGTGTGTCAGAGGTGAAGACTCCGCCGCCTCTACGTGATCAAACACCAGAAGAAGATTGGGATTCAGTAGGACCAATGAGCGATACACAGAGTCCAGCTGCATAGATGGATTGTATGCAGTAACAGCTTCACCACTTACAAACAGAAAACCATGAGATGTAGTTGCTGTAACGATTTCCCCATGATAGTTGACAAGATCTGGGTTCTTCCAGTCAAGCCACTTAGCACATTCCCCAAGCTGCCCTTCCCATGGTTCCATGCAGTGGCTTGTTGGGGATGGGGAAAATGTGAGAATATTGTTGTAGTAGGACATTTTGGACGAGTACAGCCCATCTGTCACAAACAAACGTCCATTCGGAACAAACTCAAATGTATTCTGATCGGGATGTTCATGGCCAGGGTTGAAGCTGTTCCAACCATTCATGGGCCATGACAAGTACATTTTCCTCTTGACAACGTCACTCATAGCAGCTCCCATGAGATAACTGGACTTGAATGACACAAACGTATCGTTGGGGTTATGCGGGTCTGTACTGCTGTATGTCACCACTCCCCAGTCTGGATACAAGTGCATGGTTGGAGTGCCACTAAAAGGAGGAGCCACTGCTGGAATGTTCGCATCATACCAAATGTACTCTGTGTGTATGGTGCACCACCTTTGTGAATCTGCAGGCTTCAGCTTTTCAACATCTGTATTAGGATCAGGTCGGTGCTTCCTTATTTCTCCAGCCAGCCAATTTCCCCAGCCTGTCTTCATGACATAAGCATCCAGGAACACAACCTGGCTCTCTGGCCCATAAAACCAGTTATGATTGGAGTCAGCAGCACTCACAGTCCTCTGGAACTGAGGCTTAATGGTGTGATAGTAGAACCAAAAATGTTCCTTGACCCATGTGTCTTTCGTGTGATCAATTCTGAAGTGCCGAAGAGCTAAAAATAGGTACTGCATGATAGAACGCGATGTGTATGATCCATATGGTACTCCTTCATCTGATGAGCCATCAACAATGTGATTAAAGAGCTTCATATTTTGTTCTAGCTTATAGACAGCAGACTCCACCCACTGCTTCCCTTCTTCAAGGTGAGCATGGACAATCAGAGCCCCATGAAGGAATGCAAGTAAGTTAGATGCTACATGGTTCTGTAAGTAAAAATGGCCCCAAGAGCGGATTTTGGTGTATCTCGCAAAGTCCTTGGTCTCGTTCAGTATCCGCTGCAGATAGAGCTTCTGCCGTTTGCTGTCTAATGTATTGTAAATCCAGTCAAATGCTGTAGAAAATCCCGTCAAGGAGTGTGCCACAGGCACTTCATCTGTTGCTGCAGCAATCACTTGCCACTTTGGGTGTCCAGCCATTAGATCCATATACTCTAGGAGAAAGATCTTTGCCTTTTTGTCCTCAGGATGAAGCAAGGTGTACAGTGCAAGTGGCGGCAAATTGTTCCCATAAAACTCATTCCATTTTCCGCCAAACACTTTGTAATCTTTCGGCGGCAAAAATCTCTGTGGGTTGCCCATCAGGATGTTGACAGCAGAGTCTATCTCTTTGGTGATGTGGGCATGAGTGGTGCTGGCTTTGGCCATGAGGTCTGGAATATCTCTCTTGCAGAAGTAGAGGAGGGGATGAGTCGTGTATTTGGGTTTGTAGTTCGAAAAGTCGACCGTCAGTGCATCTGCTGCACACATGAACAGTGGGTATAGCGTGAGAAAAAGGATGTGAATCTCCATCATGCCTTGCAAAACTGTTCTTTAGTCGGGCAACCTCTCCAAGTCTACGACAAAGTTCTGAATGTCATGAGAAATCAGAGCAATCAACAAGCTGTGACAGGCGCCTGGTGCACTTCTGCTTCAACAGATTTTGAACTTTCATGCAGTCTGGAGGTTGCAGCTGTGTAGGACGAGATTGACGGGGAGGTGCCAGCTATCTCTGTTTCCTTCCCAATCTGCAAACAGAAGAAAAGGCAAATGAGAAAGGATTGAATATTTCAGTCCCATGGAGAGGAACATGGCTTCTAAACTTATCAACTTATTGTAAACATGCATCTTTATCATATTATGGATGTGGATGTGGACAACTATTTCAATAGATTAGGGCTCTGTTGCAGAAAAAGTTGCAATCAAACATAAGTTAGGTATTAGCCAATCAGAATTGAGTATTCAGAGACTTATGTTTGATTTTCTGACTTATGTTTGATTTCAACTTTTATGCAACAAGGCCCTGATGTATTCATCAAAGGTACAAGGAATTCCAATCAGTTCTATACTTTCTTCAAAACTGTACTGTACTCAAATCCATTCCAAACTCAAATTAGATAAAATGTAACATTTCCTATGAAAGTTTAGTGAGTTGAAAATTTGAAGTTTAGTTTTTTTTCTCTCTTTTCTTGCTTGTTGAAATTTTTCGCTAAGAATACCCTTTTTTTCCCCTACCAAATCCATTAAAAAAAATATTGATTACTAGAGTTAAACACCAAAACTGGTATTTTAAAGACACAATATTTCACTTTTGGCCCTTTAAGTTGTGACGATTTTTGGTGACAACAACAATGACAATGAGTTTTATTTCTTAAAACGGCTCTCCTCCTGTGGCATGGAAGAAATGCAATTTGAGTATAAAACACATCCTCAAACTACAAATGTAGATTGTATGTGCTGTAACCACAATAAGGTGCCACATTATTGTTTCTAGGAGAATGAAATCCAAATATACTGTACAATGTTCATGTACATGTGAATTGGAGGGAATGCAGCAATATTAGCAATACTTAGCAGCAAAGTTTGAGGAAAATTGGACAATCTGTTCAAAGAGTTTTGAATCTTTAAAGTTTTGGTGCAGTCATCACTGGATGAGAAGACTATAACACTCTGTGACACCATGTATGGACAACAATATAAATTACATGTAAATATAAAGAAAATTCAACATACTTTTTACTTTTCTAGCATTATGACAGAACACTTGAATTACCATTTTAAAAAAGAAGGGAGAATAATATTACCCTTAACATATGCCAGTAATCAAGTCAAGGGAATGTGTACCTTTCATGGAAAACAACATTTTGTGAAATTCTCTTTTATATACAGTGTATTTTCTTTATACATTGTTTTCCATATGTGGCATACGTTTATAACAGATCGTAGTGGTCTTGGCATCCAGTGATGGCTGCACCAAAACTCTACAAAGTCAAAATTCTCAATGCATCACCCAATTTTCTTCAACCCCTGCTGATGTTTTCTACAAATAGGCACAGCATTCACTTAATTGATGTGTACACTTGGGTTTAAATCCCTTTTTCTTATAACTCCTGCAAGATATTTGAATTATTGTTTGAGAATGACATGAAAATGTATTGTTTGACTGAATAGATGCACAGAGCTCTGCAAACACCTCCATTGCCACTGAATTGTTATATTTCGGAAACTTGAACCAAAAATACATAAGGGCTGCATACTAAATATGCATTGACTGTAAACTAGTTGTTGAGCACACAATTGGAATGGAATCAGGTACTGCCAGAAAAATACTACAGTAGTTGTAGATGGTAGCGCATAAAACCAGACAGACAAAGTGGCAATCAGAGTGATGCTTCAGCGTCTCGTTCTTCTGGTATATAATACATGGATGGTGTATGATGTGATGGCAACAATGGTTTGTACTGATCACAGGATGAGTTCCCCTAAGCTTCAACCATTTCCCTCTTGATCATGTTTTGATTATTGCCACCCTAATGTATGTGTTTTGCTGTGTTTTGCTGATCATAAACTATATTGTATAATGACAATGCATACTCCGTGCACACAAAACGTCCATTGAAGTCTACCTCTTGATCCCCATTCATACACCCATATCACATACATATGTATATGCAAACTTGGAGACTGTTCATTCTGAATACAATTACGGGTACACAGTGGGCCTGAACAAATACAAATCCTCACAGCAAACACAGAACCAAGCACTGGTTCTTCCCTGCTCAAGTCCTAATACAAACAAAGCTTTATAAGCTCATTTCTAATTCTCTGTCCTAAACAGCCTACAAATTTTTCTGGTTCCAGTCATGGTTTGGTGAGCATCATATCCATGCTATATTATTTGCTGACTGCAGTGAAATTCAGCAACTAGGATATAATTATTTTGTTTTCCTATTCCAGGTTGGCACTGTTATCTTTCTTACTCAAATTCTGTTTCCAGTATTACCTTGGGCATATCTCGTTCTCTAGTACCCCTTTTATACTGGGAGTTAGCTCGCTTCAGGTGCGGACCTGAAGCAAGCTATTAACTCTCAGTTAAAAAAGGTCAAAAAATAGTTAGTCCGAGCTAAAGTTAGTCCCCTCTAGGGGGGTGGATCAGGTCAGCTTCAGAAGCGAGCTTACTTCAGTATAAAAGGTTTGCGAGTTTAGCCACGGCTAAATTCACTGACCCGTGACCGGAGAGCGTGCACGGTCCTTCCGGGTTGCCAATATGTATGTTTACTGCTCTACTGTTGCCACCGGTGCACTGTGTATTACGCAGCGCATAGGTGTGTTCGCTATTGGGTATTTAATAACTCTCAATGCAATGAACTCTTTGAACTAGCAAACGACATGTTTAAATCGTAAGGAAAAAAACTAGAAATGTCGCTAAGGCGACTGGTATGCCTCCGCCATAATGCATGATTCTCCTAATAGGTCTATAGTACATTTGGACAATGTGTGATTACATTTTCACAAAATTGGCAATATATTAAAATGACAAGTTTGTCACAAATGTGTTGAATGTTCACCTTCCTTGACCTTTAAGTGGATGAATAGGAGAGCATGTATTTGGGGATTTAAGGACTTTAACTTGACTTTGCCCATTCATAAGTTTAGGCATTGAGTAATTTTTCAAGGTATGGAGAAAAAGTGCAATTTCTGTATGGAAATGTACATTGTTACCATTTTCATCTGGCCTTTGACCCTAAAATTCATAGGATACTCACTGTCAGGCAGAACAAGCATAAATATGTAGAAAGTTTCAAGATAACTTGAGCCACTTCTGAGATATGGAGGAAAAAGTTAGTTCAGTACTTTCCCTTGATCTTTGACCTTTGAGGCAAAAAAGAAAAAAAAAAGAAAAAAAAGTTTCCAGAGAATCTCTATTAGGTTATACATGCATAGGGCCTACACCAAGTGTAAAAGAAAATAATCCTGCTGGCATTGCATAAATATGAGGGAAATAATAAAATGTTGAAGTGTTGCCCTTGACCTTTGAACCCTGACCTTTGACCCCATAAATTCTCTAGATAATCACTGCCAGTCAGTGCATATGTTCCATGAAGATACCTTGAACAATTTCCAAGCTACGGAGAAAAAAGTTATAAGGTTTAATATTGTTACTTGACCTTTTGACCTTTGACCTTTGACCTCATGATCCCAAACTTTCACAAGAGAATCTTAATTGGGTAATACATGTATACACTAACTTTTAAGAAAATATCTTCAGGCATTGCATAGATATGGTGGAAATGGTGAAATTTTACGTATTTGACCTTGACCTTTTGACCTTTGACCTTGAACATGTGTACCCAAAAGTTGATAGGCACAACTTCACCCCCTACTGCACATACATGCCAAGTTTCATTAGGATACCTCAAAAGGTTTTTTAGTTACGCTGTCCACAAAATTCATTACGGACGGAAGCACGGACGGACGGAAGGACGGACGGACGGAAGGACGGACGGACGGACAGACGGACGGACGGACAGACGGACGGACGGACAACCCGAAAACATAATGCCTCCGGCACCACTTCGTGGTGGAGGCATAAAAATAGACCAGCTCAGTACGTATGATACACTATACACACATATATATATTGTAGTATATGCCAATGACTGGGTGAATTTCGTGAGTAACATACCGTATAACAACGGAACTGAATTCGTACTTGTAAGCAAGCATAAAAACTGTCACTGAATTTTTGCGCTCATTGGAAGGACAGCAGGATAATGGGGGGGGGGGGGGGGCGATAGGTCTGATCTCGCACGTAACCTTGGGTGGTCGAGAATGGCAGTATAAAACGACTTGGTCCGAGCTAAAGTTAGCTCGCTTCTGAAGCGAGCTAAAAGTCATGCCCAGTATAAAAGGGGTATACATCTTTGTAGGTGACACAGATTGCCAGATATATGCAGCTGTAAGTTGATATTTTGCACACACAAAAAAAAAACAGTCAAGTAACAAGTACTGTAAAAGTGGACATTTTCAAGCAACTAATTTTTTCGTGCTCAGCCAGGTAAGAAGAGTTTCACATGTTTTTAATTAGGTGTAATCAAGACATCAACTAATGGAACATATAGCATGCAAAAATGTTCGCATGCTTTTAATTTTGGGCTAGTTTCTCACAGCGCGAAAATTTCAACAACGCAAAAATTTCCACTTTTACTGTACAAATAGTAGTTCACTACCTCAGCTGTATTAAAATGATATTGTGCTGTACTTAGAGAATGCTTTTGCATTGCATATATTTTCCTTCATTGTGATAAGATACATTTCTTGATGATCACACAAGAACCCATACTGTACATTGTAATTGCAGAAGTTCCCCATGCATGCAATACAATACATCAGGGGCCCCGTTTCATAAAACTTGTCATCAGTGACAAGTTGTCATAGATGTGACAAGCTACTGAAATCCTTGCATCTGATTGGCTGAGAGCAAATTTGTTATAGAAATGTGGCAGTTGTCACTGATAACAAGTTTTATGAAACGGGCCCCTGCATGGACGTGTGATTGCAACCAATACTACTCTTTACAAATTATACATTGCTTTTAAATCCCACAAATTTGTACATAAAAGTATTGTAAATTAATGTTTCAGGTCATTATTTTATAACAAAATGATCTCTCCTTAAGGATCACCATTATTACAGTATGTGTGTTTCAACTTACCTAACTTATGTATCTATACTCTACATAGGCCTACTGTATGTACCTTGCTACAAGTACGTGTAAGTCAGGTAAATATTAAAAGTTTGTTTTTATATTTCATTTGAGGAATGAAAAAAAGCATGTGCGTCTGTGCGGGTCATTGGGAGCTTTGAGTGGTACTCAAGTACCTGTTATGGTATCACCACATAGAAAATTCAAATTTTCACCTTAATAATAATAATAATAAATCATTTATTAAGCGCAGAAACTATGTCTATATATTCTACTGCGCTTCAAGAGCTCTTAAATTCCTATGTTGCACAATGCTGCATGGGAAGTACAAAAAGAAATAGGCCCATGCTAAAACAAAAAAAGTTTTCACTTTTGATTTAAAACTGTCTAAAGTCTGACATAGAATTTCCGAATGTCTATAATGGTAATCTATTCCACAACCTAGGGGCTGCACAAGAAAATGATCGGTCACCTAAGGTAACTTTTGTTTTGATTTGGGGTATCTGCAATATCAATCTATCATTTGTACTGCGGAGATTATGGCTATGAGTCTGAGATTTACAGACTGTAAAGTTCAATAATTCACTGATATAACTAGGGGCCTGACCATTCAGAGCTTTATAAACCAGCATCAATATCTTGAAATCAATTCTTTGGCGAATGGGCAGCCAGTGCAATTTCTTTAAAAGTGGTGTAACATGAGCAAATCTTGGGAGATTACAAATCAATCTTGCACATCTATGTGTTTTGAACCCGCTGCAACTTAACTATCTGTGAATCCGGTAAACTGTACAACAGACTGTTACAATAGTCTAATTTGCTTATAACACATGCGTGGACAATAGTCTTCATGCTTTCCTGATCGAAATATTTACGGATGCGTCTCAAATTATATATCATATAGTATGCTGATTTACATACACTAGTAACCTGAGATTCCATATTCAAATGGGTATCAAAAAACACCCCCAAATTTCTCACATTATTGGATGGTTTTATAACAGTATCAGCGAGTGATATACCATTTGATTCGAATTTAGAGACTTGCCCTGGAGTGCCAATGACTAACAATTCCGTTTTCTTATCATTTAACAACATTTTGTTTTGTAATGTCCAGGTTCTAATGTACTCGATACATGATTCTAACACAGTTATGCAGTAGTCTTCGTTTGGTGTGTTAGGGCAGAATGACAAATATAGGCTTTGTGTGTCATCTGCATAACAGTGACAAGTGATAGCAGGAAACTCCTTCTCAATATTTGTGAGGAGTCTACTTGTGTACAATGTAAACAGTAGGGGACCTAAACGTGACCCCTGTGGGACACCAAAAGGTACCGTGAACACATCAGAGACAATATCTTCCATTTCAATTGTCTGTTTTCTACCAGACAAATAAGAGTTAATCCATTCCAGAACTTTACCGTCAATCCAAAAATGAGTTTTCAGAGTTTTCGATAGGCAGGAATGATCGATAGTGTCAAAAGCGCCACTGAGATCAAGTAGGAGCAGTAAGTTGATCTTCTGGTCATCCACTGCCATCAGGAGATCATTTTTAATTCAAACAAGTGCTGTCTCAGTGCTATGAAAATTTCGGTAAGTAGATTGATTGAATGGAAGAAGTGAATTACAGTAGATTCAAGGTGTTCAAGGATTTGTTGGGTAGCAGCGCCTTCTACTAACTTTGAAATGTATTGAAGATTACTAACAGGCCTCAGATTACTGAATTCTGTTTCAACATCGGACTTCTTCAACAGTGGTTTAACAAGAGCAACCTTCCACAGAGCAGGGAATTGCCCTGTTGACAGAGATACATTGATCATTGATGTTATAACAGGCAATAATACATCTAGATATTTCATCAATAACTTTGTGGGTAATGGGTCCAATGGACAAGACTTCTTACTAAGTTTCATGATCAATTTCTCAACATCATTCTCAGACAATTCTTTAAAAGTTTTGAGATCTACAATCTTTTGATCAAATGGGGCTTCATCAATGACAAATTTGTTCACATTAATGAGTTTTGATTCTATGTCATCATGAATTTTCTTAACTTTATCCAAGAAATAGTTGCATAAGTCATTGACAAAAGCTGTTCTATCCATATTACATGGAATCACTGGTTGCTTGTTTGACATATTCACAAGACCCTTCACAATATTAAACAGTGCTTTGATGTTTCCTCTGTGTTCAGACACGAGGTCTTTGTTGTGAGTTTTGCGTGCCTCAAACAATAAGAAACTGTAAGAGTTTCGAAGTGACACATAATCTTTCCTGTCTTTCTCAGATCTTGACTTCAACCAACATTTCTCAGCTTTCCTCTTTCTGCGTTTCTTTTCTAATATAGCATCAGTTAGCCAGGGTGTCTTAGGTCGCAAGACCACAGTCTTTTCTACCATCGGTGCATGCTTATCTAACAACTCTTTAAGTGTCGAGTCATACAGAATAGCTAATTTAGAGATATCAGAGGATTTTTCTTTACAGAGATAACTTTCAGCAATATCATGTTTAAACAGGTCAGTGTTGATGACAGATAACCTACGAAATGATATTTTCTTGACTGGAAAATGAGCTTTACTTGAATTAAGGTAACACATTACAGGGAAATGATCAGAGATTAAGGACGAATAAGCCCAAGGTTTACCTATTACAATGGTATCGTCAGACTGCCGTCTGATTAACAAATCAAGGGTATGACCGTGTGTATGGGTACAGAAATCAACTACATTGTAGCTGGGTACAACAAAGACATTCAAGGAGGTCTAAGAGAGATTGTGAATCTCCACTGTTAGTATCAACATGTATATTGAAATCTCCTGTAACTAGAACAGGAACATTAGACAGCAGATGACTTTGAATATAAGTGTTGAATTCTGATACAAAACTGGAGACAGATACCGGATGTGATTCTGAGTAAGGAGGCCTGTAGATGTTAATAAGAGACAAAATATATGATCTACATGTAATGTGATATTCTGCATACTCGAAAGAGTTCACCTCACCAGCAGCTGTTTGAACGGCATTAACTGTTTCTTTGTATACAAGTCCTGTTCCCCCTCCACGACGGTTGCTCCGGGGTCGATGGATGAACTTGTAACCTGGAGGTAGAAATTCCTGTGGCACGGCCGAGTCGTTCTCTGTTAGCCATGTTTCTGTCATTGGCATGAGATCAGGAGTTGTGTCACATATGAAATCATGTAATAGTGCTGACTTATTGCGCACTGATCGAACGTTCACTGAGCATAGTAGAAGGTTCGATGATGATTTAGATTTTCTGGATTGTCGAAGATGATTCCTTCTACGGCCTCCACGTCTTCCTCTCCATGTCTTTCTTCGTTGAATTCCATAAGAACGGATTATATCACATACCTCTGAAGGCAACTGGAACTTTGTGTGCCGCCATTGTGAGAGTTCTGAAGGAGTGTACTTGATGCATGCACTGTGCTGAAGATCATTGTCAGGGATAGAACGTGGAATAATGCCATCATTATCCTGTGGTCCGGGGTTGGGATGTACTGTATGTCACCACTATGTAACAGTTCTAGTTGGAAAGAAGCTGTTCCATTTGGGATATAAGGTATTCTCCTTTTGAGATACTGCTTCCTGGTGAAGTGTCCATGCGTTGAAAGTGTCCATGCGTTGAAAGTTTGATACACCATTGCTCATTGCAGTACACACCTTCCACAGAAGCAAGCAGGCAGAGGGTTAACAATAGTCCAAGTTGAAAAGCTCCCATTGTGCTTGGAAGTGAGTCCTATTGTTGAAGTTCACCCAGGTGCACATTACATAATACCCTGCTAATACTATACAGCTTACATACAAGTGTGTACAAAGTATGGCCTCTTACCTTATGCACTAGTTACTGAACTTCAAAATGCACACTGAGATCCAACTAATATGACTTCAAATTTGACCTGGAGTATCCAGACAACATGAATAACCAACAACAGTATAAATCTGTAAAGCAGTGCAAAACAGGCAAATGAGAGCTTCAGGTTTGCACTTAACCCGTGCAAGGACACAATTTACTCTTAAAACGCTAGAACATACTGGACCCAGGTTTTGGAATTCGCTTGATGCAAGCATTAAACATACTTCAAGTAAATCAGCCTTCAAGCGTAGGCTTAAGTCTCATCTTTTAAATACTTATTGTGTTGATTCGTGATGTCGTAAAAACAATGTTAACAATGTTAATGTCAATAACTGAAAGTAAGTCCTGTATGTCACATTACAGATGCATATACTTTTATGTCAGACTTTCCCTTTAAAGAAAAGAAAGAAAGTATCAATGTATAATATTATTGAAACCCAGTTGTCTTCTTGTCATGTTTTGTTTTATGTTTTTTGTTTTTTTGTTTTTGTTGTTTTTGTTTTTGTTATACGTGTGTGTGTTTTTGTATGTATTTTATCGTCTCACATAACACTTTTTTATCCTTCCTGTTCACCCCCTCCCTTCATTCCTACCCTTGTTTTATGTAAATAATCTCCCTTCACCCCATTACACATAGCCTCCCTTGTCTATTCCCTGTTTCCGTTTGGAATTGTGTACCTTTTGTTATTTTTTTTCCCACTACGTATACATATATATATATATATATATATATATATATATACAATGTATTTTTTTCCATCTTTTATTCCTGAGGGACCTTGTCTCACAAGCTATGCTTCACTAAGGTCTCCTCGTTTGCCTTTCTCAAAATATTTGTTACCCTTTCTTTATCATTTCTGGTATGTAATCATATACTTATGTATTTGCAAAAGATTTTAGTATTAGTTGTTGTTGTTCCTATATGTTCTTGAAAGAAAGTGTCAATGTTATTGTTATGTTATTGTTATTGTTATTGTTGGAAGAAAGACAAATGAATAAATAAACTTGAAATTGAACTTTTTGGAGAGCCAGCAAAAGCATACCAGTGTGTACATGCTAAAGCGCTACTACCCAATGTACCTTAATACCGGTACACACACAAACACACACACACGTACACCAAACTTTAATATCAAAAGCTGGCCAGCTATGTCTAGTTAATTCAATAATTGTTATGTTTCACTCCATCATCCATACATCTCATGATCTGTACACAGTGTACTCCACTTTGTAGGGACATGCCTCTCCTCTTTGATGAATGACATTCACTTGTATTCATGACTTCATCAACACTTGACTTTGGTTGATTTTCCTCCCCCCCCCCCTTTTTTTTTTCAACTATAATTAAACATAGACATAGTGAGATTATTTCATTTATCTAAAATGTAATGGATTTCGAATACAGCTCAGGTGGCATTCAATCCAAGGACCAAGCCCAAGGTGCACAACGAACATTTAACCCTAAACCAAACACTTTCATCATCTAGTTTTGCCTTGTCTTGTGTGCAGTACATTGTACATTCATGTGGCTACTCTGCTGCTGTCTGGCACTCTGCTCCGCTATGCTCTACCACAGCCAGCGGACGTGGCCCATGGGTGGGCTTGCGCAAGTTGATGAAAAGAAGCATAATCAAATACGTGTGTTCTTTGATTACTCAGGGAGGCGATTTATACTCACCTATTGAACAATGTATGTACGCAAGTTGTATGCCCCGCATCATCACAACAACGGCAAACTCTCAGTATTTCTCCTCCAAGACGATAAACGGTACGCTGAAATCGATCTCGACCTCAAGCTCTTGTCGATGGGATCATGTGAATGACTCTAATAGTGAAATTGGGAAGGAAGCACACCGTCAAAATAGCGGTAAACGTTGCCCAGCAGTTCCTTCCATGAACGACTTTTCACTTGATGCATCGCCCGCACTCACCCGTACCGTACCCGTGCGTTGGCAGCTAGCTAGCTCAGCGCAGGCATGCATTGATGCAGCGCAGGCGTGGGGTCGTACAACGTGTGCACATACCGCACGGGTTTTTCGCTTGCCACATCAACAAGCCAAAGAAACGAAGTCCGGTCAGTGCCTAGGCTTAAAAACTAGCGCAGATGTGAACTGGTTACCCGAGTCTTTCGATTTTATACACCAACTATGTGAAATGATGGCCCATAAAAATTAAGACAATATATGTAATTATGACTCACTGTCAGACTTCCCTCTAACCATTTATCTAGCAAATCTACGAAACTTTACTCGACCCCGTATTCATAATGTGTCTGAGAAATAAAGACTATACAAAGATCAATTTGAATGAAAGTTAGTATTTGTCGGCCCCACCCTTATGAAAGAGTAAACCCTGAAGGGATTTCTAGCTTCATACTCTATTAACTACAGAAAACACTCTAATATAAGCTCTTATAAGTGCATCCTTGACATCACTACAAAAACCAATTATCTGTCTCATGTCGTGTACACAAACGGCAATGAGCTCAAAATAAAAGAATGGGGGAAATGAAGCGAAACTTTCAGTGAGGTTTATTGGCCATCTGTCCATCAGTTTAGTGCATCGAACAATTTGAGTTACATTGTACACTGTATTAGAAAATTGAAAGTTCACACTGGATATTACTCCTTTTTTTTCTTCCATTCTTTAAAATCACAATGAGATGGAAAGAGGCCTTTGTTTGTGTCATACCAATGCTGTCTCTGAATTTAATTCGCAAGTTTAGGAGTCAATGCGAAGGGAAGAGTTGAAACAACTGTTTGACAGAAGGAAAAAAACCCCACATCAATGGGGACTGACGTGTAGATGATCGAAATTCGGAAAACTACTTTCTTACAAAAGCAGTCCTATACATCCTTACAGAACGAGGGGTGGATCCAGGAATTCCGTAAAGGGGAGGCGCATTTGCAAAATTAAAGGGGGCGCAAGTACCCCCTTTTTTTTCTTTTTATTTATTTTGTTGTGATAAAAAAAAAAAGAAAAAGAGGGGGCGCGCGCCCGGCACGCCCCCTCTGGATCCGCCACTGCAGCAGTAAACCGTGTCGCGTGAACCGGTGGGCCCCTTATTTCCCAGGATTAATGGAATTCATTTTGCTGATTAATTATGTGACTGGAAGCACGCTGGGTGATTGCAAAAACAGGTGAAAGGCCATTTTCAAACAGAAGTCCACAATCTCAGACAGAGCACCAACATTTCCAGTGATGCCTCACTTACTGGTTGGATATTCTTGAGGTTATACGATTGAAATTATCCTACGTTTTTATCATTATAATTATTTCTCTCTCTCTTTTTTTTTATTTTTTTTTTAGAAATAATCGCAAATATCTAAAATAAACATGGGATTTAACTCTTCATATTATATAGACCACGTTAAACATCTGACTCTAGAAGAGCCTTTTTTTTTCTTTTATTTTCTTGTTTTTTAACCCATGCATAATGTCCATGTTGACCCAGCGTGCATGAATGCAATGGGTATAGACCTATATCTGGGAATGCTGCAATTATGGGGGAGAACTGTGATCCCCCCCCCCCCCCGGCTAGGATGATGCTAATGGCAGGGGTCCTCTGAAGAGCAGTGCTAAGACCGAAGAGACTTTATACCCTGAGTATATACAATTATCATTACTGTTATTAGTAGTTGTATAGGATCATTATAATTACTACGAAGACTCAACAAATAGAGAAGGGGGGGGGGGGGGTTATCTCCAGAGGGGACACTTCACTTGCTCAAAAGCCAATTACAGAGAGTGTGTTGAAGGGCGTTAGTTGGTGATCACTATAATACACAAATTACAATTTCTGACTGAATGGTATCGAGGAGCAACGTGAAAATCATTAATCAAAAGCACAAAGTATGCCATTAGCTAAGAGGGATAAGCTTCTCACGTTTTCTTGAATGTGAAAGGTACACAATCACGTGAAAAATCAGGATGGGGGATAATGACGCTATATCCTCATACACATCTCCCATTTAGTGCAAATACACAAATAATTTACTTAACATAATATTATTATTCAGAATTCATTCAAAGAGAAAACAAAATATATTCTTCATAATTATATATCCAATAGGGTCCTCTAATTCAACAATGTATATACGGGATTCGTTAAAGAGGTGGTCATACATGCTTTTTGAAAAAAAAAAAAGAAAAACAGTAAAATCTAACCAGCTCCTATACTAGTATTTGTACTACATGCAGATAATGTGCGCTCGAATATGATGCATGTTTTATGGCAGTTAACTTTAAATTGTAGCAGAGCTTTGAGTAGCCTATACATCCTTTTAAATGGGTGGATCATATGCAATAATAATTATACACCCCTTGATACAGTGACAATGAAGAAAAAACAAACAAACAACAACCAGCTCATAGATAACTTTTTTTTTGAAATAACAAAAAGATTCGCACCTCTCACAATCATGATACCGTATAGAGAGCGAAGCTAAGAATATTAAAGTAATAAAGTAGAATGCACGACACAAAAGTCCTGTGGGAAATTGTACTTTTCATTTTGATTAAAACGCTGTGCCCGTTCAAAACTTGAACATCAAAGAGGAATTGATAGTTGAAAAAAAAGAAAATACCATAAATTTGCAAGTACAATAATGAGGATTTGACGAAAATCGCATAAAATTCGGGAAGTTATGAAATTGAGAAGTTTCGCTAAATTTTACGAAACAATTCTTGAATATTTTAGTTAATATGATTCTTCAAAATAGGAACCTATAGTGAGTTGATGATGTCGTCACCTCATAACTTGTCATTTATTTGTACATGAAATCTTGAAATTTCCAGGGTTTCTTTGTTTGTTTTTTCAAACGCAATATGCCCCAGTCTCAAATGATATTCTATCTGACTAATCATAACTCAAGTTATTCAGCCAGGAATAACATTGCATTTTACAGTTTTTACAGGGGAAGAATTGATTTTTTTTTGTGTACACCACTAATGGAAAATACTTGTGAGGTGACGGCACATCAGCTCAATCATTCGCAGATTCATATTTTATTCTTCGAGAACTGTTTGCAAAAATTAGCAAGTCAAGTTATACTTTCCTAATTATACCGGTATCTTACTTGTTTTTATTTTGACCAAACTTTCACTTATGTCCTGGGAGTTGGTCTTTCTTGTAGGCACAAGTCTTATTATTGAAAGCAGTTTGCCACCTAAAAACGTACTTGAGAGAATATAAAACAATGTCTTCTAACATTTCCTAATTCATTGTACAAACAGTGCGATTATGTAATGCAACGAGATACGTTAGTTACGTCAATGCTAACGACAATACGACCCCGTGTGGAAAGTGATGGGGAAAGTCATTCAAAACGTATACTGGATATCTTTTTTTTTTAAATACTGGATATTATCTAATAAGCAACGGAAACCGCCCATTACGTGTCAGGTGTTGAGCAGAGATTCGCTGTCATAAAGATAATGATTCTACAGCAAAGTGGATGGAAGTTAAATAACGCTGCCAAAAGTTCAGACACGGATCTTATCGAGAGGCAACTTCCGCTCCTTTCTGAATAAAAATGCTTGATGATGTGTGTTGCCCCGCGTGCCCTCGGTTTTTACAATCCATGTTTCAGAGGAATGTACAAAAACACAGGATGCAGAGCTTGTACTTTCGACTTTCAGCTTTACAAAACGTGTCGAGACATTACTTCGTTTTAGAAGAATTTTAAGAAGAGATCAGGAATCCTTGAAATCCGTGACGAATTCTGCAGTATAAGTTTGCTATAAAAGAATGGACACACTCTCATTCATCCCTTTGCGGATCAACAGATTAAAGGAAGCCCAACCCAAAGAGCAATGTGGATTGAGTGAAAGCAGCAACATTAGTAGAACATATCAGTGAAAGTTTGGAGGAAGATCGGACAATCGATGCAAAAGTTATGAATTTTTAGAGTTTTGGTGTTGAAACCACTGGATGAGAAGACTACTAGAGGTTATGATGTTGTGTGGACAACAATATTATAAAGAAAATATAAAGGGAATTTCACAAAACTTCACTTTTCTAGCATAATGAAAGAACACTTGACTAATCGCTTTCAGAAAGCAGGGGGAATAATTGCTCTTAACATTATGTCAGTATCAAGTTGATGGAACGTGTAACTTTCATAAAAAAGGAATTTTTGAGGAATTCCCTATATATTTTCTTTATATTGTTGTCCACACATACGTCATAACCTCTAGTAGTCTCCTCATCCAGCGGTTCCAACACCAAAACTTTAACAATTTATAACTTTTGCATCGATTGTCCGATTTTCCTCGAACTTTCGCTGATGTGTTCTAATGTTGCCTGTTTCTGCTTTCACTCAATCCACATTGTTATGATTTTCTCTTCGCATCATAGGGTACAGTGGGCGAGAGGGAGTGGCTATAGCTCTACCAGGCCTCGGGAAAAAAAAGAAAAAAGAGAGAGCTCCATCAATGCAAGACAGATGAATGGATTCAAAAGATTGTTGTACTCAGACGCGTGAATGGATGTATTTCGATTTCTTTTGTCATAATATAGTACTGTGTATGTTGTGTTCAATTAGAAGCCACCTGCGGGCGCGGAGTGCAGTGATTGGGATTCAGCTAGTGCTTCAATTCTATTCTGTCTTTATTGATGAAGCCCCTCTCCTCTCAAAGTTTCCGGTCGGATTTAAATCCACGCTCCCGTTAGAAACTCTCTGACATGCAATCATTCATTCTTATCAGTTCCATCGGCAAAATGTTCATCGATATTCATGCAAATTACAATTAAATATCACTTTCGAATATCGCGGTTTCGATCTTATATCGTATGCTTGATGTTGGTCTTTCCGATTCTATTCTTACAGCATTTTTTTTTTTAAACCCATGCAGCCTATGTTTCACTATTGATGTTTTCATGCAGATCAAGATCAACATTGCAAACATTATTACAGTTTATGACGTCTTAATTTGCGCGATGCAATACTTTATACACCATTCGTTTGCCGTAGTTTAACTATACACACAGCCTTGTCGTTGCACGGCGTCTGGTCGGACTGCCACTGTTGTGGCCTAATTAATATGTGACACAACAATGGAAGTAAATTGCGTGGTTGAAGACTTACCCCGGTCGAAGAACTGAATCTCACAAGTCACAAGCTCTACGTCTGGATAGAAAACAAAAACAAACAAACAAAATGTCCTCAAGTACTCCAATCTTTTATTAAACTTTTACCAAATCCCTGGAGACACGCAAAAGAAGAGGTTACATTTGTGCACAAATTTCTAGAATGTGTGAAATTTTAACTTCATGGGGAAAAATGTTATAATCAACATAAGGATGATCATAATAGTGATGAACTGGTCAATTTTCTGTTCAGAGTAACCACGTTACCTCTTCATTGTCAGCACTGCTCTTCCGAAGGTTCGTTAATCCAAAAAAAGATATAATGTTAGTTATTCCAAAGGTTCGTTAATCCAAAAATGAAATGAAGTTTGTTATTCCACAGGTACGTTCATCCAAAAATGAAAATAGGTTCGTCATTCCCAAGGCTCGGTAATCCAAAAACGAAATAAGGTTCGTAATTCCGAAGGTTCGCGCAGTTAAAGGGGATGGCTAGTAACTGATCAGTGGGAATTAATGGGAATGCTGGGGATGATTGTTTCAATCCTTGTAGGATTCATTTAAGAGTACATTATATATCTATTGTTGTGTGAAAATTATTTGCTTCAGAATGGTCTCATATTCAAGTAATGTGCAGTTTAATGTTTCCAAGGTTAGCATGCCTGTATACAGTGACGGGGCGATCGTTAACGGCCCGTTAAAGGGAAGATAAACCCCAAGAACAATGTGGATTGAGTGAAAGCAGCAACATTAGTAGAACACATCAGTGAAAGTTTGAAGAAAATCGGACAATCGATGCAAAAGTTATGAATTTTTAAAGTTTTGGTGTTGGAACCGCTGGATGAGGAGACTACTAGAGGTTATGACGTATGAGTGGACTACAATATCAAGAAAATATAAAGAAAATACCACAAAAATCCATTTTTCATGAAAATTACAAATTCCATCAACTTGATATTGACATATGTTAAGGGTAGCAATTATTTCCCCTGCTTTCTGAAAGCGGTTGGTCCACTGCTCTTTCATAATTCTAGAAAAGTGAATTTTTGTTGAATATCCTTTATATTTTCTTTGTATTGTTGTCCACTCATACGTCATATCCTCTAGTAGTCTCCTCATCCAGCGGTTCCAACACCAAAACTTTAAAAATTCATAACTTTTGCATCGATTGTCCGATTTTTCTCAAACTTTCACTGATGTGTTCTACTAATGTTGCTGCTTTCACTCAATCCACATTGCTCTTTGGGTTTACCTTCCCTTTAACGATCGCCCCGTCACTGTACCATTCTGAAGCAAATAATTTTCGCACAACAATAAATATATAATGTACTCTTAAATGAATCCCACAAGGATTGGAACAATCATCCCCCGGCATTCCCACTGATACCCACTGATCAGTTACTAGCCATCCCCTTTGATACGCACCTTCTTTCCATTTTCGGATTAACGAGCTTTCGCGGAATAACGAACCTCATATGTACAATTGTACTAGTTTCATCTTCGTATAAACGAACCTTTGGAGTACCGAACCTATTTCATTTTCTGATAAACGAACCTTCGAAATAACGAACCTTCGGAATAACGAACCTGCGAAATAACGAACCTTCGAAATAACGAACCTTCGAAATAACGAACCTTTTGAATAACGCCACAAATTAATGTTCGGACTAACAAACCCTATTTCATTTCCGGATTAACGAAAACATCTGTGTATAGATAATTTGTGTTTCGGAACGACGAACCTTCGGGATAACGAAGGACATCACCCTTGTTTATACCCCAGCACTGTCAGGTATCAATTCTACATTTTGGTCGAAAGGAATATGATGCCTAAAAACACCCGTCCTGGGACATAAGCATATGATCGGTAGGATTCGAACCCGAGACCTCTGTTTGAAAATCAAGAACATCATATCCACTAAACCACTATACCATAGTGCGCTCACAACTGAGACTAATTTTGTCGCTAACTCGCAGGGTGGCATTTTTCACATAATAGGGCCTAACGATAGATTGACAATGACTCTGCAGTTTGATCTTTGTATTATCATTCGCTAGGATCAGTTCTGTGAAGCGACGTGATCCAATCTTGGATGCAATGAAAGATTTACACATCTGAATCAAGTTCAAGGACTCGGCAGTAAAATTGTTTGTATTTTGTATTTGTATCAAATATGAGTTCGTCATTGATTCGTACTCAGCTATGCCCGTTTTTCATGACAAACTTTCATATCCACATAGGCCATTCCCTGGGACTTTGCCCGTTAAAGTGGTCATTGGTGTTGTTGTTGTTGTTGTTGTTGTTGATGATGATGATGATGATGATGATGATGATGATGATGATGATGATGATGATGATGATGATGATGTTGATAAAAGTATTCTAATGAGAGTTGTTTGGTCACTTTGGCTCTCAGCTATTCCCAATCTCTGGCTCCAATGTACAGGGGCCATCCAATGATTGACTAATTAATACATTACTTCCCATCCCTTGTGATGCGGGACTTTGTACAGTAATGGTGTTATCCATGCAAACCTCCTGATAATCGCACAACAGAAGCTAAAATGTCACAATTGATTGAAAGCATTAGAAAAATCTAAAATTTCCTTATTTTGGTGCCTGATTTGATGAAACTTTAGCCATCATGCTCCTCAGATATCACATCACAGTTAATGCTGCCCAAGTTTAACCCAAAGGAAAAAGAGAAAATTCTTCGGCTTATGTGGATTTTAATTTACATAACATGATTATGTTCATATCCATTTGCCTTTCACCTTGTGCAAGACTAGGTAAAATTAGCTGTATTTATCAAAACCCGACTTGAACTTGCTCATTAATCAGGCTTATGATTCAATCATTATCACACCGACACAAACAGACATACAAACATAATCATTGAAAGATTTATTCATAATTCATATGAACATTTATTGTACTGTTTCCAGGTTCAATAGAACAAATATTGATAAAAACTGGTACTACTCCCGTGCATACATCCAAAATATTTTGTTTTACTCCTCCTGTCTAAACCTGAATACCGTGTTAAACACTACTTAACCCCTTTGAGTGCTTGGAGTGCCGAATGGCATATGAAGCGCCATGGCATTGTACAAACTGTCCACTGTCCCTGGTACAGAAAGAGTTAGGTTTCCTTCTGTCCCAGATATGACACATCAAAATATTGACTTCGTTGTTTCATCTATGAATTTCATATACAAGCATGGTGTAGATTCTTTGTTTTCTCTCTGCAGAAATGTGTGTACACTGGTGCAGATGGCATGATGGACACACTGATCTAACCCTTTCTGCATGAGACTGCCTCTGTACAATGAATTTTTCAAGAGTTTCCATGGTAAAGTCCATAATGCTCTCCAGATATAATTACATCCGTGCATTAGATGCACTTAACAAAAGATATCACAAGGTAACACACTTGATTAAAGGCAATGTACAGGTACATGTAGTCTTTCTTCGCAGACAGCAGTAGTGTAATGCATATAAAATCTGGGACAAAGACAAGAAGCAGTTTCTTCATCGAAATACAGATGGCAAGCACTAGGTCTGATAAGCACAATGTAACAAAGACTACTGACATGATGGGAAAATACATTGTACTTAAAACGTGCACATAATTTATTACAATTTTAAATATGACAGGCTCAGAAGTTCAGGTGGTCACTGGTTAGGTTTGTATGTATGATCATGTGTACATGCACCACATTGATTACATGAGGCATTAAAAAGGATGTTTGTTACAAAATGATTGCTACGTGGAACCTTTACAAAACAGTGATTTCCTGTCTATAAATTAATCATTGTAACTATGTCATATTTCCACTGAGCAGGCTTTGTGGACAGGTTTGACTGTATAAGAGTTGGGTACTGTAGTCTGGGAGCCACACCCACCAGCACAGCGTGCATAAATGATGTCCTTTGCATAATTTACCAATTCAGTGTGCAAGACTCGCCTTGATGGCACCTCTCACACTACCATACTTATAGGCTTCCCCATTCCTGAATGCTGCCATACACTGATACATCATCATCTGTGATGCTGACTGAAGAAACTCATCATCTTATAACACAGCAATGCTGAACAGTTGCACACATTGATATGTGCATACAAACAAACAAATGTAAAGTTTTAGGGGCTGTATTTTCTATGAACAATCACATTTTCATCATCAGTGAATATGAATACAGAATATACACACAATCTATAATTTATTAGGGCTCTAACATCTACAGTGTTTTAAAAATAAGATTTGCAAAATTGTAGAATAGAAAGAAAAATGATTCCTTTTCACATCACCTGGAACTTACAGCAACTGTCAGCACTACATAGTACAAGCACTATGAAAGAGTGAAATCAAACTGTGCATAGAATCATAAGCACAACATGAATGTAGTATCTCTCATTTATTCTGGGCACACTCAGACGACATCAGATGACAATAGAACCCCCAAGTGAAACACACACACACACAAAAAAAAAAAAGAAAGAAAGAAAGAAAAGCAGGAGCTGCTTAGCACCTCTATTTGGCCAGCAATTGTTTAAAAAACAAAAAAGCAGCACAGACCTCTACACCCCACAAACATAAATGTACATATAGGTACTCTACTCATTCCAACAGCTTCTGTAAGGCGTTTAAGTTCACAGGTGAAAACTTGTTGTGTTGGTAGATGGGTCAGATTTTTCATTCCACTGGTATACATATCATATCATAAAATCATTCAAAACTCTCACATAATGCATATGGTAGTCAAGAATTGAGAATACAATCCATTAGGTTTAGAATCTACTGTGCTTTCCTATATTTGCCACGAAGGCAAGTACAATGTAATTTGAAATTTGAAGCATCGATTTCTGTGTAGTTAGATGGCTAATTGTAGATATAATAATATATGTCTATATAAATACAGCATTAGTGAACTATGCATGGGAGTTCTAAAAACACTAAAATTGATCTCGCCTATCAAGTCAACCTTGCACAAGTTGAAAAATTGGCTAAGTTAAAGTGAAATTCTGCCCTTGATTGATGTAGACAAGTGTTAATTCTATTGTGTATGTCAAAATCCACCTGAGTGAAAAAGATATTTTCCTGTCTATTGGAGTCAACAAGGTTGCCTTCTTTGTAGGAAAAAAAAAGCTGCTGGAAACTGTTCAGCCAATGGTAGTGAGCCAGGGGAGTAAAATGGAGTCAAAAGGGGACTGAGCTGATGCCCCTCTTGACTGTTTCATTCTTTCTCAGTTGAGTTCCACTAAGTATAATCAGTACTTTACAAGACCTCATGCACCGTGTGCTGATTTTCTTCTCTTTAAAAATCAAATTTCGCATCAATCCATGCAATGAATAAAACAAGATATACAACACACATGTTGTCAAGTCAGACCACTTATTTGTTCTTCAAACTGTGCACACGTCAATGATAACAAGTTGTACTAGTGACAAGTGGTAAGTGCACCAATGATATGAAAATTGCTCAAACTAGCCCTTCAACTCATGTGACACTTAATAAGGAATATTAAAGTGCCTTTGATGTGAAAGTGTTTGTTTTTCTGCAGTCATTGTGCAAATGGTCAGAAGCCTTTCCCAGCCTCCTTGCAGTAATTCTAGAATGCAGAGAAAAAAAAAATCTCAGTGCCTCTATGTCACTAACTAAAAAACAAAACTATTGACAACACAATTACACAATACTTGTTAAACAAAAAACAAATTCAAAATATACATATCCACTTCTCGTCTACACACTTTTCCTAATCTTCCAATATGTTAACCGAGCATCAACATGTCATAAGCTATGGACAACATATACTGTAAATTCCACATTGCACCAAACATATGTACACATTCCAAGGTTGATGGTTTAAAATTATGTGCACTGAAAACATAAATACATCTTATTATGTGTACAAATTGAGCACGTTGTGAATCGAAGCTACACTGATCTTGAAAGTGTCCAAAAAATATATATTCTACTGTATTGGTTTCACACAAGGGCATTTTACTGATTGAACAAGATAATTAAAGGTGAATCTACACCACAGAGAACACTTATTTGTAGCCAAATTTGAGCAAAATCAGACATTATGGGAAGGAAAAGGCTATTTAAATGTTGGTATATCATTGGATTAGTACTTTACTCCTGATAGTACCATCTTCTGACATAAAATGCACACACTTACAATGAACTCCTTGATTTCCACCTTCATACTGCATTATTGCCGGCATGTCATGTGCATCTAATTCTACATCCTGTAGAATTGTATCTACATCAAGTAAGAACTACACAACAATTTGCATACTACATGTAAAATAAGTGCTTTGTCCCCATGGCAACAGATATGAATAAAGTTAGTTCTAAACTAGAGGATTCCTCTCACAATCTCATATTGATTAATATTGTATGGGTTTTTGTTCAGTTTGCTGGCTTTATTTTTTAGCTCCACTTAACAACAGGGAGAATGACACAAGTTTCCAGTATATGCGACATAACAATGCCCATGTTCAGACATTTATGATATCTAAAAAAAACGGTACTTCTGTGAAATATACAGAAAAGAAGATTAATCTGTCCCTTGGTTATCTCTTCTGCTGGTGATCATAAGCAAAACAAACTGCTTGGGATGTCACAGTCAAGAATGTCTGCAGTAGTTAGGCATTCAAACTGATCTATCACATAGCCAGTCTGAAGAAGTGATTTTGTAAAACTTTCATATAAAGAAGCCTTATGTACATACATATACATTGTGACTGTCTGTGAAATATAGTGATAATATAAAATACCTCTTTCTATATCTGACGATGTCAGTCATTGTCATCTATCTTGGTTCCCTCCTAAGTGTACACACACCAGTACTTAATGACTTCAGCATTATAGATAAACTTACATCAGATCAAAGGGGAATGTACAGAAAGTGTACTATAGACTACAATATTTGAAACAAATTATCATTGAGAAGATGTAAAAGATCTTGGTTTGTTGTACCCAAACACATCATACCCACAGTGTTGTAGTGTAAAGAGTACACATTACCTAAAGTTCTGGCCAAACTATAATTTATAACCAGAATGAATAGTGACATAAATCTTTAGAAATGAGACAGAAGTCTTGACAACATTGATCACAGTCACACATAATTATACCCATCGCAACAGTGCAGTTAGACCCGATTGTAAGGTCGAATCAAAGGTCTGTCCTTGAATTACCGATACACAGACCAAGATGAGACAAATATGTTATGAAAGCTACCAGTATGCATTCAATGAGAAGGCAGGTAATTGCACAGACTTAAGCACATCTACTGGACCAATTGCCATTGCATCATCTGTCTATTTCTTTCTATCTCCTGGTTTTTCTCTTTTCTTTTTTTTTTCTTTTTTTTTTTTGGGGGGGGGGTGGTGGGTATTGCCATAAAGATTTATACTCAACATTTTTAAACTGATAAAACTCATTAGAGTACCAAAGTGTAATGTCATAGCCATTCATTGTCATGGAAACTGGTTCTAAACAACCTCATCTGGCCCGAATAATACTATCTGTTAACACTATTGTTGCACCTGGCTCCAATTCAAGCTATAACAAAAGACTGTGATATCATCACTTCAGTACTCTACAGCCTTGACTCCTTTTCGACCATTTCCCTTGATCTCCCCCAATGTGAAAGATACCTGTACATGTTAACCTAGGAGCAATTATTCCTACAGAGTTGCTTTTCTCCTGGAGAGTCAGAAGCATTGAACTTTACCTACTGTACTGGACTAAAAAAGGGGGCGGTGAAGCTTTGACATTCGGATTTCATTCCGTCTTCTGGTGCCCCGAGGGATTCGTCTCACCGACCTCCTCGATCATCTTCCCATCCTTGTTGGCCTCGTTGGGGTCGTCGTCCTCCTCTTCGTCCTCGCTGTCCCTGATGTCGGCGTCCTCGTCGATAGGCTCCGCCGTGCAGATGCTGTAGCAGATGAAGGAGATGAGGATCGTCGGCAGGGCGATGAGGAGGGTCATCAGGATGGGCTGGCCCAGCCACATCATCTGGGGAGGAGAGATGGGGAAACAAGAGTGGAAGTAACACCTGGTCAGCACATTAAAAAAATAATAAATCTTAGATTAAACACACACCTCCCAGACAAAAGTGGAAGCAGCATCTGGCAGCATGTTGAAAGAAATTCTTGAATAAAACACACACCTCCTAGACATCCTGCACTGGGACACTATGCAATTTGGTATCCTTCCACGGTTCCAATTCCACAGCATTCCTCTATCTGCTCAGAAGCAACAACTTTTTGATTGGTCCGCTGATGAGCGATTTACCCTAGTCAAGTAGTCTGTAGAAATATTACGCTTGGCTATCAATGCCTGAAACAAATAAGTGCTGAGGAATTAAAACCTGCATAATGTGACTGTGTTTCTTGGGTGATGACACAAATTGAAGTGAGCTGAGCTTAGAAAATTTTTGCTGTTGTGCAGCATGCTGGACACCACGAGACCAATACATGCAGAGTGAGTACACACCTGGCATGTCTTGGTCTCGTTTGTCCCTGCAGAGGAGGGCGCTCTCTACCTCCCGTCCTCTCTCCTATGCCCTCGCGTCTCACACAGCGTGCAACTTGAGCCTACGTCTACCCCTCCTGCGCCCCCTCCTCTGGGATTGGGCACAGTCGTAGCAGCAGAGGGCAACAAGCCCCAGGGGGAAGCACAGCGCTATGCATGCCACTAGTGGCAATGTTTGCCATAGTAGCTACAAGAATGAAATTGTGGAGAAAAAGGAAGAGTGGACCGACATCATCACAATTATACATACTATCATGCATCACACGTATCTCTACAAATTAAAACCCTGTCATAATGAGCTCGCATACAATGAGGTGAATTCTGCCATTCTGATTTTCTAATACTGTATCTAGCTGGTTTGTTGTTTTGGGGTTTTTTGTTTTTTTGTATGTCAACATCGAGGTCCTGGTTATAATGACGTAAAGTTCTGCAGTCCCGGGGACCTTGTTCTCATGGGGGTTTCCCTGTATGGCATATCTTTATCAAAATTATGCTCATGCAAAGACCATGCTACACTGACAAAGAAACAAGTGGCACTGACTGATAATTTCTGGTCTTATTTGTTCAGATTGAGCCACATTTGTTAGTTTGTTACATCTGCATTTACCTTGAAATTCACTATGCATGCAAAAATCTGGAGTATAATGTATTAGGCATGCTGAAATCTGGACTGTGATGTATTGGTTTGGTCAAGCAGTAGATGACAGAAACACATGCAGTACAGCTATCAGTGTTGATATCATGTGACTACTTTAAATTGAAATTCTCATGACTTAAAATTTTTACTGATATCAAACTCTTCATATTACATCATTTAAATCTTGAATTGATCACAACAGCAAGCATTTTAAGTTTCATAAACTGTAATAAATTCGGGATTTATATAACTGGACATTTCCTTCAAGTTACAGTGTACATCAGCATTACACTTGTGAATGACATGCTATGTTCAGTCGCTTAAAGACTACGTACCAGACTAGGAAATACCTAATGTTGCAGTACAAAACAGGTGTATAAAGCATACACAAGCATCATGAAGCTCGAAAGACTTCCATAAACTTGTTCTCAAGTGTCAAAAATGACCTGCCCATTGCTTTGGTGCTGTATTCTATGACAATCTTAGTTTCACTATAATCACAATCTGAATGTGAATGGTAGTATTTTATGAGATGGCACTAAAAAAGAGAAAAATCATCTATAGATCGAGTCATATTCTTGTCATTTCCAATATTTAATTTTGTTGTAGAATTATCAAAAGCCTCTAAATCGACAAGTCTATAAGCTATCCTCAAAATGGCAACAAAAGTTGGAAGATCGAAGTTAACATTTCTGTCAGATGGGCAAATGTTTGTATTTCATGGGTGAGCAGATATAATGAATTCACCTAGTTCAAGACAGCCTTCCTCCAATATCATTTAAATGAGGATAAGACAATACTCTTTTTTTTTTTCTCCAGACTAGATGGGTTACTTAGCTGAATGGATGGTGGATCTGGTGGAATGTATCAGAATGCACAATACTGCATCAAGTGTAAGATCCTGTTGCTTTACTCACCACAATGCTCTTAACGATTTCATAGAATACACGGTAGATCTTTCTCAGGAAACTGTTGCCTCCTTTGGCCTGTGTAAAACAAAAACAGGCAAATGTCATGTGCAATTTTCAAGACATCAGTGCTTATGTGAAATGCACTTAAAAAGAATAAAAAAATAAATAAAAATACAAACAATCTCTGAGAACAGGACTACTAAAGGTAGAATACTTAATTAAGGGAACATCTACTTACAGCACAGTTACTATGTGTTGAGGGGATTATTGATGAAATATGATTAAACAATGAAGTCTTACATCTGTTTGTCCACGAGAAAGAGCATTTCTTTTGCAAACCATTTGGTGCAGGATCTTGTCTATGTGTTTATTTTTCTGCAGTTCATGGACTATGTGAGAACAAAATGAACATGGAATGCATTGAATGGAAATCCAATTGAATTAAAGTCCACCTTTACTCCAGTGTGCTTTAGTCTAAAAAAAAGACCACAAACACAAACACACAAAAAACAGAACATTTGTACAGTCCATGAATCATTGGTATGTTCAGGATGATTTGCTGTGATAGGGAAACTAGTAACTCTACATAAGGAGACTTCTTTCAATATACTGATATCCAGCATTTATCCACCTTGCTAAACAATGTTTGCCATCATTAACTACTAAATTCTGATATGAATATCAGCTAGAGTTTGCAGTGGCTGGTCTGAATTACACAGCTCTTTATCGGTCAAACACACTCGTATTCCAAACAGATTGCATGCACACTGTCTTTCGCTAAGATTTCTACAGTGTACCAATTAACCCTTTTTTTAATCCTTTCCTATATACATGTACCTTTCCTTCAATCTATTTTTAAAATGTGCAACACATGTCATCCATGCATGTGAATGTTTTCATGTCCATCCTCCATGTTGGTGTGACATATGACAAGTAATAATAATAACAATATTGGCCTCTCATAAAGTGCTAAAGTCCGTAAAAATGATGCTCAGTAAGGGCCTACATGCTTCAAGGAAAATGTGACAGAGGTTCGGCTTTGTGAAACCAAGCTCACATGTCACTACTTTCCTTTTTTTTTTATACTATTTTTGCAGGATAAATGATAGCAATTATTATGATATATGAATTAAAAACAGGCAGCACTGCACAAACTTGCACAGGATGGGGTTATTTGAGTTTCTGGTCTGCAAAACGAAAAAGGAGAGGAGGAAGCTTGTCATACCTCAGCAGTGCCGTCAATGATGGAGTTGATAAAGCTGACGAGGGATTCCTCAGTCTGTTCCAGCGGGTTCTCCAGCTCATAGTAGAGGTAGGTGACGGGATCGATGACAAAGATGCCTGGAACTTCCACCGATCTGAGAAGGTTGAGGCAGAGTAGAGACACATCAATTTGGGATGTGGTACTTAAAAGGCCATACAGTTTGCCTGCAACATCCATGGTCCTGAGTTCAATGACCTGATGATGACTACTGTGCCATCTCCTCTTTTTTCATTTCACTTTTTCTTTTTTTTTTAAAGGAGAATTATACCAAAACATACAGTATATGTAAATTCAGAAAATGCATGTAAATTAGAACTGATCACAGGAGTTTAAGGAAATGGGAAAATCCTTTCAAAAGAAATTAATTTCTAACATTTTGGCTAAATCCATCTGCAGTCATCACTCAAAAAGAAGGCTGCAACAATTCCTGATGTCATGGTAATGGAAAAATACAAAGAAAATATAAACAGAATTCAATAAAATTCTTTTTTTTTTTTTCATGAAAAAGCACACAATCCCTCAAATTGCTACTGAAAATTGTAAAAGCACATAATTGGCAGGTGACAGGTGGTATCAAGACGGATGTAAATATTACACTGGGACGCTTCCACTGCTGTGGCTCTCACGACCCTCTAGAGAATATTGGGAAATGGTAACAAAACCACACACAAGTCATGCATGTACGACGTATTGATGCACATATTTAGTGACATGCTTCGTTGAACAGGAGACACTGTAAACCCTTTGAAATATTTCTCAGTTACTCATATATCATAAATGTGCATAGCAAAACTCATGTTTTTATCTTGACATAGACTTGACAACATAGATCCTGAAATGGATATCATTTTATCCCTTTACATGTATGTAAGAACTATGTTTTTTGGTTGATTTCCAATCCCTTTCTCTGACTGCTCACCTTAATATAATATCACTCAGAAGGTTGCTGTCTTCAATGTATCCAAACTGGACTCTCCTGCAGAAGGAAAATGGACAAATGAGATCCTTTATGTTCTGCCCCACATACTGAGATTCATGCAATGTGATTGGTCAAGGGGCAGTCACGTGACACAAGATACCTTTCCCCATCAAGTCTGATGATCTCTCTTTTGATACTCTGGAACTGCCTGTGATATTGTTACAACAGGATCATTACCGTCAGCAATCACATACACACATCACAACCATAATCCTCAAAAAGGAGGAAACATAAGATTATAATACATGCAGTCCTTTAAAGGGAAGATAGTTTCTTCCATCTTGTCAACAGGACAGGATAAGCATTGTACAAAAATGTTCCTTTGTTATTTTGAAAAATGAGGAGACGAATTCTTACTTCTGAAATGTGTCTCTGTAGTCGATGGCTACATCCCTGATTTTGTCCAGCATGATGCTGTGAGGATGACTCTTGTATACGTTGGCGCTTGGGAAGACCAGGCCCACAGCAATTAACTTTTCTGTCAGGGGGTAGAAAATGGTGCAAGGTATTCAGTGATACTTGGGCATGTAAAAATAAAAGCAAAAAGCAAACAAATTCATGTGCTTATTTAGGTCAATGTAGGGCAATTCGCTAATCAGTTGCAATAAGAGCAACTCAACAGAAGAATTTTATGAATTTGAATAATAATGCAGTACCCACGGCAAACCACAAGGACTAGAACAAGCACTAGTTGTCAGGCGGAAGCTCGGTGGTCTCGTGGATAAGACGCCTGTCCAAACATCAGGTCATAGGTTCAAATCTTGCCAAGTATGTATGCATACCTGCCAACATTTCAAGATGAAATATCTTACTCGTGGATTGCAAAAATCTTATTTTATATGCAAACTGAAGTGAAAAATCTTACTTTCGGTCAAATCTTCAGAAAATACACATGAAAGGTATATCTAAATATTTTTTTAAAATCTGATTTCTCGGACAGAAAATCTGATTTTGCTATTTTTAACGTAAAAAATCTTACTGAATCTGAAAAAATCTTACTAGTTGGCAAGTATGTGTATGCCCATGACTTCTTTTGTCATGGCTACTTCTTAAACATTGATCAATTCAGTGCTTATCTACATCTATGCAGGGCAATTTGCTAATCAGTTGCAATAAAACAAACAAACAAACAAAAATCAAACAAAACAAGCAAACAAACAATAAACATACAAACTCTCCACGAAGCATATTCAGATTTTGGCACACCACCCTTCATGGACAGACTTACAAATAGATTCAAAGTTGATGTGCCCCTTTAAAACAAAAATTGTCCATAACAACTGGTAAGCTTGCCTGAATCCTGCCTTACACAGCAACAAGGAGTTAGGGAACACAAACTGGATTCCAAGTAGTGCATAGCAGTGACTATGTGCAGCTGATGTGACAACTTGTTGAAAGGTCCTTACAGGAATAAAGCCCATAAATTTAAATGCCTTACTAAGCTGGCCTGTTAATATACAGTATTTGGTGAAGTTTCCTAGAAAATAAGCAATTTTTTTTTTTGGTTATCATCTATCCACTTCTAGTCGTCTCTTTCTTATCTTTTATCTGAATGCCAATAACCATGGGAACTTTATAGCCAGTACACGAACATCAGCAAGAACTACAACCCCAACAATCATAACTTTCTTGTGCGAGGTGAATTACAGTTGTTTGGATGCTCTGTGCAAATGGTGTAAAGGTATCATCAACGACAAACTAAGAGAGGACAAGTAACCGCTGACGTTCAACATGTTGTTGGGGCGACAAAACCTTTTATCTCAAATACATCAAGTGTTCAGGAGAATTAAAAAAAAAAATGGCAGCCAAAGCACTACAATAACTGGGATATGTCACGGTGGCTTCATTCTTGGGGTTAGACAGCTAGGATTTGGATGAGACATCACTTGACTAATTTAAGTGAATTTCAACAAAATGTGGCGTACGAGCTTTCGTCAACCCACTGACGATACTCAGTCTGCACATTAAGGCTTATACACTGGACATGAACTGGACTAATGGAAAAGATTATGCCGCTGGACACAACTCTAGTCCGAGGGTCCTTGTTGCTCTCACCTGTCCTTCCAATAGGGTTGATGTTATCATTGCCAATTCTGAGAAATGCGGGGAACATCTCATTTCCAATCCAGTTTGACAGATCAGATTCTGACACACCTCCCGCTGGAACTGAAACGCACATATTAGATATGATAAAAATACCGGTACTCACTTTGAAAATTGTTCGGCACAGAAAAAAAGATAAAAAAAGAAATAGAGGCCTGTAAACATTACAAAATTACCACAACCATCAATGCCAACACTGTTACATTTATTTCATAATAAAGCTAAAAAGTTATCATTTGACATGTATAAGCACAAGCACAACTGCAAGCATTTCCAACATCAAATCATTTGCTGTGATTTGAAAGGAACATCTAAGCTTATCCAAGACCCATATTACCAGAAACTAAAACACCTCCAGGAACCTTCACTGATGCAAAGGCATGGGAGAAATTTGATCTAATTTGGTTTGCATTTATTTCAACATGGTAAAAAGCTACTATCAGCTTTGTAGCTGCTTTTCAGCAAGGCCATGCAGAGGTACACTGTTGGAACCGGGGCATAAAATCATGTGTTGTATAAGTATCTCACATGGCTCATTTTTTCAGTAATTTGCCATTGTTGTAAATTTGAATGAAAAATAAATTAATATTCAGCAAACTCTGATGAAAAGTGAAAATAGAGAACAGAACTGTATAAGGCATCAAACAGTAACTTAACATGAGATACTCACAGAAAGACAAGCAATTCTCAAGTAGGCAGAATTTGACATATAAAACATAAAGCAGCTATTCCTTCATACTTGACCTCTGTATGATGATACATTCAGTGTGATGGCCTGTATGAAGGGCCATTTCAATGAAAATCATACCCTATCCAGAGACGAACAGATCACCCCAATAAAGGAAGATATAAACACATACATTAGCATATAGCCTTGATTTTATCCTACGATCTTATGCCTTTAAAAGCTTGACTTACAAGAGTGAGACAACAACACATATGCCTGGGGTTGCAATATCAGTATATCATGACAACATACCCCTAGCACCATCAATGAGTGTCAGGAGGGATGATATTATGTGATGACGACTAAACACCCATCAAGACAGAAGAGGGCAGGCTTACCCGAATACTGGTAAAATTTGTCATCTTTGAAGACAAGGAGAGCCGGCGTTTCCTCAGGCCTGAGCTTGTCGGGCAATACGTTGGGCTGTATGTGGTAGTAAAAGGCGTCTAGAATCCTTTTGTCAGCTACTTCTGAAAAAGTTTTCTTCAGAAAGGTAGGAAAGAAAAAAAAACAACATAAAAGTGTGTCTCAATTATATTACTGCTGTCATAAAATGCATCAGAAAGGGAAAGAGGGTTATAGAAAACATGAAAGAAAGGAGAACTGCATTTAATGAATGAGTGAACTTACAAGAAGTATATGAATATCCAATTGTCATTATCTGTTCTTTCCTATCTTAATAAAGGTTTAATGACCATGTCAAGCCTCCACTTTGCATCAAAATGTGATTTCCTGCAGCAAAATGTGACCTATAATAACTCAAATAAAACCTCTAAACTGTGTCTTCCCTGCATTAAAAACAACAACAAATAACTGAGATATTTCAGGTGTGAAGCAAAAAATATGTTATCTTGCATATGGTCAATTATTTATGCATACTATACTTCTATGTCTAGCCCCCCCCCCCCCCCCCCCCCCCTGTTTGCTTGCGTATCCGGGCAATTACCCCCAGAGGGCAATTACCCCCCGGCCAAATACTGGTTAGTGGTAAGGTTAGAGTAAAGATTAGGGTTAGGGTTAGGTTTAGGGTTAGGAGCTTGGAATAGGGTTAGGGTTAGGTTCAAGATTAGGATTAGGATTAGAGCCAGGGAAAGGGTGCGGGGTAATTGCCCAGGGGGTAATTGCCCTAGACCCGTTTGCTTGTATCATTAACAATATATGAATTTATACAATGATGGACTGATTCTTCAACTGAGAGCTTTACAACTAAGCAACAGAGTCATTTGACTATCTTGAACAGATACTAGTCATTCTTCAGTTGCTCTTGCCTCACTCCACCTTACCTGTCGGCCTTTGTTCCACACACGGACTGGAAACATTCAATGACTTTTCAAAAAAATGTAATGACCTCACAAAGTGATTACATATTTTATCTTATCCAGTACATCCTCTATGCATAATGATATTGCAAATCTTCTCCCCCCCCCCACATCCCCAGCTTTGCATCATAAAAACATTAGTAAGCAATAAGACTTCATAAAGCGTACTTACAGCAAATTCACTGGACATATCTTCAGCAATGAATGCAAAGAAGACATCCTTTTTGGCCCTAAACTGTTCCAGACTGCTGGCACTTGTTAGCTGTTTTACTGCTGGTCTGTGGGAGGAAATCAAAGTATAGTTGACTCACTATAATGACTCACTATAATCAATGTATAATATATGCACATGGTGAAGATTAAACCAGAAGAAACACTGCTTCTTGAGAAAACTCGCAGTCAAAATTTCACTGGATTTCTGTATATTCACACTGAAATGGTAAAAGACATCTCATCATTTCCACACATATGATATGACTAGACTTCCCTTCTGACTGACAGTATTTTAAGCGAGAAGAGCAGTAGAATCTAGATTTTATGATATCAAGATATTATTATGGCATAGAAGAGGAGGGTACTACCTCAGTATTCTGTCCGAGTTTAAAAAATGAAAGTAGCTATATACGTCTGATGTGGCAAGACTACAAACCGTGGAAGCATCCATCTCCTATATCCATTTGTCTTACCCGGTACTTTAGTTGTTGCTTTCCTACATTGACTAAGCCACCGATTCATAATTCATAATAAAACAACGTCTAAAGCAAGACAAGTGAATATAGGCAGTAGATGCTTCGCGTGCATCTACTGTTTTTAGTCTCACAGCATCAGATGCATTGCTTAGCAAAGACAATAGTCTCGCCTCATCAGATGTTTAGCATGACAGTAAAGACCACAGCTGCATCCTCTGCCTGGATTATAGGCTTTCTACAGGTCAATACACTCTGAATAACTACTTCTCTGTTTCCATCTCATTTTGGCTGTCTTCGTTCCTTCAAGTGTACTGTCAATTTCATCATTAAGGAGGGGTTCTTTGACTTACCCTTGTGCTTTGAGTGCAAAATCGATGATATCTTGACTTGTCCTCCCACCATTGTGTGTGAAAACTTTGTCACCTTCAATACTGCGGTAGAAAAAGAAAATGAACAGTGAGCCTCAAAGTTGTAATGCAGCATGCCCTCATGGTAGACACATGAGAGCTTGTAATGGAGGCTGCTACTTATTGTTCTCATCTAAATTCTCACTTGGCCATTGCATTGAATTTTTTGTGGTGATCACAGCAATATCTTGAGCTCACTGACTTACAGACATGTGTACATGAGCAATGCATAAACCTGAGACATCCTGAACACCATTATTATCTTGGTTTCTATTTCACTAGACAATAGTCAAAATATAGACATAGTTCACACTCATCTTTTTGACATGTCCGCTTGTTTTACACATTATAGTGTTGCATATTACAAGCAAAAAATAAAAATAAAAAATACAAGCTTTTATTTTTATGCCAGTTTCTGGTTACATGAAAATGTCCACTTTTTACTGGTAATCTGAAAAGACTTACTATTTGATGGATGGGAAACCTCTGACATCATAAGCATCCATTACCCCTGTTGGCAAAAAAGTAATAGAAAAAAAAAAGTGAATGTAAGTAGCTGTTACTTGTAGTCCACACATTATCCATGGAAATCACGGATCCATGGTACTAGTCGAGATGAAATATCTTAAAATTGTTGCATTTTTGTATTTTCTCATGTTAATCAAGTAAGAATTCCCATTTTGCTTCCAGTGCTTAGAATAAGTCTGAATCTGGTTTTAAAAAGTTTACTTTAGCCACAAAGTATTTGTAAAAAAGAAGAAGAAAAAAGAAGATACACAAATACTTTTCGAGAATGTCTTAGACTAGTTATACAGACAAAAATGTGGTTCACACATATTTGATGGACATATATTTTCAAAGTGGCATATCCACAAACATACAAGAAAACAAATCTTAAACTTTAAATGCTCTTCAAATAAGTTTACCCCCCCAAAAAAAAAAAAAAACAAACAAACAAACAAAACACAAATCATGAAGAAATCAGGGGGCCTGATAACCGATGCGAGGAATTGATAATAGATGTTTTTTTAATTTTTCTTTTTCTATATCTCTCTCTCTTAAAGGGCAAATCCCTAGTTCTGCAATCCATGAACTAAACATCCATTTCTAGTACTCAGCAAATCAGACCAGCGGTGTGCTTATTGGTTGTGCTACTCACTGGAGAACCGTGTGCCATCCAGCCTCGCTACATGGAGCCTTGGGTGCGTCTTCATGAGCTGCAGCCCAACATCAGCCCACACTGGCTTCAGCTTCTGGCAATGCCCGCACCATGGGGCATAGAACTGTTGACACAATTAATAACAGAGGTGGTTGTGTACAGACTACGATTTGACTCTTAGCATTTCTCTTCATAACAAGAGACCCGCGGGTCTAGCGCTCACCTGAGTATCGCAAGTTCACCTTTCACGCAGTCACTAATCTAAACTATTCACAGCTTTACTAAAATTTGGCAATGCATTCTCAAGTAGAAGATGAAAATGTACAATAAGGGCCAAAATTGTTTAAGATTCCTTAATTTGGGGGGATTAGGCCCCCCTGGGGCCCTCTGGGTGGGGCATGGTGCCCATTTTGATAAATTGAGATCCTGACCCCCCAAGGGATGCTACCTGTCAAGTTTGACGAAAATCCATCATGAGATTTTCAGGAAGAAGATGAAAATGTACAATTCAGGCCCCCATTTGGACCTTCCACCCCCCCCCCCCCCCACCCCCAAGAGGGGCACCCCTGGATCTGATATGAACAAACTTGAAACTACAGTCATTAATATACTCACTCATAGTATTATCTTAGCTCTATAACTTCTGATTCTAGAGGAGATTTTTAAAGATTCCTTCATTTTGGGGGGTTTGGGCCCCCTGGGGGCCCCTGGGTGGGGCATGGTGCCCATTTAAACAAATTGAGATCCTAACCCCCTAGGGATGCTACCTGCCAAGTTTGGTGAAAATTGGTTATGGTGTTCTCAAGAAGAAGATGAAAATGTACAATTTAGGCCCCATTAGGACCCCTCCCCACCCCCTCCCCTGGGACCCAAGGGGGGCACCCCTGATTCTGCCATGAACAAACTTGAAACTACAGTCATCAATGTACTAACTCAAAGTATTAACTTAGCTCTATCACTTCTGGTTCTAGAGAAGAAGATTTTTACAGATTCCTTAATTTTTTTTTTTTGGGGGGGGGGGTTTGGGCCCCCCTGGGGGCCCCCTGGGTGGGCCATGGTGCCCATTTTAACAAATTGAGTTCCTAACCCCCTAGGGATGCTACCTGCCAAGTTTGATGAAAATCGGTTTTGGGGTTTTCAAGAAGAAGATGAAAATGTAAAAAGTTTACGCACGACGGACGACGCATGACGCCCGACGGACGCCGGACGAAGGGCGATCGCAATAGCTCACTTGAGCCTTTGGCTCAGGTGAGCTAAAAAAGTTACTTCCAATTAGTGAGAAATGCATCTTTAAGCACAATTACTTTACCCCAATGAACTAAAAGTTACAAATGATGGCAAGTCATAATTAGATGGAATTTGTGTAATGTAAAAGTGGAAATGTTGGTGCCATTCATCTGTTGGCTCAGCCAGGTATGATGAAATTTGCATGTTCTAATTTTACGAATGGTCATGACATTTGAACATGCACTTTTAGACAGTTCGTTGCCGAGTTCATAGAAGTGAAGGGCTTGGGAAGCAAATATATGGCAAGAGGTAACTGGTCTGCATTATGTCAGCACATTCACAGTTCTTGCAAACAAGACAAAAACTACAGGTGATGAATTATTAGCAAAACGGTAAGCAAAAAATTTTGACACATTTTCATTTCTGTGCTAACTTCATGTTGCATAAAATGTGCAAAAATTTCAACTACACAAAAATTTCCATGTATACAGTGTCTATATCACCTAATCAGAATCTTGCATTTAAAAGAGCTATGATTGATGTTCAGGCCAGTGATCAATCTTTATCATATAAACATGAAACATAAAATACAACACAGAGTACAAAACTGTCATCTACTTTAAGATTGAGATCCCTAATCAGATGCCTTGGTTATTGCGAGATGTTACCTTACCATGTGAAAGCGTGAAGTTAACTAGCATTATCAAATGTGTTCAAAAGCATGAGGGTAAATGTTGCATCCATTGCTTGTGAGTCTGATCAGCTTGATTCTAATAATAGTAATATCAAATGTGCATATTTCAGAAGATTAAACTAATGTATCAATTAATATAATATTTTCTTATATCTTATAGCCTGTAATCAGCATTCTTTCCTTTCATTCAAATATAAATTCACATTCATGTCATTGTACATGATCTGTCTAGCTATATATATTTTCGCCGCATGATAACTTGCAAATTGGAGCCAACGGCCTTTTACGGGGCATTAAATTTTCGCAAACTGCCTCTGGCATTCAATGCATATTGTGGTGATGAGAACTTTCATGTGTATTTTAATTTCGTGAATCTTGGCTCTCACAAAATTTGCGAATTAAAAAGCATGTGAACATTCCTTGTTTTACAGAATACAAATATTGATCATGTGACTCACCTCTACCAGCCATTTCCCCTGGCTCTTTATATCCAGGAATCTGAAAGAAAAATCGCAGTGATATTCATCTTTCACTCCATACATGCATTTTAACAGAACTCTTTTACCCAATGCTGAGATATGAAATTACATCAAATTACATCAGTAGATTGTTAACAGTGACAGAACAGCCACAAACACAGTTCAAACAGTCAGAATATATATTGGCCACTCAATTTGCTAGAAGACTGAAAGAAAAAACAAGAGCACAAAACTAAAATCTTTTACTATCTTTTTACAGAAGTTTTTAACTTTGAATGACCTGAAGAATCAACAAAATAAATTTTGCCCACATGTCCTTATCATGATAGTATATTTGCTGTACAAGCAATTTTAACTTTTATCTTGATACAAAATATCCCTAACAAAATTCAATGTTGCTGAGATTCACTTATAGTGAGCCAAAATTCTTTTCAAAATTCTCAAAATCAATGAGTCTCTATAATGCAAGTGCAATGACTATATGAGGCCTGTATTGCAATGGTTGTAATGTACACTGTAAGCAATAATTTCACCAAGACAGCTCTTTATGGTAACTGACCCACTTGGTTTTAATAGCCAATACCAAGTACTGCAAAAGAATACATGTGTACTTTCATATTAAATTCTGTAATGTATGCAAGACTTGATCACCTGCAAATAGACCACATTAAAAAAAAAAATAAAAAAAAAATGTCCCTAGAACAGCAGTGAACTGTGCCAACATTAGTCTACACTGTGACTTGGCAATTTGTGTGCCTCCAACAAATGTGTACATGACTTCATAATATGCAGTTAATTGTATATAGCATTTGTTACTGCCCATGGTCACTGAAATCTGGCAATAATGCACTACTCAAACAAAACATTCACCATAAAGCAAGTTGATAAACCAACAATGCTACAATGCAATGAAACAGATTTAGAGCACTCTGGAAGGATGTGGAAGATTTTCAGAAGATAAATTTGCTCTCTGCTTCCTGGTTGCTCAAGATTATTTCCTGGAAGTAAGTTTGGGCAAACTCATTTCCTGGTTTGCTGGAGGTCCACGTGCCATCCCCATGTGGTGCATTTTATAATGCCGATAAAACATGTCTAATTAGGTTACAGTCTAACCTACAAATACTATATTCTTAACACACAGCTATCAGCTATACAGCCTACATTTCCAAGTGAATACATGCAATGTCAGTATAAATAGTTTAGCTTCCTTTCAACAAAAGTGTACCGGGTACACCATATTCATGAAATTTTCCTGATGGCAATAACCCCAGTACTTAAAAATTTAATTGAGTCTTTGGTCTATTTTGTACATATGATTTATATGTGAAAAGCTTTAAATTTACACTTATTATAATAGCCTCAATGAAAAAAAAAAAAGAAAGGAAAATCCCAAAATAAATAATGGTATTTGACAATTTACACAGATCACTTGATTCATCTCTATTTGATGCATCTCTCTTTCCCCCCCCCCCCTTATCATGAAAAGAGCCCAAAAGCAAGTTCATCCAATATTATGTACATTGTAGTTGTCCTCTATTTAGACTAAGATAGTGAGCATGGTGGATACATTGTATACAAAGTAGCTATATCCACATGGCCACTTATAGTCAGAGCTTAGTATTCTCTCTAGGAGACAACATAAAACTAACATTATTTGCCTGATTGGGCAACTGCTACCTTTCCGGGCTTCATATCACATCATCAGTACCATACTGCCAGGACTTAATACGTATTCAAGTATTAAAACATATTTAGTTTTACTTACCTATCATCTAATTCAATTACATTCCCCCTGACAAAGTCAACAGGCACCAGGAATACTGATAAGGAAATAAATGAGAGTAATTCAATCAATAGGATATGAGAATCATGTCAATTTACACACTCATTTTTTAATGTGATGCTGATTGAAGTCAACCAAATTGATTTTAACTCCTACCAGCATACATCCATTTCATCAATCTGCAAAACTGTTTTTGGTTTACAGATTTATAATATACAGTATGTCACTTGAGCCAATATGAGAATACATGGTGGGTAAAGATCTGAGTCTTTACTTGGATTTATATGATGGATTTTGTCAATACGTAACATTCCTACACCACAATGAAATTAAAGGTGTATTTAAATTGCCGCAGTATGAATAACCAAAATTGTGTGTCTTTACCATCCAGCTACACTTGTGTGGTTGTCTCCATGCCCATGGCTTTTACTACATAGATTTGTAGTAGTAGTAGTAGTACACAGGGATACAAGCTTATTGTACAGCCCCATTTAACATGCAACTGCACACATCACATGCATCACATTATATATCGGATATCAGACACCACAATCACCAACAAAATAATGTTATTTTCTTTGATACATTCTAAAATCTAACAATTTGGTTTCCACTTCATTCTCACTGTCTTGTAACATTCCCTGTCCTTTCTTGTCTTGTCAAGATTAAACATTTGTCTGTTCAAAATAATTGAGTTAGCAACACAGCTCTCACACAGCGTCATTCGTGTGAGGGCTTGTCGTCTGTGCTGTGATGGGACTCATTTCTGCATCTTTACAACCCAAATAGTTAGATATCGAATCGTCGGACTGAACATTTCTTGTTAGAAATGAATAAACCAACTAGGCCTAATGAAAAAACATATGAGAAAACAAAAAGACATGGTTGGGCTTGTGATGAAAATTGTAGAATCTAGTTTGAACAGTTGATACAGTTGTATTTTGTAAAACATTAGACGTCTATTTCTCATATAAATCATACCAAATGTTTGTGAGAAAAAATGTACATCACAATAAACACATGATTCGACTAACTACACGCAGCCGCGACGCGGCTGCACCTCTATTCCTTCACAGACGTTGTCATTTTTCAGTGTGGTTGTGCGACTCCTTCATGAATATCTTTATTAATCGTGGAAAACTAAAATACAAGGAATTATCATAATCTATGATAATCATTCAATAATCGGTATGCGATTTTTTGTTTAACTACGTCAAAAACTCACCGAAATCTGTGGCTGAAATCAGGTCTGTAAACGTCCTTATTGCTTCACTCCTCATCTGCATGTTATTTGAATGGCGTTCACTCTCTCTCGTACTAGTACACAGTATACTACATCGTACAACGTAGGTAGTCGGAGAGCTAGAGGGTGCCTCTCCGACTACCTACGTTGTACGTTGTAGTATACGAGAGTGAATGCCATTAAAATAACACGCAGATGAGGAGTGAAGCAATAAGGACGTTTACAGACCTGATTTCAGCCACAGATTTCGGTGAGTTTTTGACGTAATTAAACAAAAAATCGCATACCGATTATTGAATGATTATCATAGATTACGATAATTCCTTGTATTTTAGTTTTCCACGATTAATAAAGATATTCATGAAGGAGTCGCACAACCACACCGAAAAATGACGTCTGCGAAGGAATAGAGGTGCAGCCGCTGTCGCTCAGCGGCTGCGTGTAGCTAATGATTCGACCTGCTTTGGTATTAAGTGTCAAAACCACTATGATTCTAAAACTTCTTGACCTCGATTCTAGATAATTTTGCACACTTTCCGTGACTGCAGAACACATTTCTCACTTCCGACAATACGCAATCTCCATAAAATATTTTGTATTTATACAGAAGACCACGAATAAGTCCAAAGAAATGTGACCCGCTACAACAAAAAGGTCCTAAAGTCGCGCACGGTCGAAGCCGTGAAAATCGAGTTTGAAGTCAGAGCATCATAATTGGTCAAAACTTACGATTTTCTGATTTTGACATATTATTGGAGTCTGACATGTCTTCTATCATCTGTCGAAATTTTGAAGCAAAATGATGAAAGGAAAGACAAAAAAATAGCGTTTTTCTGGGCCATGTTTTTTGGCGTTTCAATGAAGCAGAAACTGGTTCGAAAATTTGGATTGAGCGCCACAGATAGGCTCCGCCCCTAACAACGACCGGAGTGATCTCATTGGTCAGTTTGCTGCTTGCCGCTAACCGAAGCGTGAAGCTCGCACACTGCCAAGTCGACTGGAGCGTGCAGGCGGGGTGCACTATGCCCAGCCGCTTCTCCTGGCATCCTGGTCACTGATTGGTCGGTGAGGAGACGGCCGACGCTGTGCTTGAATGAGCATTTCGGGGGTTGCTAGGGTTTACTTTCTATTGTCTGTAGGTGAAAACTAACTTGCGTGTCCCTTGATCGCGATTGCGTCGCAAGGAAAACTTTCAGGGCGCTTTTTTCGAAACAGTGATTTCCCAGACGTCTCGACATGCTCTCTTTTAAACATCGATATCTCCGCAGCCGATTATTTTCATAACATGAGTTATATATCAATTTAAAGCAGAAAGATTAGGGAATTTTGTCATGCAATTTTCAAATAATTGACCTCGCCCGACTTCAGGATCATTTTGTTGTAGCGGGTCACAAATCATTTGCATCCACTCTCTGATCATACCTTGGATAACATACCTTGGATGTGGGCGTAAAGTTAGACTTAACTTATTTGCCCCTCGGTGTCGTCATTACATGACATTAATAACTTTTTGTCAGGCGCTGTGCAGTATAACATGGACAAAGAAATATCCCTTCGGGGTTGTATTTGTTCTTGTCTTGACTCCAGAACCTCTCTAAGTTAGACTTGAAACTATTCATGGATGGGCTGTCAACTACAAATGATGGTAACTTATTCCACTCACTAATAACTCTTTGAGAGAAAGAGCACTGTCTCACTTTGGACTTTACATGTTTCTTCAGTATCTTAAATTCATGACCACGCGTCCTTCCTCCAACTGAGAACTCAAAAAAATCTGAGGACTTCATATCATCAATCTCATTCACAATCTTAAAAATCTGTATCATATCGGCTCTATGTCGTCTATATGCCAATGAAGGCAATTTCAAGTGTTTAAGTCTTGCTTCATAACTCAAAGGTCTGAGTGGACGTATCATTCTAGTAGCTCGATACGACGCTGTACATTCTCTACTTTTACAACATTCTTCTTCCAATGAGGATACCACACTGATGAACAATATTCTAATGTCGGTCTAACAATAGACTTGTACAGTTGAATGAATCCTTTCTCATTAAAAGTAGAAAATGTGCGATTGATAATTCCAATCCTACGATTCGCTGCAGTACAAATTGTATCCACATGATGAGTAAAATCTAACTTCTTGTCATAATTTACTCCAAGATCTTTTACATACGTAGCTACTGGAATGGGCGGGTTTGTTTCATCCATTTTATAAATGACACATGGGTTATTCCTTCCATAATGGATAACTTTACACTTTTCCTGGTTAAAAGGAAGCTGCCACTTTTTTGACCATTCCATCACTCTAGTTAGTTCAGCTGAGGACTATCCATTCATTTAATAATACCATAGTGATCCACTCCTTCTAGAAAACAATGCCCTATGTGGCCTTTACTATTATAACATGTATGACTTTGGCCTACATAATAGGCTCTAGTACAAGATGCTGAGTTTTTATAGCATTCCAATTACCCTATCGTCATTGATTTGTAGATTAAATATCTATCGCCAGCGGGTAAAAATCACAGACACACACGCAGACAAGACTTCACAAGTCCAGCCAAGCCAATTGTAAATTTACAGGTGAGTTAAGCGACACAAATTTTATGGAAATCAGACATCGTCGCTAAAGTAATACTTACAACCTATAACCGCTAAAACTTGAGATAACATCATGTTTTTCTGTCCAGCACTTGACAAGGCACCACCGCTTCCTCTAGGCTCTAGACTGCAATGCAATGCTTTCTATATTCAGTTACACGAGTATGGTCTGTATCATCCAGTACACCACCCACACCGAGGTTCCGGGATCCGCTTCGGCGACACGCACGAAAGAGCAGCTGCTGCTGGCTCATGCAACTACAACTGGTAGTGCGCCATCTACTGGCGTAACCAAGCAAGGTCTTGAGCCACACAGGCGCGGTGCGGTGTGTTTGCCCTGTACCCAGTGTACACTGTACGTGGTACCACACTATGACATCCATGCTGGTAATAAGAATATATTGAGATTTGTGCATTGGTATTGAGATATTTGTGCATTTGTACTGAGTGTGAAACTCGTGAAATAAACGCCGCACGAAAACACACTTGAAGATAGAAAATGGCACTGTCAATGAAAAAGGCACCTGGTGGGGTAAGCTTTCTTTCGTATGTTCTCATGACATTTCTGACATCTGTGTAGGTCCTAGGTGAAAAAATAGGTTAAAAAAGACGGTAAACGTGCCCAGCATACCACCAGCACGCAGCAGGGTGCAGGGTCTCAGGACAGGAGTCAGGCCACTCAGGCTAAGGGAACCGGGTCCGGGAGGTGGCCATTTAACTGGGTGTGTTTAACGAAGTCGAACTTAATTTAAGATTGAATAAAAATTTTGGTATGCCACAACACAAGTTTCCCTGCCCTGCCCTGCCCTGCCCTGTTCAATTTCATTAGCCTATCTGATTATAGTATTAATCATGATTAATCACCACTGCCACTTTAATTATGAATAATATTACCAGTAATTGTTAACATGGTTAATCATTGACAGTTTAGACTCTGTAAACTGTAGTAGGCCCTATAATGTTAGAGCTCTAAACTTTACGGAATGGCAGACTAACCTACTGATGTACATAAATCCATTGTCATTGATGGCATTGTTATCTATTTTTAGCTTGTATTATCGATGGCTACATGAAAAAAGTCTCCAAAATCTTTGAATGATAAGGCCGATACGGGTACCATCATTACCACGTGTCGGCAGCAAGGGTACGGTACCTTGACATCGGCTTCCTGCGTATCATGGCTGTTTGCGTATGGTGCACGTGGGATTAAGTGCCATTAGCTATGAAAGCAATAATAATGAAGAAACGAAAATCAAACTCAAACTAACAAAACAAACTGAACACGTTTCCATTTGATACACATCCGCTTGGTAACGACACATGACTGTGAAATTCACGTGTATTACCTATGGAGGGAGGGGGTGCCGATCGTGAGGTACCCTTTTAAGCCGCGCAAAGAAAATGCATTGCATGCACTTAAATTGTGTTATTTTACAACGGAGATTCAGAATCAACAGGACGGTCACGAGATTCAAAACTGCAGTATTTACGGCGAATATGAAGAAAAACTTAGGCCAATTTGTTTTATACTTTTTAGAATAAACGAGCTGCAAATCCTGAGGGTGCCGATAGGTGGTACTTGTACCCTCATCTACCATAATTTTTACTGTAGGCCCTACCGGTGTGCGAACATATGTCCACACCAATCATCATATGGTGATGATGAACTTTGAAATCATCTTTGTTTTGTTTGTTTGTCTTGTGTTTGATCATTCATTTGTCTTGCTTTGCAAATGTCGAGTAAATAATATCAATATATAATAATAATAATGATAATCTTAAATCCTTTGTGAAACAACCCCTCCCCCTTCCAGTGCTCTTTCAGTCTTCATATTTGCTGTACGGACTGGTAGGAAAGACTTCCATCTTTCCCCCTACTACACTGTATTAATCTTGCCATACCACTCTGCACTACATACACTACCCTTGCCCTAATCCTGGGGCACTCCTTGTACACAGTAACCCTTCGCGTTGGGGCTGGTCGCAGTTACCCTTGCCCTTACAATGTTCACACACACATTTGGCAAGTGGTGGGTTATATGGGGGGGGGGGGGGGGGCATATGGAAGTCTTACCCAAATTTACCCTTTTTCTGTGTATATATGTACTTTGCAGGATGATGATGTTAATGTCACATTCGAAGATCAGCAAAAGATCAACAAGTTTGCGCGCAAGAGCAACAAGATGGCAGAACTGCAGGAAGAAATCAATAAGAAAAAGGTTGGAAAATAACTTTTGTGATGAAGTTTCTTCTTCTTTTCTTTTCTTTTCTTTTTTTTTTTAAAAGTGTCATTAGAAGTGTAGTGTGCTCTATATGTAAGTCTCAATGTCTTTTGCTTTTCACATGATGCAATTATAACATAGCATGATAATTGATGTCAGAGACGTGGTTACTATAAGCACACCAACTTCCAGAATGTAGCATAGAGGAAGCATCTAATCTGGTAAGATCAGCAATGTATTATTGCTTGTGGTGATGGACATCATGTTTGTCAGGTACACCTACTTCTGTGAAGACCGTAATGAAGCCTTACAACAACAACAACAACAACTCTTATCTGCAAAGATTATCTGATTTCATCTGAAAAACTTGCAATATTAAATGAAATTTACTACATTTATGTACATTTCATGTTTGAATATTTGGAATGCAAGTAAACCTTCAAGATATGTTCTATCTACAAGACATGTATGTTCTTTTATACCTCAATAGCAATGTCTTGTCAAAGCATTTATTGAGTTTTTCTCTCTTTCTTTCTCACAGAAAGACCTTCAAAACCTGGAGGATGCTAGTGAAGAGTTGATTCTTGCTGATGATGATGCTCTCATACCATATCCTTGCTAACCTTTGAAGTTCATGACAAGGTTTTTTTAGAGCTTTTTGAAAACAAATACTGGTGTATTTTTTTGCAGCTGCCATGAAGTGTCACCGAAGGCATTATTTTTTTGCCTTCATTCAGTCTGTTACTTCACAATGTACATGTTCGTGTAGTTTGCACAAATTTATAGATCCTTGGATTTAATTCTGTCTAAAAACATTATGATTACTCTATCAATTTCTCATCATGTACAGATTGTACTACATAAATCGATGGTGCCATACATATGTATAGAATCATGGAATTCATTGTTGTAAAGAGAATACTAGTCCGCAGTCACATACAAACTGTATAAACAATAGTGCCATCTCCTACATGTATGTGCTATTACAGATTTGTAGCTCACCTGAGCTATTGCAATCATTCATTGTCTGGTGCTCTTTGCACATCATGCCATAACATTTTGCATTTCAGTTTCTTCTTGAAAACCCTGTGACAGATTTTTGTCAAACTTGCAGGTAGCATCTTTACAGTGATAGGATCTCGGTTAGCCCCAAAATTGAGGAATTTGTCAAGATCTTCTTGCCTTGACACCAGAAGTGATAGAGCTAAGTCAATGCTAAGGGTAAGTAGATTGGGGACTGTAGATAGTTTCAAATTTGTTCATGGTAGATCTGGGGGTGTCCCCATTAGGGCCCTGTGGGGTGTGTACCAAATTAGGGCCTAGTTTTCACATTTTCATCTTCTTCTTAAAAATACATGCAGATTCTTCACCAAACTTGGCAGGCATTATCTTACCGATGATAGAATACATATTAATGCAACTAGTCACCATGCCCTTTCTCACCTAGCCTTTAAACAAGGCGACTCGCTCTGCGTGCCCCCGTATAGCGCGTTTACCCCACAAACCTGTTGGCCGGCGAGTGGAGCGAGCCGCCTTTAGACACTCGTTCAGGGATGTGTACTTTTGTCGTTGTTGTTGCTCTATATTCTTTGACAAATTTGCGTACAAATTTGACGCAGAAAATACACACGGCACCAAGGCAAGCCGCGCGCGCTTGCTAACAAATTTATATTCTTTGACATATGTGCGTACAAATTTGTTAGCAAGCGCGCGCTGCTTGCCTTGGTGCCGTGTGTATTTTCTGCGTCAAATTTGTACGCAAATTTGTCAAAGAATATAGAGCAACAACAACGACAAAAGTACACATCCCTGAACGAGTGTCTAAAGGCGGCTCGCTCCACTCGCCGGCCAACAGGTTTGTGGGGTAAACGCGCTATACGGGGGCACGCAGAGCGAGTCGCCTTGTTTAAAGGCTATTTCTCACCCTGTTTTGCTTCTTCTTCTTAGTTAGTACTTTGCAAGAATGAGTGGAAAGTGAACTTGTGATACTCGATCGAATGCTACACCTCTGGGTCTCTTGCTTTTTGCTAGGTATTGGTTTAGAGGGGAAGCAGTAATATCTCCTTAACTCCAGTCCCATCACGTATCAGATAGGAGAGGTTTTCTTCAATCAGACCCTGGAGGATGCGCAGCAGTCGGTGGAGGACGCCAAGCAGAGGATGGAGGAGGAGATCGCCGCCATCGACAGACAGAGCGACGCCCTCAAGGATGAGCTGGGAGAGCTCAAGGCGCAGCTCTATGCAAAGTTTGGCAAGAACATCAACCTGGAGATGGACGACGATTGATGACGGCTTTCGTGGTCAAAGAAATTGGATGTTTGAGAGACTGCAAAACAGACTTTGCTTTTGAGTCATCATTTGAGAACTGGAAGAGAGTTATTGCAGTACAACTTCCTTCTGGATCATGACTGACAAATGTTTTTTTTTTTTTTTCAGCTTTATATGTTTCTGTATTTATATCATTGCATCTACTTGTTTTATGAAATGATAGAACACGAGAGCGTTGCAGTTTGTTGACAAGGTTGCAGCCTCATCATACCATTAAGAGGTGGTATGATGAGGCTGCAATCAGAAGTCACACGGTGCAGAAGAGGGATTAATACAGAGATTACTTGTAGTTTGTTCTCTTTTTCATAACAACATTCATCTCTCCCTGTATGGATGCAGCAGGCTACGGTTTTGTAGAAGCTGATGATCTTGATATAGTGTGTCACCCACTAGTCCCTGTTTTTTTAATTTTTTATGCCTCCACCCGAAGGGTGCCGGAGGCATTATGTTTTCGGGTCGTCCGTCCATCCGTATGTACGTCTGTATGTACGTCCGTATGTCCCTCCCCATTCGTTTACGCGATAACTTGAGTAATATTGAGTGGAATTTTGCCAAACTTGGTCCAAGTATAAAGTATGATGGGGCAATTACTTGATTAGATTTTGGGTGAAATCAGCCAGAGGCCAAAAGTCAAAGGTCAAGGTCAAATCATGAAATTGTATCTGTTTACGTGATAACTCAAGACTGGATCAAGCAAATTTCACTGAACTCTGTCTAAGGATGACATATGATGGGGCAATTACTTATAAGTTTTTTAGTGAATTCGGCCAGTGGTCAAAGGTCAAAGATCATGGTCAAATCCTAAAATTGATCTGTTTATGCAATAACTCAAGACTGGATGAAGCAACTTAAACCAAACTTGGTCCAAGGATGACATATGATGGGGCAATTAAGCAAATAGTTTTTGAGTGAAATTGACAAAAGGTCAAAGGTCAAAAGTTCAAGGTCAAATGCTGAAAATTTTGCTACTTCCCCCATATCTATGCAATGCCTGAAGGTATTTTCTTGAAACTTATTCTGTAATGCTTCTTACCGTTACATGTAATAGAATGGATGTATGTTCAATTACAGTCACCTGTCCTACAATTCTCTGTATGTTGTGCAAGCACAGTGCAACACGCATACAGTTGTGTGTCTCATTGACATTCTGAGTAAACAGCAGTTTGATTTAGTCATCAGGAGTAATATACAGTTAAACTCGCATAAGTCGATCTTCTCGGGACTGAGCAAAACACATCGACTTAGGCGATTTTCGACTTGTGCGTAAGTCGAAAAAAATCGACTTACAGCAGGGAGGTGTCTCGCCTCCCTGCTCACAGTTACACCACACGTGCATATGTATGATGTACATTATGTTGTCTACTCAGAAGCCGAGAGTTGGAGCGGTGTGCCGCAGCACGGGTCGCCCGGCAGGGCCCCGGCTAACTTTGTATGGACAGTGCATTAGTATTGGCACAGGTCCGATTACTTTACACCCTTGTTAAACCTTGGGGAAGTGAATATGAACGACATTTGAGCAGTGATTGATTCCAGTTTACCATACCGTGGCTTGAAATGCGTGTAGAGGTGCAATTCTGATTTACCCGTGCCCGTAACTTTCCCCCTACTTTCCGCTTTGAAAACTCAGCAGCTTCATCCATACCACTCCACTGCACAGCGCTGCAAATGCCAAGCTTCACTGCAAAGCTCAATACTACTAGTATACTGTACATGTAAATGAACGCATGTGTACTGTACGAACGCCTTACTGCGAGTGGAGCAATACACAGCCCAGTCGCTGTACGTACCTACGTAGCGCGACAGCTGGCAGGGCTGTACCAGCGGACCTCCAAACACGAAGAGAGTTCAACGATCGCATGCGGTGTGATCGCTTTGAATTTTGATACTTTAGATCTTTCTTTTTTTGTCACCTCAAACTCATCTGACAAACAAAATAATAATGAGTAATAAATAATGAATAATAAATGACAGTGATTTATTACACGATAAAATCTTATTCGACTTAGGCACAGTGAATTCAATGGTTTTTCCGTGAAAGTGTTCTTGGAATTTCATCGACTTAGGCGAGTATTCGACTTACAAAATTCGACTTGTGAGTGAATTAATACACGTAAGTCAATGGGGAAAAATCGGGACTTTTTAAAATCATCGACTTACGCGATTATTTGACATATGCGACGTCGACTTAGGCGAATTTAACTGTACTTGAGGAATACAGGAAATTATTAAAACTGTAATTCTTTCATCTTTGATATGCTTGGATAGTTACAAGAGGCCAAAGACTACAAATACATGGTACTTGTCATCCTTCTGAATTAACATACCCTATTTGGAAATCAATGCAAGTGTATGATTTCTTTCATTTTCACTAGTCCAGTGATATCAGCGTTGATGCCACACCGATTTCACCTTTTTACAAATGATTGCAAGAATTCAGTGGCTGTTCTGTGCTCTATTGCATATGTTGAAACCAAATGGGGCCTGCTTGGCATGTGCGAAGTTAAAAAGCCCCTTGTGATTCCCATCAACTGGATTGCTTGTACTCCATGGATATCACACAAAAAGCAGTCTTTAAGTGAACAAGTGGTGATATTGTGCAAGTGATGTACATGTGTGTACTAGTGTGTGTTTCATTTGTGCGAGAGGGGAAAATTAATCTCACAGTTGTATTGTTATTCAGTGTGGTGCCAGAAAAGCACAGAAGGTGAAAAACAAGGGGAGAAAAATACATTGTAGTACCGTATACGCCGAATATTTCGCGATGTTTTTATTTTTGCGAATCAGGTGCTATTCGCAAAATTAAAGACATGCGAAAATATTGACTCTGATCCCGATGTGAATATGACGTGCGCATGTGCATTTCTCTGTTGGGTGCAGGACTCCACGATCGCGAATTTAACCACTCGCGAAATCGTCAGGAATTCCCGATTTGCAAAAATATAGACTCGCGAAATATACTGTACGAGCTGAAATTTTCGCGTACAGATATTTTTGCGAATTGCTACGTGGAGGACATTTTCGCGTGTTGTTAATTTCGCGGTTGCAAGGGTCTAACTGAATTTAGTTATTTGCGCGTTGTTATTTTCGCGTGTTGTCATTTTCACGATTCAAAGGCGATTTGCGAAATTCGCAAAAATAAAACCACTGCGAAAATTTCAGCTCATACAGTATGGCGTATACAGTAACCTGTCTTCAAATGGATGTAAGTGTATTTTACAGCCAGGTGCTTATAACAAGCCTGTAGCCTACAGACATCCAAGCAAGCTTCCTTCATTTGGTATGCACATACATGTACTAATTCAGGCACCATACTCGGTAGTTGGTGTTATGCCATTACATTGCATTTTAATATGTAACACATTTGCTGATTTCACTTCCGACAAACTCGAGTCTAGTGTGATTGTCTTTGCATCCTGTATCAAAAACAGAGAGAGGGGGAAAATAAAATTTGTATAATAGCTTGAATGTGCAGTAAAAAAAATGCTTGAAATTGTACTGTATCCATTTCTGAATGTATTTAGTCGTTATCATGCATGTGTTTGTGTGTGTGTATGTGTACACGTGATGTCTAAGAATGTCATGAGAATATTCTGCATGACTAAGCCAAGGAATTATAGAACATACATGTAGTTAACTAGCAGAATATGGCTTAGGATGGGAATGTAAATGGCACATGTTTATAATCACCTTCCAATGTGTTTAGAATTAAAGTTGGCAAAACTCAATATTACGAGCAAAGACACTGAGAAATACTTAATTTGCATAAAACCTTTATTCCTTGTTGACATCAAACAAACCATACTAAACATTCGAAAAAAAAATCAATAAACTGCAACACTCCACTTGTACACTAGAATTGCATTAAAAATTATGTACAAATGTACATTCGTATATAACCAGTGATCAACAAAGCATGTGCATTTCATAACGCAAATAGTTCACAGTTCAATATTGGGAATTGTGCAGAGACAAATTGTGATACACCATATCTTTTTTGACAACTAGAAGTGATTTTTCACACAGATAAAACCAGTGATGAGAAAATGGTTGACAGATGTACATGCACTTGTACAAGGCTTGTTAGACAAGCACACGGCATATTCTGAGTATTCAGAATTTCTCACAATAGTTTCAACAGGCCTACACAAACTATGTTAAAGCATAGATGGGTATGAAACATGTAGTGCTTTATAATCTGATCAACAAGAAAACAAAGGAGTAGCAAAACCAAACTACATGTGAAAAAGATCTAGAAAATAACTAACATTTAGCTAATTTCCTTCACAATTAAAATCATGTGAAAATTGCAGATTATTTTGCAGGACTTTTTAAGGATACCTTTGGTCTATCAGGACAGCAACCCCTCCCCCCCCCCCCACACACACACAAAACAAGCCAGGAATTGCATTGTGTGTGTGTGTGTGTGTGTGTGTGTGTGTGTGTGTGTGTGTGTGTGTGTGTGTGTGTGCGTGTGTGCTTGAGTGTTACACTGCAGTGGAAATGAAATGGAAATATTTTGTGTTCTCCCAGTTGCATAACAATCACTACAGTGTATTAAGCAGGGATGTTTAAGAGGCTGCCTGTTGTTGCTGTTTGTTTATTTTTCTGTTCAATGAAATATACCAGCATTAAGATTAAAAAGTATTTAACTTGAATGATTTAAAATTCCTATGGTTTACAATACATCTACACTGTACAACAATGAATTGCACTCATCCACTCTAATCAGAATATTAAACATTGAATCACTTACGTATGTTCGAAAAATCTCTCCATATGAATCGACACTGAAATATGATTATGACACTTGCATTCCAAAAAGTGACACTTTGCTGAAGGAACTGACAGCTTAAGGTTTTTTTTTTTTTTTTTCCTTTCCTTTTATGGACTCACATTATACTATACGAGCTGATTTTTTTTTTTTCTCAAATTGCTACTTGGTGGACATTTTCGCTTGTAGTTAATTTTGCTGATGCGATGGCGTAGTAATTGTTACTTCACCTTTCACAATACACTGTACTGATTCCCTGTACATAAACATAAACTTGGTGATTCCCTGTACATAAACATGTAGCGTGTTCTGCATTTGAAATATGTGACGTTATGCCTCAGATCTCGCTATGTCATGGCTCAGACCTACAGTGGCTACTAGTTGAGCATGATCCCGTGCTGGCATGGCTTGTGTTTGTTTGTGTTCTAAGAAATACAATTTTTGTGTGTTGTCAGTTTACGCATTTCTCTATTTGTGGTCCAAAGGTGAGTCACAACATTAGCGAAAATGAACCCACTTAAATATCAGCTCATAAGTACATGTACTATACTTCAGGTTTAAAATCTTTGTCTTGAAAATGGTGTAGAAAATGTAAATTCCTTCTGTATTTGAATCATTTAATATCCAAAACACAAACAATTGTGCACAACATGGTATAAAACTACTGTAGAAATGTTTTATCTCCCCACCTTGTGCTTTCTCAAAAAATGTCCCGAGGAAAACACACAGCATACCTGGTATGTACAGACGGTGTATATCTTATCTCTGATAATTAAAGTTATCACATATTCCATATCTGTCACAATGGGTGAGAAAGTTGGCTGATGGTAATGGAAGTTAATCCTTCAGGTATTGGGATTCATTGTTGGTACATTGTATCATCAAATAATCACTCATATCAACCTACCACCTGTCTGTGGATGCCAATTAGCACAGCAATACATGTACCAGGACAACTTAAAATCTAAAATCCAAGCTTAGCTCCTCTGTCATTCTTATGTGAATTCTAGACACAAAGATGATTAATTGGTAATAACAGCATTCTCACAAGTTCAGAGAGAATCAGAAGTACTCAAACTACTGTACTTAAACCATGGGGACAGTCTCTTGTGAAAAAAATATTGCTCCACACTCGAAAGTCCTACATTACTGTACAAGTAATTCCAGAACTAATACACTCCTTTCAAGAATGAGGACAGGCTACTTTGGAAATTCCTTTTAAATGTACAGGTACTGTATAAACCATGCTTTCCAGTTAAACCATTTCTGTTGTCAGGAAGTTTGCATGTTGTTGGATATGTCCAAGACTTTAAACAACACAAAAAATATGGCCTCATTTAAGTGAATGCCATGAAAAGTATATCATCTCTAAGATGAAAATTGGTTGCTTCTTCAATTGGTATAACATTCTTCATTCTTTCCCTTCAGTGGCCATGACAACAGTGATTTGCTCACTCATTAAAGGCATTATTCACCATTTGCAGATGAAACAAAAACCCAGCTTTAGTGCTTCAAAATAGTTCTGAAATGTGAGTTAGGGATAGAAACAAGCAATGTTGAAATGTTAATCAGTATTATCAATGTTAAGTATGCTTAAATATACAAAATGTTGAAAATAGTTTGAATGAAATTGTTTCCAGACTAAACCATCTACAGTTATGGTTTGAGAAAAATAGTGATATCTCCTTATATTTTAGCCTTTATTGCAAAACTTTTATATGGTAGGATGTTTTGTGATACAACTGACCTACACATATGCATCAAATGTGATAACTCACACATTTCTTTTTTAATCACTGCTGCCAATGTTAACATATCTTTAAATTGTCTCAGTAGTTCCAATATATAATTTTTTTCTTTGCACACACAGAAAAATAACACTACATGGTATATTCTGTAAATCATTGGGAAAAACTACAATTAAAAAAGTCTTCATAGGAATAGCAAAACCTTATATTACCCATTTTTTTTTTTAAATACATGTGTATATACAATGCTGCAAGATTTTCCAATATTTTTTTTTTCTGCACCCCATACTGATGAAAGCACTACACGCGTCTAATTTTCACAAACATGGCCTGCACAAGAAAAAGTTTTTAAAAAAGTTCTTAAAAATGGTGCTTTGAGCAAACCTGACCTTGCTCTACCATGACGATACAGGGCCTGCAAGCAGTTTCAGCCCAGATGCCGAGTTCTTCAAAAGCCCTTTCAAATTTGACTCTTGCTAAAATGTCACAATGCATTCTGTAAGAACTAACATACTGCACAGAGCATTTCAGTAATATGGCTCCTAGCTCTGCATGTGTATGCCAAGTTGGCCTAGCAGATACGTTTGGTGACATACCGTACAAAACTGGAGTCACCTTTTACGCTGAAAAAATGGATAGTCTCATCAGTAATTTCAGAGAATTTTCCCTCAGGATATGTCAGTGATGGACACGGATGAGACCTTGTCAGATTGGACTGCTATCGTAAGCACTGGACACCTGCTGAAGCTGACAATGACATCATTCTTGATAAGCTCAGTGGAAGGCCTGCATACCTCCTTAGGCTGTGGGGCTATCTTTACACCTCCCCCAGTTAAGTTATAAATGGTACAGAGCAGCATGATGAGTCAAGGATGCACTTACCGCCTAGAGAACAACATCCACACAACAAAACTACTGCAGTATCTTAAAAGCACACCTGTACCATAACCCAAGGTATGTACAACGTACAACCTGTAAATATCTGTGTGATGAAGAAACACTGTAGCATGCTTGTGATCGAGACTTTAGTACTCAATGGAAAAACATGACAGTTGCTGCACACAGAAAATCAAGCTTTGGGCATCACTTCTCCTTGTTATCATCAACTCTGAGGCATAAACACTTCTTGCACTGTGAAGAGTTCAGCTGTGCATTCAACCAGCAGATCATTTGTTCCTTTAACGACAGCAAACGGGCTGCACATCCATCGATACTGAAATCACATCTGGTTGTTATAGAGGGTCTTGTTAGCATGTGTTCACACAAGAATAGCAGGATACTTGTGTATCAAACCATGGAACACTCAGTACCACAGCAAACTTGTAGTATTTATACATTATCACTCTGTCTCGACATTCCAAGGAGCATAGAAGTAAATCTGCATATCATATACCTGCACAGATAGGCATCACACATGGTTACATACAGACAACACATAAAGACACGTTATGGCTGCAAGGAAACTTAGCAAAAGTAAAAAGTAACAAAAACAAGTCACAGTACAAAACTTTACAAAGAACTAAATGTACAAAAGTGCAGAACATAGTCGCTACAAACTTGAACAGCCGAACAAATAACCTGTTATAAACATATTTACAGAACATCAAAAGTTTTTACATGCATAAGAATATTAAAATAAATAAATCTCTATATTCATAACTTGGACTGCAGGTTAATCTAAGTCAGGATAATGTGACAAAATCTTGTATGGAAAAAGTATTCTGCTTATCAAACATCGGTTAAGTCCTATGTCATACAGGTGGCCTCGGTGGCATGCTCAGCACACTTCTTTCTTTTTATCCTGAACAATGACGTGGTGCATGAATACCCTACGTCATACAGGGGTGGCCTCGGTGGCATGCTCAGCACACTTCTTTCTTTTTATCCTTAACAATGACGTGGTGCATGAATACCCTACAGTACACGTCTGATTTCTATTAAATCAATCTATACTCTGGAATGAATACTAATTATCATAATACATAATCCACGCTGAGAGAGAGAGAGAGATTTGAAGGAAGTATGCCACCATCGCAGGATCAGATCGATGTGACTTCAACCTCAGTCTAATAAACTGTCATCCCCCTGTAGAGTGAAAGATTCATAAAAATAAGATGAAAATGAGAGTACATATTAGACAAACTGTAGCTACTCATCCAATACTCGTCTATTCATCCAACATAAACAGTAACAAAAAAGTCCACTCTCTTTATTTCCTTGTCGAGTGTCAAATGAAACAGAAAGGCAATTACCGAGAGAGGAAACAAGATATAAGAAATATAAAGTGCTGTATGCTGTGGGAATATGTTTGCATACACTCCAGACTAACACAACACATGCTTATTTTAACATCCTCTTCAAGCTTCCTGCTTCAAGCATGTGTTATGATAGTTATTTCAGTTCACAAAAACATCTGTAGTAAAAGAGCAAAAATATGAGCATGAATAACTCCATGAGCACAGAAAGAGTGCCAGCATTAATGACAGTTACGAAGAAAGTCCTCCTCCCCCCCCCCCCCCTCGAAACACAAACACAAACACACACACACAAATCACCATACTACCAAAAAAAAAAAAAAAAACAAAACAAAAAGACATGTCCACAAATATCCCTTCCTAAAGAGCAAATACTAATGTACCTAGACAAGAAATGGTTTCTTCCTGGTTAATGATGAAAAAGAAAAAAATATTTCTATTACTGAGTCATTTTCATTTAAGAGCTTGATTTGGGCACTGTTCCAATCATGTTACACATAATGAAAGTGTTTCATATCTTACGTGAATGATACTCCAGGAAATGTATTACATGTGCAATGTTCATGATAAGCCATGTCACTACAGTTGCAAATCACTGCCACAGCAAGCATGCGCAGCTTCTATTTGGCTGAATCACTATCACAAGTTGGGAGAGAGAAGGTTTCTAATACAGTCATATTGGTCACATGAGTGCTGCCTTGACCATTGGGTGTCGAAGTTCTGCGCTTGCTACTGTGATATTTTGCATTTGCCTTTCACTGTATACATATAGTACCGATAATCTGATGATACACATAAGTCTGTATAACAGACAACAGGGTCAAATCCTGGGGTTTTTGGAAGGACACAGATTTTGTTGATTTAATATAAAGGAGAAAAGGTTCAAAAACTATGTTAGAAAATCTAGGCGAAGTTTTGGACTTCAACCCTCACGTGAGATACAACATTTAGTGAATTGGCATACAAAGTACATTTTTATCACATATTCCTGCAAAGTTCCCAATTTTAATAGTTGTGACCCAATTAAAAATTCTATTTAAAATGACCCATAGTCATATGACCTGGTTAGCACAGGTGACTTATACCCACAGTGTAATGCCCAAATTGCCATTTGGAAATCCCACCAAGTAAAAAGCTGACCTATATATCCAGCTTAATAGTAGCCAGTCAGAGACACCCCTCCCCCCCCCCCCCCCCCAAACTGCCTTGCCTAGGGGAACAGCTGTACATGTACCGGGTTACCGCTTCAGGGTATTTTCTTTGACCCCCAATCCCCTCTGAACTCTCACACACAGGAGGCATGCACTAAACCCAATTTGCCAGGTGGAAAGGACAAGTTGTGAGCTGGTGTTAATGATCAGACCAAGTCAGGAAGTCCTTCATCTAGACTGCAGGCTGCAGCAATTACCTAAATATAGACTGCCCTGCATGGCTTCATGTGGCTAAAAGCCTGCGCCACACATGCCATGTCTGTCACAATCACATGACATGGATAATTTAACTGATTGGACTAAGCATATGTGTAGAGAGATGTACAAAGTGTACATGTACAGTACATGGCAAGACATTATCTCAATATGTTGTAATCTCCCACTCTACAGCAGGAAGATCTCATTGTGCTGGTCATACATCAGTGAATATAACATTGTGTAGTAATCTGGCTATCAGTGGAACAGAGAATCAATCGATGAATACATGGATGACATGGTAAATTTCATACACTTCAAATTGGCACTACTGATTCTCAACACGAATCAAATTCACTATGGGCTGACAGACTGTTAACCCCTTCTCTGATGCCCTGGCCACAATGTACACAATAGACCTACAGTCATGTACATGGCACTGACAACATCATAGTGCATGAAATATATCTTCCATTTTCACCAAATCACAGTTGTGAATGCAGTCTGAAGTTCCAGGTACATTGTGGCCAATTCTTTGTGACATACATTGTATATGTATTACTATTATTCTTTACAGTGCAGAAGACACAATCAAATACATTCATATGTCTGCAGATTCTTACCTGCCACCATACACGCCGTCATCCTGGTGGAAGTAATCAACGTCTTGCTGGTCATCATCGTCATCAGCGTCCATCATGAGATCATCCTCCATGTTCATGGAAAGGTCTTGGCCGAGACCCGAATCCTGGCAAGCATCCCTCCTTCATCATCAAAGAAAAACCATGGAGGTGTTAACACATCGTCATCAATAGCATCTATGAAGGCAAACTTTGCAAACTGCAAGTGTGATTTTCATTGATGTGCAACTTCACTGTCTATTTCGTAAATTCAGCAGAGAAATGCTGATATTCTGTCAACAAAAATTAAGATGTGAACTGGACCACAGTTGTATATTATTATACCTCTCACAGTTGAAGTAAATCCTGCAGCATTACAGTAAATGTACAATTAAGTCTAGAGCACAACACATTTCTCTGAAGTACGTTGTATCACTCCCACACACACCATCTCAATAGCTATGTCAAAGCAGATCACGTTCTATTTATAGGAACTGTTTTATATAGAACTAGTGAAATTTCACAATTTCATTAATTCCTTACAATAAATTTGTTTTTGAAAAATGTTGAGCTTAAGAAATGTACTCTTCTATTTCCCCTTTAAAAGAGAGTTTTAACTTGGCTCCCATTTATGTAAATATGTTGCTGTGTCTGCGTGTGTATGTGTTTTACTTGACTACCATCAATACAGGCTAACCATGGCCATTCCTGATTCTAATGAATGAGTGCTGTCTATCTAATTTTGTGTGCATGATCACGCAAATACAGTTTAAACACATTATATGGTGGGTTGGCAGTGACCTAAAAGTGCAAATTAGAGCATTACCAGAACTTGATATGCACAGTTCCTTGTCAAACATAACACTATTGCCAAAAGCATTAACACTTGTATGCCATGACATTCTTTGCATGCATGTATAATGCACCTTGTTGCTCTGCATGTGAAGAATAGAATCCTTTTCAGTTTCTTGTTGTAGAAGAAGTAGTTGAAGGACCACAGCACCCCTTCCTCACCAAATGGGTCGGAAGACAGGTCCGGGTTGTAGCTGTAAATGCAATGGACAAAAAACATAAACAATGCATAACTGTCACATACACTGTATAATGTACTGTACAGTGTATACGCCAAATATTTCATGAGGTTTTTATTTTTGCGAATTTCGCGAGTCAGGTGCTATTCGCGAAATTACAGACACACAAAAATATTGACTCTAATCCCGATGTGAATGTGACATGCCTGTGTACATTTCTCTGTTCGGAACAGACTCCACGATCGCGAATTTAACCACTCGCGAAATCACCGGGAATTCCCGATTCGCGAAAATTTAGACTCACGAAATATATGGCTTATACAGTACATGAACACAGCAGATCCATACATGTATGATTCATACTGTATACAGTATATAGTACTGTACATGTACATTATATGGACCCGATTCATACTAACTGTACTTTCAGTTCTCACAATTCTAAATACTCGCTCAAATTCTAAAGAACTTAACGCTTTATGCTGCCTTCTGTGTGGAGCAGTTTTGCATCATGTGCATATCCACTCTATGTTCCTGTTGACTTTTAAGGGAATTAAACCCAAATACCGGTTTATAGAATACCAATATGAGGATTGAGTAAATGGATTCGAATAATAGCAGAACACATCAGTAAAGTTCAAAAGTTATGAATTGTTAAAGCATGGGTACAGTCATACGTTATGTTACATATGGACAGTGATGTAACAGAAGCAATGTAAAGAGATATCAACACATTTTTATTTTACACGTACTGTACCTCTTACCAGAAGGCACGGAGAATAATATTAACCCCAACAACAGTCAATACTGAATGTACAATGTATGCATCAGTACCAAGGGGAAGGAATGTGTACATTTCATACAAAAATAACACTTTGTGGAATTTTCTTTATATTTTCTTTCTATTGTTGTCCTGGTTGTACAATGTAGTTTCCTTTTCCAGTGCTTGCTGTACTAAAACTTTAAAAATTCTTAACTTTTGAACAGATTTTCATCAAACTAAACTGATGTGTTATACATTTATTTCTGCACTCACTTTCATCCACATCGTATGATTATAATGTTGGATGTACATTTCTTTGTACACTGTATATAATGGGTAAGAATTTCAGTCCCCTTCGAACAAAATCTGGTTGAATTTTAAAAAGCAAAATCAATATAAACAGAAGAGTGAACGTGTCATAATTATATTCATTGGGTATGTGCCCGTCCGGAATATAGTTTGTTGAGGATTGATGAAAAGTGCCTGATGCTGTAAAGTCAGTCTGCCTGAAGATCACCACAGTGTGAAACCGCCGGTAGCGGACAAGACGCCATTGAAGCACAGGTACGCCAATACATGTATATCAAATTGATTTTTGTTCCAAAACAATGCTATCAGTAGCAGTCATGGAGAGGCATACAAGTTACAAGAGGTGATGGCAAGGCTGACCTTGGGCATGTAAAAACATTGGACAATGGAGAAAGCATAACTTCTCTATGTGATGATTGTCTTCTCAACAAAAGTAAGGCTAAGGGTCTTAATATCTTAAATTGTGGAATGTTAACTTTGACACTTAATGTCTGACCTACACAATAGATTGGCCAAGGTTGTATTGCATTGTAGAGATGCAGAAACCTAGATGAGTTGAGATCTACAGAACCAAATTCTGAAAATTTATACTTTCATAGGAAATATATTTGAATACACAATGACACACACACACTCAAAAGGTTTATGGTTATCGCTCTACTTTGCACATGTATAATGCCTGTCACATCAAATCTGAGCTACAGCAGTCACACATGCATTCTCTCACGATACAGAATGAAATACAACTGTAGTGTACTTTTGTTTGTTGGGTAACTACAATTGTACATGTAGCGGATACAGCCTGTATCATACAACAGGCAGGACAATCACAACCAGCATTGCAGATTATTACCTGTATAAAATGTACATCCATTTATCTACATGTACCCATTATCCATCATCCACATTGTCCATAATGATATCAGGGTTTCAATGATAAAATATTAAAACAAACCAAGTACAGTAGTGTACAATGTAGATTGTAATTTAATGCCAATGTACCATTAGGAAGAAAATATAATTTGACTCCCAAATTGCCACTCAATCTATTTTTGTTGTGGTTTGATGTATGTTTATACACTGTATTACTTCCTTGTGTAGCATGTTTGTCATTGTTTTGAGCATTAGAACCTCACATGCACCTTCATTTACCGGTAACCTTACAAGATTATGAAATCCTCACAGACCTTTTACAGGACATGTTTTGTTTCTCTGGGCAATGGATTAACTCAATTCTTGGTGGGAGTGCTATGCTCATGTACTTTTGGGCATCTACATGGTAGGGTCACTGAAATTGCTACATGTACAAATTGTACATACAACTGTACAATGTAGGTGGGCAATTCCGCGGTTAGTAACGTTACATTTGAACAAATTTAGATATTTGTTTTTACCACTAAATTACCATTTATTCACTTCAAGTCAAAATTATGTCAAAAACATGTTCATCCTTCCCAGGTTTATGATACAGAAAAGAATGAACACAATCCAAGAAATATTAGAATTGCAATAGCAACTTAAAGGGCTGGTTAGTAACGTTACGAAAAAAGGACATGACAAAAAAAATCAATGTCTTGTAACAAAAAGTGTTCAAAAATTCAAGTTACTTCAAACAAAGTGTTGCATTAATTTCAATTATTGCATCATGACAAATGTTCATGCAAATTTTTTTAGCAGTTCGACCAATAATTTTTTAGCTAGACCCCCAAAAGCATGGTTAGTAACGTTACGGTTAGTAACGTTACATTTGTCTGGAGTAATTCCGCAGGTCATTTCACCCTTTTGTAATTGACAAAATGTCACATGACTTCTGGAGTATTTAAATGTATTCATCTTTTACCCTTTAGCAAAACTTTGAGGAAAAAATTTCAAAGGAACCCACTGTAATTTGCATTTAAGTGAATTTCAGCGTCCCCAGTCCCACATGTACAATTTAAATGATGGTTTTAGATCTCACAAAATCAATGAATACGAAAAATAAAATCTACTGAATTTGAAAGACCCTAATGATTGGTGAACATCCATGGCATTAGTTGATACCTAGATTAAAGGGTAAGATAAAGAGGCACATTTCTTTTATCCATGTCATGTCCACCTAACTGCGGAATTGCCCAGGTGAATGGTGAATGAGCAGCTTTTTTTTTTTTTTAGTACTCGGGCTGATTAAAAACCAGGATGTACATTTTTTTTTGGTTATCCCTTAAAGTGTCAATGCATTGAACTATAACAAATTTTACCCACTAAATCTGTTTGACACACAATCAATTTATTTATTTGTTTTATTATTTCTTTTTTGAATAGCCATCATAAAAGTTGCTTGAATTCACTCAGAGGTATGTGTGTGTGTGTGTGGGGGGGGGGGGGGGGTGGTAACACATTCAACAGTCTAGAGAAGGCTACTGTGACACTAAGCAGTAGGATTACTAGTACCATACATAATCCCTATTCACTGAAAGCTACATGTACATATGTACTTTGAAGACATCTGCAAGGACAGTTAAAAAGCATGCCAACAGACATAATTGACACTGGGATGAACCTGCGTGTACATACAGTGTAGGTACATAATATGTACCACGTACATCATAAATCAAGGAAACACTAATGGGAATCTACAATGTGCACCCAGATACAAGCTTCACCATTCCAGGGTTAAAAGATCGCTTTGCAAGTTTCTTAAAAGAAAAAAGGGGAACTCCAGACCAGTCAAAAGTTAGTTTGAAAACAAAAGGTAAAATTTTACAAGCACAACAGTGAAAATTTAATCAAAATTGTATAAAAATTAGGAGTCATGATATTGTGGAGTTTGCTTTAAAAAAAAACCCAACAACAACTCTGAAGAATCAATACATTGTATTAATATGCAAATAGTGAGTTGATGATGCCATTGCCTCACAATTTGCCACTGTATAGTTTGTACAGGTACATAAAATCTTGAAATGTTCTTTTTTGTTGTTGTTCAACCATGATTAGGCCAGTCTCAAATCCAAATACTGTATTTGATCATCATTTTGAAGATATTAAACCAGGAAAAACATAATTTTTTATGCTGTTATGGCAGAAAAAATTAATTCTCATCATTTCCTGGTACATGATTAATGGAAAATTGAGAGGTGATGACATCACTCATTTGCAGATTCATGTCAACTGTTCCGAGAAATGCTTTGCAAAAATTATTGAATTGTTAAAATTTTGTTAATTCCTTACTCTTTCTCTGATTTTAACCAAATTTTCATTGTTGTGGTTGTAACATTTTACTCTTCTTCTCAGTCTAAGTTGTAACTAACCTGGAATTTCTCTTTAAATAATGACCTACAATGAACTCCTTTCATTCCTGCCAATCAAAAGCACCAAGCGTCCCTGTCAACTTTTGCCTGCACAACTGATCCCACATCCAAGCATATCACACACACACACACCCGAAAGAAATAATAGACAGGCTCGCTGCACACTCACCTGTAGACTTCACATTCATTTGCAGCAATTTCATCGTTGATTGCAGCCCAGAGTTTGGGCCTGATCTGGGTGGTGTAAGTTTCTCCACCTCCGGAGAGAAGAATGCTGTCGACCGCATTGACAGTCCAGTCCAGGCTGGGCTCACGGCTGAACTCGTCACTCTTGGCGTCACTACAGCAAATGAAAACAAGTTAAGAGTTTGACAAAAAGGAAGCAAAGACAACAGTCATAGACAGTACAGTAGCAACATGTATGTACATGTATCTTACACTGACCTGCTCCAATTGGTCCTTTTCTACTCCAGTAAGACCATAGGGATGACAGGAACCATGAGTCATCCCCCCCCCCCCCCCATATATTTGACTCACTGTTTTGTAGACCACAGCCTGCTGGCTGTAACATTTTCAATTGACATAAGGAAAAAAAATATCACCAAACAAAATTTTCCTTAATTCTTACAAATATTCTCTTACAAGTCATATTTTGAATAGCAAATAGCTATAAAGAATTGTATAACAAGCAGAGATAGAAATAAATATATTGATCACCAAAAAATTCCTAACAATTAGTCAAATGACTGACATAAAACAAAATTGATAAACAATTTCCCCAAAAACATTGTATACACAGATTGTAAAATAATGGCCTTTTATAGTATACCAGTCTTGTTTCACAATCCGAATGATTAATTCATGAATCACAACGTTCTCTAGTTTTGTGGAATACCAAGGTACAATGTACTGTACCTGAAGTCATAGTCTGGATGAAATGCAGCATTTAGTGTTGAGATGAGGTAGAAGATCATCTTTCTGCTACATGTGTGGCACAGTGGACCGCCCGCCTCGTCCCCACTGCTCCTGCTCACAACATTAGGGTGCTGGATGGTGAGGGTGCTCTGTGGAGGGGACAGAGCCTGCAGCTCACTGGGTGAGTGTCCGTTCTCCTGGCTCAGAAGCTTGAACAGGCGCTTGTCCTGGCCTGCCATCTTACAGGAGTAGCTCTCGACTCTGCAACATGAAACAAGTCATGGTGTACATTATACTCGGTGCTTCAGTATCAGATTAGTGACCACAATGGCAATGATGAAATGGAATTTGATGCTTCAGCATCCAATTATGGACCAAATGATGAACTTTCTATTTATGGTGATAATAATGTATACCAATACTTTTCCCTGGATTAGAGATTTTTTTTTTCTTGATTGGCATATTGTACATGTGTTGTTGGGGACTTTTGTGAATGGCACTTGTCCATCATGTTGTGCTCTATTACTACTGCATGCTACAACATACTGTATACATCAACTGCATGTACGTAAAATGTACAGTGTACATGTACATGTACTGTACATCTCCTATACACTGGAAGATATCCTATCCCAGGGAATAATTTTCCTGGTATAGCACTGCAATTTGCTATGCACTTTTACACCACTGCTACACAAACTATCTTTTGTGTAGCAGTTTTCTTCCATAGAAATGTACAGGATACCATGTGAAATATTGTTCATCAGCTGAAATTGCTAATCAAATTGAGTTGGAAAATTATTCCCTGTATCCTACAGAATGTAGCTACAGTATATTCAAATGAACATACACAAATAGGTGTACTGTACATACCAAGGTAAAAGGGAAATGCCCCATTAGTGAGTGTTTTCTTTTTCCACTGTTTTCACAGGACAGTTCAGAACAATACGGATGGTAATGCATACAGATGTGTACAGTTGTACACATATGCAGGTGATTGGTTAAAGTGTGAGGTGAAATATCACTGGAAAGTCCCTAAAGCTACACTGTTGGTTTAAAAAGCCAAGTTTATACACCATATCTGATCACTTTTTATACCAAATCATATTTGCTAACCTTTCACACCTTAAGAGATGTTCACTTCAAACTTAACCTGTCAAATAATATCAAGTATGTAACTAACAAAATTGCATACAGTGAATGATTTGATGATCCCTACAGACAGTACTAGAGATTTTTGTTGCATATTTCACAACAGAGAGTGCAAGTATACAAGTGTAGAAATATATGCAGAAACATAGAAACTTCTAAAATTGTTAAGGTTTATGTCTGAAAATTGTTTTGTGGTATATGACAAATATACTAGTATCAAATAATATCAACTTTGTTTTAATACCACATACACTTTGTACTTAGATGTGACACGAAGTTGTATCTCTACTTATCCTGTACTTTAGTATTTACATGAGATGTTCCAACAATGTACTGGGACTACAATGTAACTTTACACTACTGTACATTCTCTCATAATGTTAGATAAACATTATATTCCTGTACATTCACTTTACAACAACCCCCCCCCCAAAAAAAAAAAAACTTACAGACTGTACATCTTTAGTTGCAAAGCAATGGATGAATTACGACAAGATAATGGACTCTTGAGCTCACATGATAATTACTGTACATATATTTTACATGAGTATGTACATGACTTGACAAGCAAATGGGCTTCACCAAACTTTAGTGATGCTTATCAGTTTACATTACTAGCAAAATGTATTCTAAAGTAATATTTGGGCTGCTTACTGACACCTGTACACATACATGTACATGTACAAATGTATAATGTTTAGTAACACGTATGAAACCAGTTTTTCTCAGTGCTACAATTTCACACCCACTCAGTAAATTGATCTCAAATTACAGTCTCTTTTGATGCCTGATACGCAAAGTTATAGAAACTGGAAATGCATTGTACTTGCAAAGGATTTAATGCCTCTTCTGAAGTTGAAGGAGTGGGGGCACTGCGCTGTCAGCAGACTTGGTTATTTTTTAGAGCCATGGATGTTATACCAATATTTTATACAATTCACAAAACCTGGACACATACAGTTGGACACGATGTGGTGATGTACATGGCATGTACTGTAGCCATTGTTAGCGCAACTAGAATTCAAAGTTTAAAGGTACAATTGTACATGTTTGCATTACTTGTACATATCGGTCTTGTGAACTTAACCCGAACACGAAGCATTCAGGCTGATCGCAGTTATTGGTAGCTGCCGTAAACGTCAATATTTTTTTGTGCGACTACTTTTTCGCACGGAGTGGCTCCCAGAAGTAAATGTAGCAAGAAACATGAAAATCAATGTACTGCGAGAATTTTTGCATTTACAGTATACAAGGTACTGTACATGGATATGTTTACACTGTACATGTAGCTCTATTCTTATCATTTATACATTGTTTGTACATGTATATCTGCACATATTAAAATCATCACAATCCCGTTCTCTATTTTTAGTCTCTACTTTAGTAACATACATAAATATATAAAAAAAAGACTTCCATATTTGTATCCTCCACTGAAGATTGGTAATGGGAGGATTTTTAAATTGTCCAGAGCCAGGCTTTTAAAGGGTAGGAGGGTACAGTTCATCCGAAGGAAGCATGGCCCAAAACTGTGCAATTAAAATACATTTTGTAACTCTGGGTCTGGAGTCCACATCACCATACTATAAACTATTTCATTTGCAAGATGCAGTCAAATTTTCATTTAATTTTGAGCCTACTGCTCTTGGTCTGAAACACAAATATAGGTCTGGTATTACAATGATTGCAACTGTAGCATGCTCAATTCACAATTGACTCAATTCAAGTTTTTCTTAACTTGACATGCAGTTGTAATACAATTCTTGTGCTTAAATGTGCTACATTTTGAAGGACATACTTTCCGAGTATTCTGCATTCTCCAGTTTCCATGGTCAGAGCTTCACTGATTGCTTCCAGTTTAGGGTTTTCCAAGAGCTTCATGATTATAGTGGTGGTCAAACTTTGTTGCACAAAAATCAGACGATTCGAATGTGGTGACTAATTATTATTCTTTTTACAGTCGACTTTCTACAAATATCAGCATTAAATAAAATACAATATTCAACTTTCAAGTTCAATCTTCAGGAAACTGCCTTAACCAAGAGTCGAAGACTGCTTCTCCAAATTCTTCTGTTGGCAGGTGGCTAAACTTTTCGATATCCTGTTGTTAAAATTGCTTATTCTTCAGATGGATTCCTCTCGCGTGTGTGGAAATTGAGACGATCACGATAATCCAAAAACTCCCCTGTTAAGCCGTTGTGGAAGGTGATAATATTTCTACTCAATGCTGATGTCTTTACTGGAGCAGGCACAAACTCACACATGAAAAACTCGGACTAAACGGGTAAATGTTAAATTTGCAGTGCTTTTCACAATGATGAAGCGGCAATTGATGACTGAGTCGGAAATCAACGGCGGAGAGATCGGCAGAAGATGAAGCCAGTAAAACACGGTCTTCCCAACAACAAGCCATTGGAGTGGGATTGCGGAAGAAACACGAAATTAGGAGGAAAATAAACGCAACCACTGCGGCGGGTGAGCAAACTGATGAAGAATACCTTCGCAAAGACGTGCAAATATACAAATTATAAAATAGAATTGACAGTTTCTTGTCTCCGTCAGTAATGTACAGCAATCAACTTATCCAAGTGTGGCGAAATCCGTGGAATTATCCTTCATTCCGTTAATCTACTACAGAATAGATATTCAGGAATTATCCGGGATAAACACTGTTTACTACTGTTTCGTAGCGCGTAGCCGAGCTGTGTGAAAAATCTTTGATCGACTGTAGTATAGTGTGTGGTGAGATTGATACGTACTCCCTGCGCACACACACACACGATACACACTGGCAATGGTCGCTGGCAGTGGTACGAGTACGAATACGTCGTTTACGCATTTCATTGTAGTTTACAGCTGATGCGATTGGGGGGTTTGACATTTCCCATAATCCCTTGCAACATTTCGATGATACACAATCCATCGTACAAAACAAGGCATACACGTAACACCATGGGGGGGGGGGGGGGGGGGGGGGGGGGAGAAACCTTCCCCCCTAGTCTGCCCCCTCCCTTGTCACGTCTAGATTGTAAACATGATCTAAAGCACGATCAAACTGAAAACAAACAAACAAATACAATGATGGCTGAGTGTTTATTTGCATTGAATCTCTCTGTATCGGGATCGGGCCTAGTTAGGCGCCATTTTCAACCGACGTGAGCAATTAAATGTATACCGCATGACGTCATGCGTTTGCGATCACCTACGGACAAAGGTTACGGGTATCGCATGCGCAAAAAAAAAAAAGAAAGAAAGAAAAGAAGCAAAGACATCATATCGGCCTGTGAGTCGGTTTCTGCCCGCTATCCTCTGACCAGGGAAGTAGAAGTTCCACCTCTCTGCTCAGACTGGATGAAAAGTCAGATTCTACTATGTTTCTACACCAAGTTCAAATTCTATCGACCCGGGGGGGGGGGGGGGGGCAAGGGGCAGCTGTACCCTATGGAAATATTGGGGCAAACATATCAAGTTGAACCCCCACCCCCCTCATAATTCCTGAGTAGGCCTATGTGGAAATGTTCCTTGCTTGGGTTTTTATCGAAACTTGTCCAAAATTCTGAGAATGCAAAATCTCTACCGCGAGTGATACCATCCTCCCTATAATATGCCATAGATTTAGTATATGATTTTGTGATAGACAAAATCCCAAATGTATCCCCTATAAAAGTGTGCACTCGGATTCCATTTCAGTTCCAAAAATGTCTAAGTTCCCTCATATAGAGGGGGATATCAAATTCCAGTCACCCCCTCTCTCCCTTTCATAGATGTAGGCCTGAATATATATAGGCCTATATGTTCAGTGATTGACAATTATTATTTCCCAAATATTCCATCTAAAATGTCTAGGGCCTATCACATCATTTCATTTCAATTCTAAAAATGCAGAAGCTTCCTCGTATCATGGGAGGGGTTGGGGATATCTCCTCTCACGTGCCCCCCCCCCCCCATGAAAATGGGGAGGGGACACAGTTTGCCCCCCTCCCACTATTTCTTGAGACGTGGGAAATTTTCTTGCTTTTCTGATTTTCAAATTTTCCACATAAATTTCATCCAAATTGCACAAGATCGCTGAATTTCGATTTCGAAAATGCAAAATCTCCCCACACCCTCCCCCGCTCGGTTCCGTATAAAATTTGGGAGGTGTTTCAGGGGACCATTGCTACACTTAAGGGATTGACAATTTTCTAAACATTTTATCACAAGTGCACGGATCGTTAAATTGCAATCATAAAAATGCATAAAGCCGCCTTCATGTGGGAGGGAGATACCTCCTCCCACATCCTCTGGGGCCTTCCCCCGCTTGGTCTTCCTCAACAGACTTCTCTGATTGACAAATTTCCAGATATCCCAACAAAACTGTGCGCCAGATCGTTGAATTTCAAATAAAAAAAAAAGATACAAAAGCTCCCTCGAATGGGAGGGGGATCTCCCCCCCCCCCCGTCCCTCCGATTGCTTGGGCCACCTCCAATGACTTGATTTTGGGGCATTTACAAGTTTCTGCATATTCCACAAAAAGTGTATGTGCATATGATCGTTTTATTCAAAATATCAAAGATGCAACAGCTCTTACAATAATATGTTGTGTGGAAGGGGTATATCCCCCTTCCACATCCTCCCCTCCTCCATTATTCGATACTTAACAGTGATGAAGCACATGGGGAACAGGAACTGAGATGTACCATTTCTCTGAATATTTATTTTTCTTTATTTTTTTATAGAAAAAATTCAAATATTTCACTAAGAGTGTGCACCATATCGTTGAATTTCAGGTCTGACCCTCTTACCCATGCGATTGGAGGGGGATTGTATACCCCCTTCCAAAGTCGCTCCGCTGGAACCACGCACGGATCTTTCAAGTTTTTCCACCCCAGCCCCCCCCCCCATCATGAAAACGGATTGTCGCCCCTGCTATGATACTGAAATCAAGAAAATAAGAGCTGTTAAAAAACATATGAAACATTAAACATTTATAAACTTATAAAACATTATGCAATATCACCGACAAAATGGGGCAAAGAGCATAACATAAATTATACATGCATGCAAAATATTATTCGAGATAATTATATTTTGTACGAATTAGCAAATGGAAGCGACTTGAGGTGATTTCCGTCTCTTCTATAATCCAGAGTTATTCTACATCTAATTTGTTGATACTTTATTTTGGTATGAATATAGTTTTTCTACGTGCATATATCCTCGGGCTGTATTTAATATTGTCATTGTGGAATTGCGCTTTCATCAGCATACTTATTATTATGATTAAATAATGCGTATGATAGAAATGGGAATTCTTCTTTTTCATTAAGTATAGTCTTTTAGTACGCATGCAGTTTTTATATACCATACAGAATTGACAATAAATCATGTCAATCAAAATAAGGATGTTCTGTTTGCGTGTGTGTGGAAGTGTTGGTCAGTAGAGTATTTGGGGGGGGGGGGGGGGCAAGGGGGACACATGCCCCGGACACCACCCCTTGGGGGCGCCAAAAACGAAAAAAACAAAAACGAATCGAAACAAACAAGATAAAAACAAAACTTGATGATGATGCAGACAAAATGACAATGTTTAATGTGTTCACACAAGAATTTCATGTTTTGAATAAGATGAAATACAAAAATTTTCGGCTATCTATAGCTCGCTGCGCTCGCTCGCCAAAATTTATATTAAAAAAAAAGAAGATAAGAACAAAACGTGATGATGACGCGTATATACGAAATGACAATGTCTATATTGTGTTCACACATGTCATTTTATATTTAGCAGGCAAAATGTTACACGGAGCATATGCGGCTGCAATTTCATTCGTTCTGAAGCGATCGCCGATTGGATCAAAAGAGGGCGCAAGCGGTTTCGGAACATGTTATACGGGGGGGGGGGGGGGGGTGCGCAAAAAACCCAAATCAAACAAGATAAGAACAAAAGGTGATGATGACGCGGAAATATACAAATTTCCGCTCAATCGTTCGTACTAACCGAGAGTATTTTTTCAAGTCCTCAGTTTGTTGGTATATATCTATAGGCCGTCGCTATATCTTGATTAGAATTGTAATGACAATTCCATGCCTATTTGTAAGCTGAAATACAAAAATTTTCGGTTCGCTCGCTGCACTCGCTCGCCAAAATTTATATAAAAAAGAAGATAAGAACAAAACGTGATGATGACGCGTATATACGAAATGACAATGTCTATATTGTGTTCACACATGTCATTTTATATTTAGCAGGCAAAATGTTACACGGAGCATATGCGGCTGCAATTTCATTCGTTCTGAAGCGATCGCCGATTGGATCAAAAGAGGGCGCAAGCGGTTTCGGAACATGTTATACGGGGGGGGGGGGGGGGGTGCGCAAAAAACCCAAATCAAACAAGATAAGAACAAAAGGTGATGATGACGCGGAAATATACAAATTTCCGCTCAATCGTTCGTACTAACCGAGAGTATTTTTTCAAGTCCTCAGTTTGTTGGTATATATCTATAGGCCGTCGCTATATCTTGATTAGAATTGTAATGACAATTCCATGCCTATTTGTAAGCTGAAATACAAAAATTTTCGGTTCGCTCGCTGCACTCGCTCGCCAAAATTTATATAAAAAAGAAGATAAGAACAAAACGTGATGATGACGCGTATATACGAAATGACAATGTCTATATTGTGTTCACACATGTCATTTTATATTTAGCAGGCAAAATGTTACACGGAGCATATGCGGCTGCAATTTCATTCGTTCTGAAGCGATCGCCGATTGGATCAAAAGAGGGCGCAAGCGGTTTCGGAACATGTTATACGGGGGGGGGGGGGGTGCGCAAAAAACCCAAATCAAACAAGATAAGAACAAAAGGTGATGATGACGCGGAAATATACAAATTTCCGCTCAATCGTTCGTACTAACCGAGAGTATTTTTTCAAGTCCTCAGTTTGTTGGTATATATCTATAGGCCGTCGCTATATCTTGATTAGAATTGTAATGACAATTCCATGCCTATTTGTAAGCTGAAATACAAAAATTTTCGGTTCGCTCGCTGCACTCGCTCGCCAAAATTTATATAAAAAAGAAGATAAGAACAAAACGTGATGATGACGCGTATATACGAAATGACAATGTCTATATTGTGTTCACACATGTCATTTTATATTTAGCAGGCAAAATGTTACACGGAGCATATGCGGCTGCAATTTCATTCGTTCTGAAGCGATCGCCGATTGGATCAAAAGAGGGCGCAAGCGGTTTCGGAACATGTTATACGGGGGGGGGGGGGGGGGGTGCGCAAAAAACCCAAATCAAACAAGATAAGAACAAAAGGTGATGATGACGCGGAAATATACAAATTTCCGCTCAATCGTTCGTACTAACCGAGAGTATTTTTTCAAGTCCTCAGTTTGTTGGTATATATCTATAGGCCGTCGCTATATCTTGATTAGAATTGTAATGACAATTCCATGCCTATTTGTAAGCTGAAATACAAAAATTTTCGGTTCGCTCGCTGCACTCGCTCGCCAAAATTTATATAAAAAAGAAGATAAGAACAAAACGTGATGATGACGCGTATATACGAAATGACAATGTCTATATTGTGTTCACACATGTCATTTTATATTTAGCAGGCAAAATGTTACACGGAGCATATGCGGCTGCAATTTCATTCGTTCTGAAGCGATCGCCGATTGGATCAAAAGAGGGCGCAAGCGGTTTCGGAACATGTTATACGGGGGGGGGGGGGGTGCGCAAAAAACCCAAATCAAACAAGATAAGAACAAAAGGTGATGATGACGCGGAAATATACAAATTTCCGCTCAATCGTTCGTACTAACCGAGAGTATTTTTTCAAGTCCTCAGTTTGTTGGTATATATCTATAGGCCGTCGCTATATCTTGATTAGAATTGTAATGACAATTCCATGCCTATTTGTAAGCTGAAATACAAAAATTTTCGGTTCGCTCGCTGCACTCGCTCGCCAAAATTTATATAAAAAAGAAGATAAGAACAAAACGTGATGATGACGCGTTACGAAATGACAATGTCTATTGTGTTCACACATGTCATTTTTAAAATGTTACACTTAGCATATGCGGCTGCAATTCCTTTCGTTCTGAAGCGATCGCCGATTGGATCAAAAGAGGGCGCCAACGGTTTCGAATATGGGGGGGGGGGGGGGCGCAAAAGACCAAATCAAACAAGATAAGAACAAAACGTTGATGATGACGCGGAAATATACAAATTTCGGCTCACTTGCTCGTACTAACTGAGAGTATTTTTTCAAGTCCTCAATTTGTTGGTATAAATCGTTATCTATAAAAGGCCGTCACTAGGCCTATATCTTGATTAAAAACCAAAAAATGACAAGAATTCCATGCATGTTTTTTTATCTGAAATACAAAAATTTTTGGCTCACTCGCTGCGCTCGCTCGCCAAAATTTATCAAAATTTATTACATTAAATTTTATATCACCCTCAAAAAGACCCATTTTAAGTGCTTGAAATAGCATATGGGGGTGTGTACAGTTCTGGTCAAGGTGAAGATTTAGCTTTTAATGTTTTGCGCGATATTCACTAAAGAAACCACTTTGTGGGATGTCAAAGAGTATGCAATTCTAAGGGGTATCAAAAGTTTATTTGATGAAAATCAGTTTTGAAATGGCTGAGATATCCAAAAACAAGGTGAAACAAAGAGATCCTAATAAAAGGCGTGGCCTGTCGCCTTTTATCATTATCACTTTTTTTGCAGCCATCTGAAAACCAATTTTCATCAAATAAACGTTGAATCCTTCTTAAAATTACATGCTCTTTCATATTTCATAAGAGGTTTCTCATTATCTCATTTAGGAATGTTCAAAACATGAATTTCCACCTCAACCAGTACTGTACAGTCCCTTTAAAGTCCATACCGGGATGGGGTTGGGTTTGAACACTAATTTTTCAGAAATTAGGGGCGTAATTTTCGCCCTTGCCCCGGGCGCCGTTTTCCCTATAGATACGCCACTGGTGTTGGTTCTAGTGTTGGAAGTTGCTTTGAACAGCTCAGTTTCCTGTCATTGACAAACTCTTCCGTGTCAGCTATTTCGCCCCGTGGTTATTACATTCTGCCCCCGAAATGTCTTCTTCCTCCCATGCCTCCGGACCAACACACAAACAAACAAGAAACAATAACTAAAGAACAAAATGGATGGACCTATATGCTCCTGGCACATGTAGCTTCAGGATATCAAACAATGACAAACATTTTGGTTTATTTATTAGATTCAGTTAATTATTTGTTTCAAAAAGGTATAATAAAGATTAGATGATTATTTTTTTAAGACTGATTATGCGTCAATTGTATTAGGCCTCCTGTTTTTAATCTATATATTCATGCATGTATATGTACGCATGTACTATATTGTGAGTTGATCTGGCAAGACTGTCGTGAGGTTTACTATAACACGTTCCTCTCTTTCTTACTATTTCTGTCTCTCTTTTCATTATCCCTGTTTTCCACGAGCATCATGATGGACACCCTTCTTTCATTGCATTAACGCAGGCCTATTGTATTATATCATCAGTTGCCAAAGGGTCAAGCTTATAACTTTACATTAGCAACTGTTCTGTATGGTAATTTTATGCCACATACACATGTCATGTAGGTCGTACCTGACTGTAATTATGTCACAGATGCATGTATTATGTGTAATGAAAATTGTTGAAATTTGAGAAACTAGCTAAAGTGAGTATCATAAATGTATATATTATGTTTGATTATATTGCTAAAGAAACAAATGTAAATGATGCTATATATATATATATATATATATATATATATATATATATATATATACAGAGAATAAATCAAATCAAATCAAATAAATCACAGTGCCGAGTCTACATTATAATTATTTCATACTGATCTCCTCTTTGACGACTTTCAAAAACTGTAGGCCCCCTATTCCATATTGGTCAGTGGCGAAACTATTGCAGTCGAGAAGAAACATTGATATAGGCCTAACATTTTTTTTTTTCTTTTTCTCGTTGAAATTCTCGTTGAAATTTTCTCGTTGAAATTCCACGCTATATGCCCGAGCTCGACCTATAATATTGAGCTCTATGGCGTTACGTCATGCACTGTCACTCAAAATAGCACGCGGGGAAGTCCCATTTGTCCTGCAAGCGCTCCCTCTTTGTACGACTGAAGATTTGTCTAAATTGCATCATTGGAAAATCACTTTTTCGAGAATAGTATTGAAGATACACAACCTACCCATTCGGTACGTTCAATACAAGTTCTTATTCCACCATATTTTATTAGTGGTATAGATATTGAATACTGTATCGTTACACCGCCTGATATTAACGTGGTGCGATTGCCCAATGGCAATGGCAGTAATGCCAATACAATGGTAATGCAATCGTAGCACTCAGCCACAGCTAGCTAGAGTACAGACCACAGACTCACAGTACGTACACTACTGCACTGTAGAGTGAGTGTAGCTAGCTGTAGAAATCCTATGTAGTTTACAAAGTTAGTGTAGACATCTCTTATATAGTCTAATGACAGTGATAGGTAGGCTGACGCTACATGCAGCAAAGGCTATGTATTTTACTCCACTTCTCTCTCCAGCCAATTCCAATGCTTTCTTTGCCTTTACTAAACCTGTCCAAGCTGAACTGTGGCCGTGGCCTAGCTGTGAAGTGGGTGAACATCCGTCACTTTGTCTTTGACTTTGGGCTAGACATTACTAATTAGTACTTATAGTAGACATCTAAGTAGTAGGTTGCCTATTGAGTAATAATAGTAAGGATACTTTATGGATGATTCTGAATGCAGGCTTTTTAAGCCTCACATTCCTTCAAATCTGGATTTGGTCCTTCTTGAAAGTATTAAATTAAGCTGGGTCATGGCTATGGGTTGACCAAAAGATCGGTCTGTATCTGGTCGTCGGGGAAATGTTCCACGGAGACTGTGTCTGGCTTCACGGATCCCCTCATAATGTCTACGGAGGAGAGCGATAACGTCAAAAAAATAAAAGACTCCTCCGGACAGATGGATCTTTCTGTCTCGGTCATGGGTCATGGCCAGGTGGGGTGGTGTCAATCATTATCATGATTATCTTCTTTTTCTTTGACTTCCTCCGGTCCTGGAGAACTGCAGTTGATTCACCGAAAAAAAGAAATGCAAACAGAGAGAAACTGTGACCAGAAATGAATTGAATATAATTACCTCCGCCAAGGAAGGAGGTTACAGTAAGTGATCATCGGCATTGCCATTGGTTTGTCTGTTTGCAAAATAACTCAAAAAGTTGTGTATTTATAGTCTAGATTAAAATGAAACTGACCTAAATAGTTGATATTGACACAAAGAACACCTCATTCAGTTTTGGTAATGATCTAGGAATTTTTATGGATTTTTGAAGGATTTTTCATCTTTTGGCATCAACGAACTTGGGGTTCATGCTGCGCGTACTGGAGGTTTACTAAAAGCGCGTGCTCTGCTTGGGCAGCAAGGCCCCATGCAATGACGTAAACAAAAGGCTTTGGGAAATTGCATACGTGTATTAAGGGTAGAAATGAGTTGGCTTGGCGGAGGTCTGTGCTCTCCGAGTGATTTTCTAGTTTAATTTAGGCCCTACTAGTGGAAAAATGAGCAAAGAAAATGGGATTCCATAGGGATTTGAACCAGAGGCCTCAGGATTACTAGCCTGGTGCTTTACCAACTGAGATATAGAAAGCCCTAGTACAGTGTTCCTCCCAGAAACCCTTAATTCTCAATGCTTGTGTGGTCAGAAGCTATAGCAGTGTGTGTGTGTATACACATGTGTGTGTGTGTGTGTGTGTGTGTGTGTGTGACACACACACACACTGACTTTTAAAAAACATGACATATTTACAGCATGACCAGAAATTAATATAATTTATTAGTGGGAAAATGAGCAAAGAAAATTGGATTCCATCACTTACTACCTGTAGTAGTGTATAACATTTGAAGAAACTCTGGCACATTTCAAAGTGGCCTACGGTAATCATGCAATGGTACTACCTTTTTTTACTAATATCTCTCCACTCCATATTTGATAAGTGTATAGAGATCGGGATATCACCTAGCTATCACCATGCTGGCCCAACCAGATGCCATGCAAAAGCAAGGCGTCCCACCGTGCAGCATCATGACTTCTGTACAGCAACACTCCAACAGGGCTGTGTATAGTTATCACCACACATGCTTCATGCACTGACAAAATGAACCAAAGTGAATTGAGTGGTGACGTACAAATTGTAAACCACAATAGTAACTTCAAAATCACGTACCTTTCAAATTGGATCAACTGCAGAACACTACACTAGTTCCTCCACTATAATCATATCTGTTTAAGTGAATCCTACACTACAGTCTCTACACCCAAGACCCACATTATTTTAGTACATGTATGTAATGGGGAAAATGTAATATGTACTCTTTTTGTTAGTGTACAACATGCATGATATACAGTATGAGAGTCTGAAGTCTGCAGTTGTCCATTATTACTGTATCAACTTGAATCAAAAGTAAAAAACTGAGGATACAGAAAGGTAAAAGGTAACTTGACAACAATGATGGGAACCCTAAGCCTAAGGCTGGGTTCACATTGGAAATATACGGTATTCGCTATTCGCTATTTGCTGTTCGCTATATGCTATACTGGCATGGCGGGTCACATAAGGTAGCGTGCGTGTCCTACTAATATTCTTTTGTTGCTTATCTGAAAGTTAATTTATGTAAAAAAAAAAAGAAAAGGAAACTTTTTTTTTCAACATAACTTATTGATATTCAAAAAAAATAAACTTGTTTTGGACTAACTCAAAGCAGAGAAATCACCTCTGCAAATTATTTGAACTTCTAAATACAACTTTTAATGATTTCTTTAAAATGGGGTTAGTTCAGCCAGTGGATCGAGATGGGGTTATTTGAGCCATATGATTTTACAAACTAAAAACTTTTTTTTTGGGGGGGGGGGAAGGGGGAATGTGATTTGAAATACTGTAGTTATGTTTTCAAATATTTATTTAACATATCAAACATGTATCACCCTAATTGATTCTATCGGTTATTCCTATTTTTTGCTTTGATGTCGTCATTTTTTTATGGTGGGGTAGCTTAATTCTACTGTCCCATCCCAGCTCTGCGAACTTTATAGCAAAAATGAAATAATAAAGAAATCATTTTATAAACAATATTTTCTTGGATTAAATCTATTTCCACATTATTTTCAACTTATTATAAGAATAATTGAGTGATTAATTCAATATTCCAATAAAATGAGTACCAAGAAATACTATAATTTGTAACTTACCATATTCAATCAAAGCACACATTCAGAACACCAGCTGCCACACCCGAACAGGATGGTATACGCTGCACGAAAATCGAACAAGCACGATTCCCACTATACTATACTATACTGTAGGGTACTATACGCAGCTATACGGCATTTTCGAATAGTGCCCTCTTATGTGACCCGGGCCCAGTTTTATGAAGAGTTAAAATTGATTTTATAGTTGATTTCAACTGTAAGTCTATGGCAGCCTGTGTGGTAAGGAAATTTAAAATCGATTTTATCTTTTGATAAAACGGGGCCCAGGTATTAGGAAATCCTGTTGTTCGATTCAAGCTATTCGCGTGCCCTCGAAAACATGCACCGTATACCCGAATAGTGTACTCCTATGTGAACCCAGCCTAATGGTTCAGTGAGTCTTTACACTCCTGTCAATTAATCAGACTCCATGATTCAGGACATAGTTTGTTCACTGTTCAACCTTCTCTTTGCTGATTTGAATGTACTCATTTCTGCATACTAGTCAATGTACCCGTGGAGTGCCAGAAATCCTCTATGGGTCTACGGAGGTCAAATAACTGTTTGCGCTACTCCTTGGTCCGATCTTGGCCAAACTTGCTCATCTTGTTATTTATATTTGGTTTTTGAATAAAATTGAATTGAATTTAATTGGATTAAACTATTAAATAAAAATCACCTATGATGACCCATGATGATGAACTTGCTTGAAGCATAAGTAGGCGTACACCTGGGAATCCCCATATAAGTAGGCCCAGTGCCGTATATAGCACCTTCTATCGGGTGTCTGATTATATTTTGGGGGGAATCCCCATATAAGTAGGCCTACATAGCACCCTCTATCGGGTGTCTGATGGCAGCTGACGAAAATTAGAAGTTATTTGACCTTTGACCCCAGTCACCTTGACCTTTCTAAAAATGAACCCCGCAACGGCAATTTCGCGGTTAACCTGCATCCACCCACTAAGTTTGATGGAGATCGGACCAAGGACCTGGGAGGAGTAGAGGAACAAACAGACAGACAAACAGACAAACATTGCTCAAATTATAGTATGATTTACAGACTCCTCTCAGTTTCACAAAGAATTGTTTTTTTTTTCAAATTCACACACTAATTATTAGGCTCGCACCTGTTAAAGTAACCAGTTTGTAGTAATAATGTGATGTATTTTGATAAAACTGGGAACATGTTTATTAACTTTTATTATGAAAGGATTATCACAGTTGCAACAGACAGTTTCAATGACACAATCTTGATTTTTTTTTTTTTATTTCCAATCTTTACCCTGGGGTCAAATGTCAAAAGTTATTACTGTACACAATTGTAGATCACTTAAGAAGGACTATTAATTAGAAAGAACTAGACACAGTTGATAGATGGCAGGATAATTTACCTTGTAGTACTTGTGTGGTCTTATGGACGTTTGGAGCTAGAAGCTTGCTGCCTCAGAGATCAGGGGGTTGTTTCATGAAGATGCACTTCAGTTTAAGTTTGCATTTAATTGACTGAAATTTGAATAGAATGCACTTCATAATATGCAAGGATGGCCATCACTGCCCATATCAAATTGGAAAATTCCCCTTGTTCATAAATACAAATGGTACCATTTGCGAGGCACAGGCCAAACAAAGGGCCATGAATGTCTGGCCACCCATATACCAAGTTGACTTTAGGTCAAACTTAATAGTCTTTGCAAAATACCCCTCTGATAGCGTAAGTTGAGCTGAAATAATCACCAAAATTTCAGTGGTTACATACAACCTTTGCAGATGACTTCGATTGCAAGTTGGTCATATAAGTCAATCAGTTTTGATCGCTCTTAACCCGTTGAGGACGGACTGATTTTGCTACAACACGCATTTTCCATAGACACCTGCCCGAGTATACTCGGGACTCGTCCTCAACGGGTTAAAGGAAATGAGCAAAGGAGTGTCTGTTGACATATCATTATGTAAAAGTTCTTGTTCACATCTGATACAAAACGTCCCATAATTTTGATATTTAACCCGTATTATTTACTTGTCTTTTCATAGTTCTTTTCAGATTTTGACCACGGTGACTACAACTTCCTTGTGCCAACTGTGTGTATTCAACAGAAATAGAGCTTGGTGTCATCTACTGATTTCCACAAGACATTGATTGAAGCTGCACGGGCTGCAGTTCTGGTGGGCATAAGTTGGATCGTTTCATGCCAGAAACTCGTATGATGCAAGCAAGTCTGTCACGAGGCTACGTATCAGGAGTAACTGTTATCTTTTCTGCAAGAGGTTTCTTGAGCTCCCTGCATTCGGGACCCAGTGGCGGTCACCATGTTGGTTCTGAAGCCACCGGAGCTCCAGTGCCAGCGAAGCTTCAGTTGTTGAATCACAAGCACAGTGGCTACACAATCAAAGTAATTTCCAACAATAATACAGTAAGTACAGTTTCACTTCCTCTCTTACTATTACAGTGGACTTCCGTTGCGAGGAAGTCTTCCGGACCGGCAGTTTCCTTTTGTTATTAAAAATCAAAATTTCGTTATAACCGAACAAATAATAAAGATACATGAGCAGGTAATGTTGTTGCCTGAATTTGATTTACTTCGTTGTAACCGGAATTTCGTTATAACTGTGTTAATTGTAACGGGAGTGCACTGCATCAATGAATCATATCATGCTCTCGGTATAATGAGCATGACCCCTGGCATTCTTAAATACGGATACCTAGAAACAGATATGAATGGGCTACACTCAAATAGAATACCATCAGTGGCTTTGACAAATCGGATTTAAAAGAAACAAAATAATCTTGTTCTACCAGCAACTTGATCACATGATTCATGATGAAGAAAGTAGAGCAACATTCTCTTCTCTCGCTCAGACCAGTCTCATTTTTTTTTTTTCACAGAAATTGTGATGAGAACTTGGACTTCACAATGTTATCGATGCTCATGACACCATAGATACTAGTTTCATATTGTGGCCATCATGATATTGTATGAGTTTTGCTATTTTTATAGTTCACATTGCAGTAACTCCACATGACCTTGTGAACATGGGGACATGATAAAAAATCCTGCTAATATTCATCTATAAAGTTTCTGTGTCCTATTTCCAACCCAGAAAATTAGATTCCTTTCATAGGCTGGTATATCATAGAGGTAGGTAAATCAAGCCTTTTCTTTTAATGAAATAATGAAACCGGGAACTTCTTTAAGATGGAGGGGATTCTCTATAATAAAAGAAAGTGTATTCTTGAGTGACATGGGTTTAATCTTTTCATTTCTTGAAAAAAAAAAACCACTCTGAGGTCTCTATACCACCAGAATTTGTATACAATGTTTGGAGGCATAATTTTTCAACCACGCAAAAATGTGTGATGTTTGCAAAAGTTATCTATGACCTTTAAAGTGAGATGGTTTTCATGAATTGTGCACTTCCTGAGGCTGTCATTCATCAATTTTGCAATGGAACCCATGTGGACTACATGTATGCGCTTCACTGTTGCATAAAGCTCAAAGCATAGGATCTCGTTGGTATATTTCTGTGTAACTGATTGACAAATTGCCCTACATCAATGTAATTTTTTTTTTTTCTGTGTTTTCGGCATCTCTGTGAATGATTGGTAAACTTAATCTTTGCTGAGGCAATGCCAAAGCTGACTTGTATGATCTCACTCTGCAGCTTTTTCACAATACCCTGTGCCAATGTACCATGGTACTGAGTATTTGCTGTCAGGATATTGTGCAATCAAGCTATCATAAACCAAGAGCATAACCATTATTACATCACCATTTTGGGCTAATCTGTAATGTTGGACAAAATGACAGGTTTCACAACCAGCCGTGGTTTACTGTTGTGACTCTGATTCTGACTTAAGTCCAGCAATTTATCAAACCAATGCAGTCATCTTTCTGGGTTTCACAGCAACAAATTAGTGAGAAAAGACAGAAAATTCATGATGCAGCATCAACTTTTATCGCATCATCTACAGATATTTTGAAACATTTACTAACAAATGTTTAACTTGCAATATGTTTTTGACAATTTCTCTCATTCAGTGGTGAGATGCCTAAATGGTATAACACCCTGCTGCTTTGGTCAATGGTTGCTACTATTGTAATAACAGTGCTTAAATCAAGACAGGGAACTTTTTTTTTTTTTTCTGTACTCTGATAATCCTTAGATAGATTCATTCAAGCTCACATTGGCATATCCAGGAGATTTTTGTAATATGATATGTGTGAAGTGGGATGCCCATTTCATCTTCCAAAATCTGAATTGCGTCCATACCTGTACGTCTGGCATGCTGTATACTTTATGTACTGAGAAACTGCATAGGTACCTAATTTGGAAGTCATCTTCACTGTAGCAAGGTGGAGTGATCTCAAAAAAAGATTAATTTATGCCACCATAGAGGAGACAAAATTTTAAATGTATTTATAGAATTAAAACTTTTGACATACAATAGCTAACAAAGTTGCTGTTTTAGAGATCATAGTCGTATAGAATTTGGTGATTATTCTTTGTTTGTTTGTGTGTTTTTCCTTCCTGTGTTCATCTTACCACTTTTTGAATGAAGCCCCAGCTTCCACCATTGATTGATGCTGATTTAAGTGGAATATCAGTTCTGAGTCACACAGCCGAGGAGTTCACATTCGTGCTTGACGAAGATGGCAGCCAAAATACCATGACATTCAGCAACATTGCTGATGGAAAACAGTTCAAGGCAATATTTGCAGCTGTCAATGTCCAGAAACTTCCCAAAATGACAAGTGAGTTTCGTGTGTACATACACCATGATACTAATGCTTTGGGTTGACAGTGAGAGTTGTTGTGGTTGTGACAGCGATTGGTCTGCAAAATACTTCACAAACTACTCTTTCTTTCAGAAAAGATATCAACAGCTGTAACCAAGGCTACAGTTCTTGACCAGTTCTCTCTCCAGTTTGGGCTGAAGGGGGGTATTTAGATCAGATTCATATTTATCAGATACTCTCCGTAAAAAAGGTGTAACTACTGTAGAACACCACACAATATCAAAATGATACCATACAATGACAAAACAAAAAAGTGAGAAAGTAGGGGAAGGTACACAAGACAAGGTTTTTTATATGGTGGCCTATTCCCTTAGCAAAAACAACGCTATCCCAATGCCAATACAATTTACAACACGTGTCAGCACCCAAAATAAAACACTGCCTGACTTTTTCGAGATTCAATGATGGACTCACTAGATTTAGCATCATGTGAGGCATGATATGCACCAATTGCAAGCCCTTGGAAAAAAAAAAAGAAAAAAAAAAGTTTACAAATATCTCAGAGATGTTGATCTAGTTTTGGGAGCCTGACAGGTATACCATGATTTTCTGGTGTCATAGGCAGTTCTTTTAATATTTTTTTGCAGTACTTTGATAAATATGTGAAGACCATGTAATGATACTATGCATTTTTGTTTTGTAGGCAAGCGCAACACAACTGCAATGGCTGCAAGGTTTCCCGCCATGGATCTAGGCAGTGGTACGGGAGGGGCAGTCAAGAAGAATCCGCAACAAGTGGCAGTAAATGGCACCGAATCCGATTTGGATGTCCGTGAGTCAGAAGTTCTTCTGAGTGTTTGTCTCATCTCGTATGCAGGGTTCTCGCCAGGAATTTCTTCACGCTTGTCGGCATTTATGCGCGCTTTTCTGGGGGTGGGTACGGGAGGGGGGTTCCCCCTCCCGCGCGAAGCGCGGAAACCGTCGCTTATGCTCAATACAACACAGATAAATCGCCGCTAAAATGCCACTAAATGCGACATTTTCACGGAGATGTAATGAACGTTGTGAGGGGCATATTCTCACAGAAACAATGCAGAAACTCCATACCTTTTGTTAGCGGCAGTTCCTAAATAACAAATGAAAGAGAAGTAGGTGCCGATGGTGGAGGTTCCGATTTCTTTTAGGCCTTTCCTGTTTCACTGTTGCAATAATTAGCCGCCTCTGCATCGCAACAACGCGCGCCGTGTTGCTTTCTCGCCGTCTGCTCGACCACGTGGTAGGCCTATTGCATGCAGATGCGCGAGAAGCGATCGAGAACTTTCGGGACATCGTTGCACTTTCCTTTCTGGGTATACTGCGGTAGTTTGGCCGTGACATCAAAGAGATATCATACAATTTTAAATGTAATGATGGTCATTATTCCGAAGGTTTGTTTAATCATAAAATGAAACGATTCATTACTGAGTACTTCGAAGGTTTGTAATCGAAAGCAACAACAACACCAAAGGTCGGTACTACAGATGAATGTTCAAAATAAAACTGATTTCGTTCGAAGATTAGCAAGCATTTTTTCTTTATTATTTTCCGATCAACGAACCTTCAGAAAGGAATCTATCATCGTTATTGAAACCTTCAGAATAAGAAAACACCGTTTTGGGGCCGTTGTTGTATTCCGAAATTATACTGGCAGAACATTCGAAATAACAAAACTGATTTCGTTTGGATATAAACGAATATTTTCTCCTTTATAATTTTTCTATTAACGATCATTCAGAATTAAGAATGTAGAGTATTATTTTGCCATTATTCTTTCGGAGTAACGAACCCTAAGGGTAAGAAAACTATAACCGTTTTCATTTCTTCTTTATCGTTTTCCGATTAACGATCGTTCAGAATTAAGAATCTAAAGTGTTATCGTTATTCTTTCGCAGTAACGAACCTTCAGAGTAAAAGAAAACTAGCAGTTTTGGGGCCGTCGTTTTATTCTGAAATTTCACTGACGGAAACGTTCGAAATAACAAAACTGATTTCGTTGTGAAATGAACGGACATTTTTAAAAATCATTTTTGGATTAACGAACCTTCAGAATAAGGAATATATATAGCATTATTTTATCATTAATCTGTCGGAGTAACGAACCCTAAGAGTAAGAAAAGTGCAACTGTTTTTTGGGGCAGTTGTTTTCTTCCAAATTTCACTGGCAAAACGTTCGAAATGACGCACTGATTTCGTTTTGAAATTTACGGACATTTTTCTTTATTCAATTTTCGGTTAACGAACCTTCAGAATAAAGAATCTACAATTTATTATTTCATCATAACTACTTCTGTCGGAATAACAGACCCTTAGAGTACGAAAACACGCTGTTTTGTGCCGTCGTTTTATTCCGAAATTTCACTGGCAGAACGTTCGAAATAACAAAACTGATTTCGTCGTGAAATGAACGGACATTTTTTCTTAATCATTTTTGGATTAACGAACCTTCAGAATAAAGAATCTATAGCATCATTTTATCATTAATCTGTCGGAGTAACGAAAAAAAAAAATGAACCTTGGTGGCGATAACTGATGCTGGTGTAGAGAAAAACAAAGACAGCTCGCTCAAAAGATGCTTCCTTCTTTCAGTTTATTTTCTCCCCAGTCATTCCCATCGTTCTCCTTCCATGAACCCCTGCCATGCACGGACGATGAACAAAACAAAATGTTACCGACGCTGCAATGAAAAAAAAAGAAGAAAGAAACACGTCCTCGAAGCAAATTATCTACACTTTTCCACTTGAAAAAATTGATGTTCGTAATGAAGAATAAAACAAAAAGCACGACCTCAAGCAGTGGGGAAACTTGATATCATGGCTTGTGGAAATTTCCATGAAATTTCCACGAAAGCCAGGTGTCAGATAAAGAATGTCGCGCGTACTGCCACCTTGCTTCAGTGGTCGTAAACAGCGTGTACATAGCATGTAAACCAACTGGGAATATTGATGAATGATCATCCATTTATTTTCTGCCCATGAAGGCCCCCTAACCCACCTTTTAACAAACCAACCCAGAAGCACGTGGAGCATTACGTACGTTGAACTTGAAAGACCATCATGACAGAATTACTATAAATTTCGGCCCGGAGAAGGAAAATGGAATATTCACGAATGACGTTTACAAATCCATGGAAATTGAAAAGGCTAAAATGGAACGCATGGCTTTTTAGATTAAAAAAAAAAAGAAAGATAACCCACTGAAACTACCAAAACCTAAATAACAATTTGCATTTGCTTACTCCATCGCACGTTCTTTTTTCTTTTCTTTTTTAACGAAAAATGGAGTTAATTTTCTCTCTGCGGCAATGCTTTGAACGCATCTAATTTTGCGTCATTGCCGATGGCCAGCTTCCTAAAGAATTGATACGAATCCTTTCAAATATACGAAACAAAGTCTAAAAATCCTGGATCCTGGCGGTGAATTTCGATGGTATTATAAATCCTGCTCACTATCAAAATTTAATCATCTGTTCCTTGCGCCATTTCACCAACCAACTGTAACTGTTCCTGAAAATTTCATCCTAATCTGTTCCCAAATTTTGACTTATTTTGCGAATAGAGAGACAGACAGGCAGACAAACTAACAAACAAACCAAAGCAGCCAAAAAAAAAAAAATACAACCTTTGGCGGAGGGGGGCATGCATTTCATATCGTTTGTTTTTGCGTAACCCGACAACAAGCGTGACAACAAGCGAGCACGTGTCAGCGTTCCTCAGCCTCCCTCGGCCTCCGACCCTCTCTTTCCGTCCTCTCTCTCCCTCTCACAATACACTGTACCGTTGTACACGCAGGCGGATGTAAGTGGCCGGCTGGTTGCTTGTGCATGTGTGTGTGGATCCCAAATCAGAGCGCATGTGAGTGAGCAAGTACGGTGTGTGATGTGGTGTGTATCATCAATCGGCTAGTACGTCGCTCTGTTGAGCCGCGTTGTTGTGATCGGTGCGGTGACTGCGTAGATAATTTCTTGCGCTTGTTTAAGTGTGTAAACTGCTGCTGCTTTCAACATCCAGCTTCTTTTCTAGCCAGATAATAAAGACTGAAAAAGGCGAGAAATTGGTCCGAACTTGGCTCGTCAAGCAAGTTACCCTTGTCGGCAAGTTCACGCGTGGTGTTACCCTTGTCGGCAAGTTTTACCCTTGTCGGCAATTGCTTCTTCAAACCGCACGCTTGTCGGGGCCGACAAGGGTGATATACGCTGGCGAGATCCCTGGTATGAAGTGACAATAGAAAAACAGATATTTGTTTTCCAGGGTAACACTGTTCCATTTTCCATCAATTGTTGGTTAGCCTAGTACGTTGTCAGCATAGAATTTGTGAAGAAGAAAACTACTTAACAAAATGACTGATGTATATAAAATGATTCTTACTGTTCAAAATTATGTTCTTGAAAGAAATTAATTCATTAGGCAATAAAGTAACACTGCTGTTATATCGCATGTTGTTTCTGGTTTATGATTCTCAGGTAGACTTATTACGGTGTCTGACACACTTAGAAATGCACTTCAGAAACGTGATTACAAAACAAGTACCTCTGTATGTTTTCTCCAAATGACAGACACCTTAGTGGACCTCCTGAAGTCATCCATTTCAGATGGAGATGTGCCGAATGCCAAGCTGTATGCCGGTCAACTGGCCATGCTCAACCCAAAACTCAGCATCATCGTGGAAAACACCGGACCTCTTCAGTCCCAGACCGACAACATCTCGTGAGCTCATTTCTCTTTCGTTTTCTTTCTCTGTGAAAATATGAGCAATTCCTGCAATTCACAAATTGTAAGTATACCTTTGACATTTAATAGCAAATGCCTCATATTGCTGGCTTCACACATTGACAGTTCATCAAATAGCTCTTTTGTTTTTCAACATCATAGTATTCCTCTTTTCCAGGAAAGTTTATCCATCCGTGCTTGAATATTATATCCCACTGCAGGCTTGTGTGTGGATAGCCATCTTGCATGTAAGCATCATCTTAAGAATAGATGATTGTTGCATTTAGTTACAATGCTGATGCCTAAAAAAAACAAATGTGATATTTGCCTTTATGTTACGCAAGGGAAAGACACACTAAAAAAAAACCATACAAACAAACTCCAAATCATCATTAAGTGATGAGAAGTTGGTTGGATATGTCCGAAGGATCCCATGCTATTGAACTGTAAACGTAAATCAATTGTTGCGCTATATCATGACTCCTTCACTAGCAGAATCTTTGTCAATAGGGCATGTGTGGCTCATCAACTTCTGCTTGACATCACAATGATACGTTTGAAATCCAATTTTGATGTTATTTATTCAGTGAGATGTCATAATGTTTTTGAATAAGATCCTACCACAGATTCCATGACGTAATACTGTGTTTTATACGAATGTATTGACATGAACCTGAATATCTGATATCTCACGTTTTTGTCCTTTTTTTTTCCAAACCAAGGTTAGAATAGTCATAGTGGTTTGACTGTGGTATTTAGAGATTCTGAAAACTTTCTTAACCTGTTTATGGAACAGATGAATTTTTGCAAATCATGTATGCATTTTACACTTTTTAGCTCACCTGAGCCAAAGGCTCAAGTGAGCTATTGCGATCGCCCTTCATCCGGCGTGCGTCGTGCGTCGTGCGCCAGGACCAATTTTCATCAAACTTGGCAGGTAGCATCCCTAGGGGGTTAGGAACTCAATTTGTTACAATGGGCACCATGCCCGACCCAGGGGGCCCCCAGGGGGGCCCAAACCCCCCAAAAATTAAGGAATCTGTAAAAATATTCTTCTCTAGAACCAGAAGTGATGGAGCTAAGTTAATACTATGAGTTAGTACATTGATGACTGTAGTTTCAAGTTTGTTCATGGCAGGATCAGGGGTGCCCCCCCCCCCCCCCTTGGGACACAGGGGAGGGGTTCTAATGGGGCCTAAATTGTACATTTTCATATTCTTCTTGAGAACCCCATGACCCATTTTCACCAAACTTGGCAGGTAGCATCCCTAGGGGGTTAGGAACTCAATTTGTTAAAATGGGCACCATGCCCGACCAAGGGGGCCCCCAGGGGGACAAAACCCCCCAAAATTAAGGAATCTTTAAAAATGTTCTTTTCTAGAACCAGAAGTGATGGAGCTAAGTTAATACTATGAGTTAGTACATTGATGACTGTAGTTTCAAGTTTGTTCATGGCAGAATCAGGGGTGCCCCCCTTGAGACCCAGGGGAGGGGGGTGAGGAGGGGTCCTAATGGGGCCTAAATTGTACATTTTTATGCCTCCGCCACGAAGTGGTGCCGGAGGCATTATGTTTTCGGGTTGTCCGTCCGTCCGTACGTCCGTCCGTCCGTCCGTCCGTACGTCCGTCCGTCCGTCCGCTTTCGTTTACGCGATAACTTGAGTAATATCAATTGGAATTTTACCAAACTTGATCCAAGTATGAAGTATGATGGGGCAATTATTTGATTAGATTTTGGGTGAAATCGGCTGAAGGTCAAAGGTCAAAGGTCAAGGTCAAATCATGAAATTGTATCCGTTTACGCGATAACTCAAGACTGGATGGAGCAAATTTCACCAAACTTTGTAGGAGGATGATGTATGATATGACAATTACTTGATTAGTTTTTCAGGGAAATCGGACAGAGGTCAAAGGTCAAAGATCAAGGTCAAATCCTAAAATTTATCTGTTTACGTGATAACTCAAAACTGGATGAACTAGCTTTCACGAAACTTGGTCCAAGGATGATGTATGATGGGACAATTAGTTGAGTAGATTTTAGTGACATTGGCAAGAGGTCAAAGGTCAAAAGGTCAAGGTCAAATGCTACAAATGTTGCAATTTCCGCCATATCTATGCAATGCCCGAAGGTATTTTCTTGAAACTTGGTGTGAACATGTACTGCTGCGTAAAGATTCTCCAGAGAGAGTTTCATGTCGTAAGGTCAAAGGTCAAAAGGTCAAAGGTTAGGTGAAAATGTTGCAATATCACTTTTCTCGCAAATGGTTCAATGTATCTTCGTGGAACTTGGTACACACGCATGTACTGATTGGCAGGGATTATCTAGGGAATTTAGGGGTCATGGGTCAATAGTCAGGGGTCAAAGGTCAAGGTCAACTCTCAAAATTTTACTATTTCCCTCATATACTAGTATATGCAATGCTTGCATTATTAGTTTCAAAACTTAATACATGCATTACCTAATGGAGATTCTCTGGGAAATTTCCAGCCAGAAGGTCAAAGGTTAAGGGTCAAAGGCCAGGTTTCAATGCCCCCCCCCCCCCCCAAAAAAAAAAAAAATAAAATAAATAAATAAAATAAAATAAAATAAAATAGAATTTAAAAAAAAAATCTATTTTGTACCGTCATTACACTCTTTCTTCATACCTTGGAAATTAATCAATGCATAAACTTATAAAAAGGTCTGTCAGAATTCAAGTAAAAATTCTCAATTCCCCAAATATGTGTACCTGCACTCTTAGAAAATTATAGCAAACCCAGTTCAAGACATTTCTGACAAACCTGTCATTTCATTATTTTGCCAGTTATGTGAAACTGTCATGGATCACACATTGTGAAGACATTGTACTATACGCCTATTGGGAGAATCATGCATTATGGCGGAGGCATCAGTCGCCATAGCGACATTTCTAGTTATCTTCTTCTTTAGAACCCCATGACCCATTTTCACCAAACTTGGCAGGTAGCATCCCTAAGGGGTTAGGATCTCAATTTGTTAAAATAGGTACCATGCCCCACCCAGGGGGCCCCCAGGGGGGCCCAAACCCCCAAAATGAAGGAATCTTTAAAAATCTTCTCTAGAATCAGAAGTTATAGAGCTAAGATAATACTATGAGTGAGTACATTAATGACTGTAGTTTTGAGTTTGTTCATAGGAGATCCAGGGGTGCCCCTCTTGGGGGCAGGGGTGGGGGGGGGGGGGGGGTGGTTGGGAAGGTCCAAATGGGGGCCTGAATTGTACATTTTCATCTTCTTCCTGAAAACCTCATGATGGATTTTCGTCAAACTTGGCAGGTAGCATCCCTAGGGGGTCAGTATCTAAATTTATCAAAATGGGCACCATGCCCCACCCAGAGGGCCCCAGGGGGCCCCAATCCCCAATAATTAAGTAATCTAAAAAAATTTGGGCCCTTATTGTACATTTTCATCTTCTACTTGAGAATGCCTGGTCAAATTTTGGTAGAGCTGTGAATAATTTAGATGAGTGACTGCGTGAAAGGTGAACTTGCGATACTCAGGTGAGCGCTAGACCCGCGGGTCTCTTGTTTCTCATGTTTTCGATAGTCCACTTTGTGAGTAGTGCATATACATGTGCATTTCAGGGACCACATCTCTAGTAGGTTGCTGCAAGTATTTTATTTATCAACTTAACACTAATAGACCTTAATAGTAAAATTATGGCTGTATGCATGATTGTTTGTTTCTTGACAGCATCCAAATTCAAGTCGAAGACAAGCATTCGCCCAGAATGAAGCTGCGGATGTCCGTCTCACCAAATATTACTATAGCTGGTTTGAAGAAAGAGGTAGGCTGCTTGTAATAAATCTAGAGCCAATTAAACATCTTTTTACACCAACAAAATTATCTTTCTTACTTTTAATATACATCACTCTGTAGTTGCACTCTCTCATATTTTTTTTTCAAGCATATCTTCTTTCTCTTTTTTTTCATGTAGATATCTTTATTCTTTTTTGGATAAAATGTTTCAGATGTGAGCCTTGTTTTTGTATGTTAATGACATGAGGTCCAACATCATCTCTTCTTTGTTCAGTATTTGAAAGTCATATGAAAAAGCAATTACATATTTGCAAATCAACAGCAACTAGAAGAAGTTGTTATGTGTATATTGTACTAGTTCAGCATTTTCATTAATGGCATGTGGCATTAAAGTATTCTCTCCTGTTTTGAATCGGCAGATACTGCTGAAGTACGATGTCCCAACCAAAGTCCAGAACTGGATAGTCGGAAAGAAGCTCGTGAAGGATTCCGAGACCTTGGCATCCCTCAACGTCACCACGTCGGGGGCGACGCTGTACCTCTACCTGACGTCCGCCGACAGGGCGAATATCACGAGGGAAGAGACGGAGATAGAGAAGCATGTTTTGATTGATCAGAGGGCCAGTCAGAAGCAAAAGCCACCTAATGGTACTCATCTTCGCTTAGCCTTTTTCTTTGTCTATCTGCGGTAGGAAATATGTAGACCTCTAGTGAATTTGAAAAAAGGCATGCAAAATCACTGGAGAAATCATATTTGACACAATGTACCATATGTCCCCCCGCCCCCCCCCCCCCAAAAAAAAAAAAAAAAGATGAATGAATGAATGAATGAATGAATGAATGAATGAATGAATGAATGAATGAATGAATGAATTGCAATGGTCCCCTCTACAATGATTACTTTAAAAATAGTGAATCAATCCAGATAGAATTTCAGGGAATGAAACTTATAACTCATTACCCACATCTTACAGAAAGCCCTATCTGATTTGCTTCAGTGGTCAAAGAGAAATGAGGATTTTTGTATGGCATGTCAGGAATCCCTTCCCTCCAAGTTCTGTCCATTGTGTTCACACATTATATGCAATTCCAAGAGCATCCAAGCACTAAACTTGGAAGAATCAGACCCATGACATGCTTTACAACTATCCACATTTTCTCTGTGACCACTTAACCAAGTTGGATGGGGTTTTCTGCAAAATATAGGTAAGATGTTTATGTTTAGACCCTGAAATAGCATTGAGACAGTTTTATCATATTTGAAGTTACCAATGTGAAAATCGGATTGTAATTTTTTTGGGGACATGCTGTACATGATACTCTAAAAGTAGAGATTTTTGCATGCATGAAACTTGTGCAAATTTCTTGAGGAGCCAAGATTCGTGAAAGTGAAATGCACGCGCAAGTGTTTGTTTGCACAATACTTTGAATGGTAGTGGTGATTTCATGGGGGAAGACAGCTCTCAACTCCAATTTGCAAAACTTTAATGCCGCAAATATTTCTGGTTTTACAGTAGCTTTTTCTTTGTGTCTGTGATACAAAATGTGTAAGTGAGTTTTTAGAAAGGTATGTCAACTTACACAAGAATTACAGACGCTACATGACATACATGATAGTGTACAGAAAGTTCAGTGTTTTCAAATTGGCAGTGAATTGTAAGGGAAAACAGAAAGAACATTTAGCCATAGAATTTTTGTCCCAACATGCCTTGTACGGCAAAACTATTGCTTGGATGAGTTAACAGCATATTATACCCACACATCTGGATTGTGCTGTTGTCTGTCGTCCCAACTAAGCATCGGCAACTGTGTTACTGACAAAGTGTGAATGGTTTGAAAAATCATGTGTTAAGGATTTTGACTGTGATTACATTGATTTTGTGTTTGTAACTTTTTGATTATTTTTTTTATTGTATTTGCTCTTTTTTTTTTCTTTCTTTTTTTTTTGTAATCTAGACAGGAGGACGCGATTGTCAAGAGACAGGGTCTTGCCCCCATCTCCAACGGGGACCATGCAGGCTGTGAGACCCAAACAGCCAGTGCTCACCTCCAACTCGCCAAGGAGGAGCCGAGAAAGGATCAGTGAACCATCAGCTCTCATAGTGGAGCCCCTCAGGAGGTCGTCTCCGGAGACTCAGGGAGAGAGGAGGCGTGAGAATGTACTCCCGGATGCCTTGGATGTGAGTCAGATTAGTCTACAAAGAGTCACCGCCAAGAATGACCGATGAAATTGTTTCCTTCAGTAAAAACAAACAAACAAGCAAACAAACAAAGAAACATCTGACCAATACCATTCCTCTCAATAAATTTTTTCAAAGCATCATCAAATCTTTGGTATGTTTATATACATTGTGTATATGTTTCAATGAATACAGAAAGAGAAAAAAGGTTTTGACCAGTATTCTCATCATTGTATTTATGTCATTTGAAAGAAAAAAAAAAAAGGATGTCTGTCTATTAATAGTAAATACCACAATAAAGGTGTGAGGGCATGTTACCCCAAGCATCAGACTGACGATGAAGAGGCGTAATAGGTCTCCAGACTGAGCAGTTGAAACAGATAGCCTCTCTCATGCCATTGATAATCATCATTTCTGAAAGTCACAGTTTTTTAACTTAGTGGTAGAAGTTTTATTATGATTGTGAAATAATGAAGTTATCAAATTGTCAAGTTTTTACATGTTTTATGAAGCTAATGATATTGGTTGCAACCTCACATATCATCAGCTGAGAACAAGAAGGGTGCTATCGCGTTCTGAGATTTGAGCATAAATAAAAACAAAACAATCAATTTTCATGAAATATATAAGTTCCTTTAATCAAAAGTGGGTATAGATTTATAAGCATTGTTCCACATGTAAGGCGAAAGTGGTTGTGATTTTTATCATTTGACTAAAAATGAAAATGATTTAAAATTGACACCATTATGTAGAGAAGATTGAGCTATACAACATGACACCAATAACTCAATACCCCCACCCCCTAAAAAAAAAGATAGATAAATAAAAAAAATAGATAAATCGATAAAGCCCTTTTGGTTCTCAGCAGACGATATGCAAATTGAAAGAGGCAATGATGTCACCATCTAATAACTCACCCATTGATTTGTACATACAATCATTGCCAGTATTAAAATCATATTTTCGGTCCTTGCTTGATCACCTGCAACCTCATTCACCATAAAAGTCAGTGTAGCAAGGTTATTACAAGGCTATCTTTATTTGATGGTGTGAAGGATCACCTTGTTGATTTCATATGAGAAAAGAGAATGTAGTGATGATTTGAGTTTGTTTGTTTTTTTAGATCCAGTTTTGATGAAAATTCTACCATTCGCTTGTTTGATTTTACTCTCTGTATGAGAGCCAACTTTTAACAGGATGGGGAATTGCACTATTTGCTCATGTGAGTTTTAATATCATGCTGACACTGTAAAAGCAACTAGTATTGTACACATATGCTCCTGTTTGAAAATCATCCGTGCCCTCTTGTTTCTATGGCAACAGGTGGGATGGGCATGTCCCATGTGCACCCTGGTGAATCCTCCGTTGATTCCTGGTTGTCAGGCATGCAGTGAGAGCAGGCCAGCCTCGTACTCCCCTCCGAGTCAGGTCACCTACAGATTGCATCCAACAGAGTCCATTTATCTTGAAAATCTGAAGAGAGATGAAGAGGCGCGTAGTAAGGTAGGCAGAAATGTTCCTGGTAGAAATCTGTCAGTGTCTGTAGTGGTGCTATACAGGAAGATATTAGATAATCTGTGTTTCCATTAATTAAAAATACTGTTTAATAGTTTGCAGTGGCTTAATTTCAGAAATTGTGGACCTTATGGAACAATGTAGAGAAGATTTGGGGGGGGGGGTGGGAGAAGTTTGGGAAGTTTTCCTAGTTTTAGTGGGAAGTTTCATAAGAAGTTTTCGGCAGGCTTGCGTTCAGACTGACCAGACTTTGAGAACTCAAACTTTGAGAAGATTTGCAGTATGACCGTGGCAACTGTTTTTGGAGATAACAAAAGCAAAACAAAACAAAACAAAGCTTTCAGAGTTCTGTGGTAATTTGGGTTTGTTTGTCTCTTTATTTCTTACTTTAAACACCCACAATGACATGGACATGGAGAGAATTATTTCTTCTTAACCCTTCCTGTGTCTCTTGGTACAGATGTCTGTTAACTAATTGTCGAGGAATAAAGATTGCCTAACCCTAGCCCCCTAATCCCTGTCTTGTCATCATCTGGCAGTTGGACCCAACCACATTGCCACACAATAGTGGGCTTGCAAACTTCACACCTTGGTCAAGTTTAGGTGAAGTAGGCCTACTGAATGAAGGGTTAAGTTTCTACCAGTAATGTATGCATGATGAAAATGGATATTCATCTTGATGAATTTGGTACTGATCATAAATAACGATAAAAAGTAGGTAAGGTAGAGAAGGTGAAATAAATGATTCACTGGAGGTCTATCTTTGATCTGTCCGTCTCAGCTGGAGGAGCAAAAGTTATTGAACTACCAGGAACACCTGAACGTGGAAGGAAAGGACCTCGTTCCAAACAGAGAGTCCTTTGAATGCCTCATCTGCTGTGTAGATGTCGCGGAAGGAGATGGAGTCGTCCTCAGAGAGTGCGTCCACACATTCTGCAAGTAAGGAGCCAATAAGTATTGCTCAAATTTACCCAAGTCATGCATGCATTTTTTTTTTTTTTTGTTATTTCACTGATATTCCTTCCCTGTGCAGTATTTTAAATGAAAACATAGTTCTCACATGCCTGCAGAACTGTCAGTTTTGCTCTAAAATGTACACATCTGCAGTGGAAATGTGTGAAATTACATTGTGATAACACAATTTCAGTTGGGCATAACAACGGAAATGCGAAATATTAGCCAAAAAGGTGTAAATTGCTGTAAGTATGACAATCTAAGAGCATACCTGATCATGATTGCTGTGTATTTTTTTTTTTTTTATATAATCGATTATTGCTAATTGACAAATCGGACAACAGCAGCACTCGCCAATCTTCCCTTTTGGAGTGAATCGCATGGAGCCTACTGGAGAATATGATTGCTATGTATTATTATTTTTTTATGCCTCCGCAACGAAGTGGCCGGAGGCATTATGTTTTCGGATCGTCCGTCCGTCCGTACTTCCGTACGTCCGTCCGTACGTCCCGTTTTGTTTTTGTCGATATCTCAAGAACCGTGTGGTGGTTTTACATCAAACTTGGTATGAGGGTATATCCTTGGGGGATAATACTTTGTGTGGATTTTAGGGTCACAGGGTCAAAGGTCAAAGGTCACAGGTTATTTTGTGAAAAAAAATTGAAATTTCATATTTTTCTCCATATCTCGCAAATGGTTCAAGGTATCTTCATGGAACTTAGTATATATGCTTGTACTGATGGGCAGTGATTATCTAGGGAAGTTGGGGGTCATGGGTCAAAGGTCAGGGGGTCAAAGGTCAAGGTCAACTCCTCAAAATATCACTACTTTCCTTAAAATGCAATATGCCTGAAGGTTTTTTTTTTTTTTTAACTTGATGTATGGCATATATTACCCAATATATATTTTTGGGGAAGTTTCTTGCCAAAAGGTCAAAGGTCAAAAGGTAAAAGGTCAAGTGAAAGTGCTAAATTGCACTTTTTCCTCCATCTCTCGAAAGTAACTCAAGGTATCATCATGAAACTTACATATTTATGCATGTTCAACCTAACAGTGATTCTCTTTGGAACTGTGAGGTCAAAGGTCAAAGGCCAGGTTTAAATAATGCTATTTTCCCATTTGATACTGAAATTATACTTTTTCTCAATACCTTGAAAATTACTCAATGCATAAACTTATAAAAGGGTCAAAAGTCAAGTAAAAATCATCAGTTCCCCAAATACCTGCACTCTGACATTTTAATCATTCATCCTATTGAACCTAGTTCTAGGAAAGTGAACATTCAGCACATTTGTGTCAAACCTGTCATTTTAATATTTTGCCAATTGTGAGAAACTGTCATCACACATTGTCAAGACATTGTACTATAGACCTATTAGGAGAACCATGCATTATGGCGGAGGCATATCAGTAGGCGTAGCGATATATCTAGTTTTAATCTGTTATTGCTAATTGACAAATTGGACAACAGCAGCACTCACCGATCTTCCCTTTTGGAGTGAATCGCATGGAGCCTACTGGAAAATATGATCGCTAGGGCAAGTTTGATCATAGCATAATGTTGTACCTACCCTCAATGCTGAATGAGAGGGCCCCTCTGGAATGAAAGTTGTGTGCTACGATCCAAATTACTGTATACATTTGATCTCAAAATACAGTTGAACCTCTATTATCCGGCCTCCCTTTATCCGGATCTCTCTATTATACGGACGCAATCTCGCCGTGATTTTTTTTTTTTTTTTATAATTACGAGAGGAAAGGGAGATTCCCAACTCCTTGAGAACTCCTACACAAACACACATGAATTACATATTACTTTCAACAGGATTAACATACATTACATCAAATTTCCTTCCATATTGCTTACCCTCAGACATTTTAACATCCCCAAACATCCCCAAATGTAACAATGAAAAGGTTGCAGTATACTGTAACTGGATGGTTTTCAGCAATGCCGCATTCTCAGCACACTGGCGTACCTTTCACGCTCAACAACCACACGATGACACTTTGAAGAACTTCGAAGCAGACAGTGATGTACAATATGTACAAAGATGGTCGCCGCATTCTCAGCACACTGGCGTACCTTTCACGCTCAACAACCACACGATGACACTTTGAAGAACTTCGAAGCAGACAGTGATGTACAATATGTACAAAGATGGTCGTTTATTGTCTTGTAGATGAAGTTCACAAGTCTTCCGGTGCGGTATAAGAGAGTGGGTATCTCCCACTCAATGAGTGACCGATGAATACATGAATGCTCGAATCAACTAACTTCATAGAACAAAATCATTCCATTTATAATGATTCTGAGGGTGCAGCACATGGTGCTATGGAAAATTTTGTCTAGCACCACCTAGCAACACCTAGCAACAACATAATGAATATAATAGCATTTACATGCTCCACCCCTTAATAATTTATGCAAACCATCCTCCAATCAGTTGTCAGTTACATGGCTTTAGGCCATGATCATGCCTGTTCAAAAGTGACCATCAGGCTGACCACTAGACTACACTCTACTTTGTCTTAGCGACTGTCCACTACCACCTGGCTGGTCATGATGGAAAATCCCATGTATATATGTATGGTGCTTCTCCCTCCTCTCCGGGGCTAGCACCCTTCCCAAAACTTTCCATAAGTTTCCCCAGACTCGACATTTCTTATATATTTGATTGTAACAGTTTGTACTGGGGAAACAGCCGAAACTTTCCACAAATTTCCAAAGACTCAACATCTTCTTTGTATTTCTTTATATTATGGTTTGCGAACTCAACAATTTCTTTGTATCCCTTAATATTATGGTTTGCAAAGGAGAAGACAGTTTTCTGCTGAATGATCACCTTTTATACCATAGAGCCAATATGGCGGCTGCAGTATTGATGCACTAACTATATGCTGTAAAATGAAATGTCATCCTTTCAAATTACTGATATTCAATATCATCAATTTGTGATGCATGTATGACACAGGATTGATCCACTCGCTCTGTCACATATACACATTACTACATGTGGTACTACAATGGGCTACATCAGTACATGTGTATAATCACATGTATAAAGCATTGAGTCTCCCGTATCCGGCCAAATCCCTTATCCGGATGAGCCCCGGTCCCGACTTGTCCGGATACGAGAGGTTCGACTGTACTCCAAAATAACTGATCACCCTTGCAAATCGCCAGAGCCAGGTAAGCACCTTGGTAGAAGACCCTCTTTTGATGTATTGCAAGCAAATTCCGTATGGTGGAAGATGAATTTTAAGCCCTTCTGAGAACTATGTTTCAGCCACAAAGATGAGTAATACCCAAGCCATTTTTCTTTGCCCGCCACCAACAGGGATTGTCTTCGGGAGCACATTCGACAGTCCCAGGATCCCTTAGTGATCTGTCCCTGGACTGACGGCAGCTCGCCCTGTGATGCGCCCATCACGGAAAGAGAAGTTAAGGCAGTGAGTATTGCTGGACATGATATGTTCTTGCATTAAAGGGACTATAGCATATTGACTTCTATTGAGTTATAATACCGTGATCATTACCTATGTGGCCAAATGAATGTCTAAATTTGCGCCATATATTTTGTGTTTTTTTGTTTTTTTTTTTAACTATTTTTCATGAGATTACATGGATATGCACACAAAAAGCTTCCAAACCAAGATTCTGCCAGTGACATCGTCTGTCAATCATTTGCTAAAATTCCACCGGCAATGTGATTAGCAAGAGACACTGGAATGCACCTCCCCCTGGACCAAGCATAATTTCCATATTTCCCTGCAATGTCTATTGTTAATCATATTAAGTAGATGTCAGTTATATGTGACCGTGCATCACATAACGAACAAAAAGTCGCCCACACTGATTTTACGCGAGGACTGAAAATAAGTGAAATGGGTCAACCTAGCCGATCTTGACTTTTTCATATTTTCTGAAAGAGCAAGTGTTCTTTTACATTATGCTAAAAATGTGGGTCATAAAACGAGCGGAAAAATGTGTTTTTTAGCAGTTTATCTCGAACATTTTTGGTAGCATATTGTGATTAGTTGTGTCTTTAGAGTCCCTTTTTCATTTCTAAAAAACCTTGTACACACTCCTCACTTTCAACTCGAATAACTTTAGAATGGGTAGTGCTACTGCTTTGAAAGTTGGCATTAATTATGGACAGAATGTGTTAATGAGGCATGCTTAATTTCAGTTTAATCTGGTAATCCCTTCATTGTTGTTACTCGGGTGGTTTACTTCCTGTTTTTTGTCCCATTCATCACACAGCCAGCACGGTTTGGTAAAGATTAAGCGCTTGAATAGACACTGTACTTCAGAGCCTCTTTTCTCAGTTCACACTTTTCCTGAGTTTGTGCTTTCTTTCCAATATTTAGATAGGTTAGGAGAGTCCATTTGATTTTAGTTATACATCAATTTAAAGCTTAAAGTCTGCTCTTTCAGAATATGGTCTTAACTAAAAATTCATGTCTGGCCACTTTTTGTTTGTTTTGTGGTGCAGGGTCACATATAATAACTATATCAGTAGAATGCAGACATAATGGTGATAGTTGTGATGATAGCGAAGTAATAGTTACAGTTGTATTAGTAGAAGTATCAGCAGTGCTTCTAGAACTTACCACTAGTAATGATAGAAGTATTAACAGTAGCAGTTGTGGTAATCGGGGTGTTAGAGCAGGTGTTAAGTGCCGGCTGTGATGTCTGACAGTACAATGCCTATAGTATGTGTTTTATTTTCACCTCATTATCAAGGATGTGGTATTGTTATCATTTCTGTGTCCTGTAGGATTCTGGGCATGTTGCTCTTGCCTCTATTACAGTTAGGGAATCTTGTGTCCCCGTCAGTAATTGGGGAAGTCTCACATAGGATTGATTTAGACTCAGCACATGTAGGAACTCTTGAAAAGGTGATTTATTGACAAGATTATATTCAGACAAGAATGAGATGAAGAAGTGATATTTCGTGGCTGATTGGATAAGTCAAGAATTATCATATGGCATTTGATGTGATTTGTTCCAAGACACACATTGAGATTTGATATCATGATGAAACACTGAGAAATGTGAGCTGGACTTTGGCTTTGGGAAAAAAGAAATAATGTTATTCTCACTGGAATTGTACTATTCATTTCAATCATCTCCAGCTATTAAGTAAGGAAGATTTTGAGAAGTTTCTGGAACGAGGATTGCGCAGAGCCGAGTCCACTGCGGACAATAGTTTTCACTGCAAGACTGCCGACTGTATGGGTTTCTGCTTCTATGAGGACAACAACAACTTTTTCAGCTGCGCCCTGTGCAAGCGGGTGAACTGTCTGACTTGTAAGGCCATTCACGAAGGGATCAACTGCAAGCAGTATCAGGAGGACCTCAAGATTCGGGCGCAGAACGACGTAACGGCCAAGCAAACCCAAGACGCTTTGCAGGTGGGATGCCATTATACACCCTGCTCACCACAGAAAGGTGTTTAGACTAGGTTTGGGTGTACATGCAAAACATTGATGCCTGACAAAAGTTGTATGGTGTAATTCATTTCCAGAAAGGAACCTTTATTATATAAAGTGTATGGTTCATATACAATGCATATAATACATATACTCAACAGGTGCTTAGTGTAATACATAAACCTCACAGGTGTTAGGCATTATACATAGACCTGACAGGGTGCAGTGTAATACAGAAACCAGACTGGTGTTAAGTGTAATGCAGTTTACAACACTGAACAGAGTAAAAGCTCTATTATAGAACTGATTGAATGGGTGATTCGAGGCATTCAAGTACACTGCCAGTGTTATAAATATTAGATAGAAGTTGATGGCACCATATGAACTGTGAATTTTTACAAAAAAGAGAACCAAACTACGTCATCAGCAAATGCTTGTGATGTGGCATAGAAAGGCAAATCAAAACATATACAGTGTTACAAATTGCAGCACCTCTCCAATAATACCTTATTACACCGGTACAATACTTGAAACACCAGTCAGAGTCATATTAGTGATAAGCTATGCAACATAGAGAACACTATCTCACTGAGGCCATGTGGCATAGAGAATTAAGTAGAAATATTAAAGGAAACCAAAAGCCCAAGAGATATGTGGATTGAGTGAAAGCAGCAACATTAGTAGAACACATCAGTGAAAGTTTGAGGAAAATCGGACAGTGGATGCAAAAGTTATGAATTTTTTTCAAGTTTTGGTGTTGGAACTGCTGGATGAGAAAATTCACTTTTCTAGCATAATGAAAGAGCACTTGACTAACCACTTTTAAAAAGCAGGGAAATAATTGCTACCCTTAACATAATGTCAGTATCAAGTTGATGGAATGCTTAATTTTCATGAAAAATGAATTTTTGTGGAATTCCCTTTATATTTTCTTTATATTGTTGTCCACACATGACATCATAACCTCTAGTAGTCTCCTCATCTAGCGGTTCCAACACCAAAACTTTAAAAATTCGTAACTTTTGCATCGATCGTACGATTTTCCTCAAACTTTCACTGGTCTGTGCTACTAATGTTACTGCTTTCACTCAATCCACATTTCTCATACTAAGAATTAGAAGTTGGACATATCTACTCATGTATTAACCTCAACAGACTCGCAACACTCACTCTCAGGCACTCATTCAGTCCTTTTCATCCATCCTTTAAACAAATTTGACTGCTAATTTCCGGCGCAAAAAGTTATGAATTTATTGACATACTTTTCAAAAAATTTTGGTGGCCCGAGGCGGGCCACCAAATTTGCCCTTTTTTGAAATTTGGTGGCCCGACTTTCATTTTTGGTGGCCCCGGGCCACCGGGCCACTGTTAAGTGTTGAGCCCTGCCTTAAGTATGAATTAGTCATAAACCAGTCATACCCTCGAACATCATGTCAGACGTTACCTCCTATCCAGCAGTGTTCTTGTAAAATGCTTGATTGTGACACCCCCCCAAAAAAAAAAAAAAAACAAACAACAACAACAACTACAACAACAAGGGCTTCATTGCACATGTTGCAGGTGCACTCAACAGAAAATTTGACAGAAGATCTACAATGCACAACACCATGACTGTTATAACACTATGCTACCTGTGCAGTTCCCACAGCAGAGCACAGAATGCCTCACATTCCCTCTTCATTGGTTCCCCACAGGAGCTGGTCAGGACTGGAGAGGCGATGCACTGCCCTCGCTGCAGCGTCATTGTCCAGAAGAAGGGTGGCTGCGACTGGCTGCGCTGCTCCATGTGCCAGCTGGAAATCTGCTGGGTGACGAAACAAGCAAGATGGGGTCCAGGGGTAAGAAGTCTTGCACAGTGAAGTTTGCCATTAAAGGGACTCAATACACCAATACATGCAGATGAAGTTTCTCTTATTTAAATACTTGCCATATTTGATTTATTCATTGCAAATATTAGCTAAATCGGACAAGGAATAAGGAAGCTACTGCTCTTCGATGGAATGAATCATAGATGGTGACAAATTAACTCAGGATGGAACTTGTGGACAACTCTCCATTCATTTTCTAGTACACAAAATCTCAGTACAGTCTGTATTTTAAAGTTTTCTCTTGATTCACATCTATAAACATGGTTCAACTTCAAAATATGCGCATGAAAAGTGCATTCCTTCATGCCACATTTGGATTTCAAAGGAGTTACGCTCATTGTTGAGAAAAGATGAAAAATGTGACATTTTTTTAGTTTTAAACCTTGGAGACATGTCCACAAATACGTCACTAGCTGTCTGCTGTCCTCTACTGACTGTTAAACTTTGCAAAGACTTTTCTTATTCCTTGCCCTATTTGGCTCAAACTTGCAGTGATTAATTCGAACATGTCAAACTTATGAATAAGAATATTAAAGTTCACGTGATCGAAATTGGTTCCCTTTAAAATCAGATCTCTGCTCTACTCTGGCAGCGTTAACACACATGATAGATTTCAGCTTGGCAGTTACCTTATTTCAAATGAAATGTGCTTCCTCAAAAATATCACACACACAACAGAATACTTCTGCTTTTAAAAAAAAAATGAACTATTTCTATTAATCTGCTCTACTCTTGCTATGGACAAGACTATGGACTCACATCAGCCATCTTGTGAGGCTGTAATCAGTCAAGAATTTAGCTGGTGCTGAACAGACTGATAGGAGTAGAGTATTTATTTCACTGGAGAATGGCAAAAGTGTGTTCAAGACACCATTTCAGTACTTTTCATTGGAATGAAATGAAGAAGAATGTCCGCATATGCCAAATTGTAACGTGCCATCAGCGCACTGTACACTGCAATTTATATTTCACATAAAGTGAGTGTGCATCATTTTAGTCATCAAATTAATATCTCTTGTGTCAAAGTATGTCTATTGTCAGGCACAAGATGAACTTTGACCTCACAGCCATATTCAACATTTTGGAAGACATCAGTGCTTCCTTGTTTGAACAGACCTATTATATTGACAGAGTTCAAAGCCCAAATATGGTAGGTTTTTTTTTTTTTTTTTTTTTTTTTTATTACCAGGACAATCCTATTAAAACACTTTTATTCTGTTTCTTGGGAAAAAGAATATTTTCTGAGCAAATAAGGTACTGTATGCAGATATACATTAAATATTATAATACAAATATAAACTGCATTGAGAGGCACGGTGATCACTATTTGCCCAGAGGTAAATTCTCAACAGTGCTATACCCCTTGATTTCTTCTTGGGACGTAGCACTGTTAATATATTTTGATGGTTTATGTCCACAATCATAGATACATGGGAATCTGAGGGATCTCAAATATTTAACGAAATATTCACATACTGTCATGATAACTATGATTTGATTTTAGTCATGGGTGTCCTCTTTAGCATGTACTTGTTATATTTTCATATTTCATGTTTAGGAAGCATTCACATCAAATTCTTTGAGTCTATACTGTAAAACGAGGAATGTTTGTGTGCATTTTAGTTTCCCAAATTTTGCGAGAGCCAAGATTTGCGAAATTAAAATGCACATGGAAGTTCTTGTCGACACTATATGCATTGACTGTTAGAGGCAACTGGCAAAAATTTCATGCCTCGAAAATATCGTGTTTTACAGTATTCAGCTGCCCCTGGGGCTAGCTCCTGAAAATGAACTTCCATATGCATGGTGACCTGGTTCAGTTCAGTTCAGTCCAGTTTGATTTTATTTCTGCTTTTTTCACGGAAATCGTACAAGAAAATGACAATGCGTGTATCTGACAACAAAATATTTTTACAAAATTACATTCACAGTAAAATAATCACAAAAAACCTTTTGTATTTGGGATCAATTTGAGATCAATATTGAATCCGCCAGCTAATAAATTCAACAGATTACAAAGAAAAAAGCAAAGACTAATTGATATACTCCTTTACATCTTTCTTCTGCTCATCTTCCACAGGGAAGTGGGGACCTAAGCGGTGGATGCGGTTGCCGTGTCAGCGGTCAGAAGTGTCACCCGAATTGCCATAATTGCCACTGAACTGCAAGTCTGTTGACATTGTGAGAAGACTCTTCATTGGTTCGCTCTAATCAGGGTGATGCAGATGATGTCATGACCTCATCAGCAAAAAGGGGGGACGGGAAGTTGACCCTGCCTTTTCAAAGCGAGACAGATCGATGAAATCCAATCTTTTCAGAAATTCAAAGTCTCTACATAGTGCTCTCAGCTTACTTCAGTTAAAATGCATCACATTGTTGTATGCAGTTTTGAGGCATGCTAAATGTGTGAAAGACAGAAATGAATTCTAGGTTGTTGGTACATGATTCCACCTAGATAGCACTCAACTTATACACTGTGTACTGCTCAGAAGAGGGAGGACACACATAGAGATGCTGTACAGGTACACTGATTTTTACTTTCAATTCTTTTTCTTTCTTTTCCTTGTGCGAAAAAACAGAGTCTTTTGTGCAACACCCAAAATTTAGGTAATAGTATGCAACAACAGATGATGCACACATGTAGGTGTGTGTTCATCAGTAGGAACTGTATGCATAAGGTAAGTAAGGAATTATTAAACCCACGAGGTACAGCCTCATGAGTTTAGACTAGATTCCAGAGTTACGACATGCACACTATTCTTACTGGTGCATGTAAAGGCTTGTGCATTATCTGTTTTATAGAATGGAGGACAAATTTTGCTCCAATCATGTCTCTGGTAATTATAGACAAGTAGCTACCAGATCATCCATTACTTACAGGACACAGGGCAGATTTACACAGTGCATGGCTAGTCATCTCTTGTTAAGTGGTAAATGCTTGCTTAGTGTGCAAACTCTTGCTACAAGTTAGCACTTAGCATGCTTACAGTTGCTGTCATCAGCGCTCGTAGTGATTACTCAATATCAAACGTGCAGCTTATTAAAGTCAACGCACGCCTCTCATCTGATCAGCCAATGAGATTGCAAAAATTTTCTCTACTTGTTCTATGAAACACTGCAATCAGGGTAGCAGATGCATGTGAATCAGCCATGATGCTGTTTGATGATTTTTAGTCTCACATCACATTTCCACACCATGTTATTGTTTATTTTGAACATCTATTTCCATCACGTGTGGTTTTGACAATGGACAGCTGCTTACACATGTAAGTTGAAATAGAATGCAATGACTTACATGGTCACTTTTGACACAAGTTTTTATTTTATTTTTCCACAAACCATTTTGTTAGGGAGAAAAGGACAATGTGTGTGTTTAGTAAATTTCCACATACTCTTGATCAAATACACAATAATGTGCAGACTTTAGATAGCAAAACAACGTATGTCAGAAATTATTGAAAATTAACTTAGTCACATATTTCAGTTTGTTTGAGTGTAATCTAATATGTGACCAAATCTTAAAATCACAATGCAGTTTGTTACTGAGATATGATGCCCCCTGCCTGTGGGAATTGTTATAATTTTGTTGACAAAACAACATACCTGTAGCTACATGCAATACATTGTTTGGGCATATACAAGTTAACTCAGTAATAGGCTGCGCACCATGCACGGACCGCAGAAATGCGTGCAGAATGACATTGTGTTACATGTACATGTACCATTGATTGAGATTTACACTGTTTTGCCGTAGCAATGGCTTGGTTTAGGTTGATGGGGTAAAACAACATATGTTTTCATGTATGCAAATTGTTCTAAAAATGAGGGGTCTAGTGAAATCAATTTGCATTCAATATATTGTTGATACTGTTTGGTCCTTTTAGGGTGAGATATAAAGTATTAAACGAAAACAGAAAAAGAGCTCTACATTTGCAAGACTTTAAACTCCATTTACTGGAAAAGAGGTTGCACGTTGATACATTGTTTTGCCATCTCAAGGCTGTAATGGTATATAAAAGGAGACTGTAAAAAAAATCAAACAAATTTACTAAAAGGCATAGAGATGTGCTGGACTGTTTGTACTATTTTACATGTAGATATGTACCGATGGTCATTTCAAATGTCTGAAAGGGCTCTCCATATTGGAACAACCTGTCCACACATGAGGATGGTATTGTGTGTATAATTGCAAAAGAAGCTGAATTTGTATTGAGCTTTCACTAAAGGATGTTGTAACTTGTAGAAATTACACTGGGGCTATGATGTGGAAACATTTTATGTTTTTGACAAAGACTTTGATATGATCAATGAATGCCCCAGAAAATTACAATGCATCATGAAAAATTTTCCACTTGTTACAATTTACTGTAGGGCATATACAGGGAAAAATGATATAATTGTGAATCCATTGCAGGTTGAGTGAAAAAAAAAGGAGAAGAAAAAGGATGACTTGAATGAAGGCACTTACAAGGCAGGACATAATCTCATATGAGCAAGTGATGTATAGTCTTTTCATTTTAATGAACAGATTGAATTGATGTAACCTGCATTTGAATTCAAATTGATACAACATATCCTATTTTTCTTACATTCAGCAAATGTTTAACCAAGATAATTTGTAATTTCATTGTTTTTATGTCCCGTTGCAAGGAAAAAGTAACAATAGATCAAATTTATTTCTTTTTAAGCAATAATCATGAACCAGTCATGTCATGGCATTAGATACTGTACTATACTCACTATTTGAGCGCTGATATACTGCCGATCAGTGAATTCATTATTAAAGTCATATACCCTGAGCCAAAGTAATTTCCTCAAATATTTTTCAGTCTTTTAGTTTATTTTATGTAACCTCTATCAAGATTTTTTTTTTTTTTACATAAGTTGTAGTCTGCCACCTGATCAAGATTGACCTGCTATTTTGCCACAACTTTCAAGATCGAGACACAACCACTTGACTGTCCCAGACACAGAGGCTTTTGCAGCCTTTAGCCAACGTGGTCTGAACTTGTGTACCCTTTGTGTCTGAATTAAGACTAATTGCGATAAAACAGCAATCACATCCAGAGGCCCAGACTGTCCAATAGTTGGCGCCATAGATCACTATTGCAAACGCCATCTCAAGTGGGCATACTTAGTTTTCATTCAAGGCAGCAGAGGCCTTTATCCAAAGGCTAGGGTTTTTGCTGATTGAACAAGTGAATCCATTTGCAATTGCAATTCTGCAACAACAAATCAATTTTCTGGATATTTTCTGTTCTCCAAGGTACCTGAAAACAGTACATGACAACCAATCTGTTTTTGACTGATCGCATGTAAAATATATCAGCATCAAAGAATGCTGCAATATAAGACATGCTCAGATTGAAAAGACAATGTTTCTCATTGTCTTGCAGTCAGGTGTAAATAATGATACATGTACAATAAAACTTTTATTTTGTTATTTGTGTATCATTATCACTTCAAATTGTACTGATTATTATTTATGTTGTTGAAATATTCTTATAAGTTTTGTACTGCATTCCATGACATGTACTTGTCATATTTGTTTATCCATATACACTTGTAGCTCTTTTCTTTTCCTTCTGTTTTAATTGTTTAAAATTAGAATTGTCTTCTTTGTCAAGTGCCACATACCCGGCATCCTAAAACATAACATTGCTTAATATACTCTTCAAGATATATCATGCAGAGAACATATCGTCATACATATTTTACGTTATCCAATGTGAGGAATGCTTGATTTCAAAGACGTAGTTGAATATGTACGCAACAGATGCCTAACAAGCCCAAGTGCATTTTTATGAACCAATGCCAAAAGTCAAGGACCAGAGGGATTACTTAACTTCTAACAGCATTTGGAGCACATACAGTACAGAATTATGCCCAAAAGATTATCCATTGTTGGTTAAAAAACTTAATCAAATCTATCTATAACATTGATTCCCAATGCCAGAATTCATGTTCATTGTGCATGACTAAGCGCTATAATGAAAATGTTGCATTATGTAATTTTAACCAGTGACAACTCATGTATACATTATTTGCATTTTACAGATATCATAGTGCATTAAAGGGATGGTGGAGATAGGGAATTAGAATTACACTTGTATTAACTTTTGGCGAGATAATTAGAAACCACTTATATAATGTTAAAAACCACATAATTCTAAGAGGAAAGGTTTATTTGATAAAAATCAGATTTGAAATGGCTGAGATATCCAAAAAACAAAGTAAAACAAAGCGATCCTAATAATAGGTGGGTCCCACCTTTTGTTAGGATCACTTTGGTTTGGATATCTCAACCATTTCAAGACCAAATTCCATTAAGTAAAGCATTGAATTCCTCTTAGAATTAGCTATGTTTTTCATATTTCATGAGAGGTTTCTCTCACAAAAAAGGTTGGAATCCTGAAGCACTGTTTCAGCTTAAACTATATCATCCCTTTGATTTCTGTTTGCTGTTTAAAGGCATCTATTACCGTGTCATTACTAACAAAAACTCTTCAATGTCAAATTGTGAGGAGGTTCTAGAAACTTTTACTTAGGTATTCTCGCATTGGCAAATTGGGAGCATTTTATATTTTTATGCCTTTGTCACAAAGTGTTGCCAAAGACATGTTTTGGGGCTGTCCTTCTATCCTTTTATCAATTTTGTGAACAATGTAACTTCGTAACTGTTTAAGGTATCCAGATGAAACTTGGCATATGTATTTAAGAGTGGGTAAAGCTGTGCCTTTCAACTTGCGGGTGCACTCACTCAATGTTAAAGGTCATAGGTCAAGGTCAATACTAAAATTTCACTATATCACCCATCTATGTGCAATGCCTGAAGGTATTTTCATGAAACTTAGTGTATACACTGTACATGTATTACCAGATAAAAATTCTAGTGGTAAAATTTAAGCAGTTGGGACAAAGGTCAAGTGAAAATGCTAAAATTTTACTGCTTTTTTTTTCATATTTTGAAAGTAGCTGAAAGTATCCTCATCAAAAATTGGTGTGGTTTTACCAGACAATGACTTTTCATATGTAGAATGTAGCTCAAAGTATTAGCTTTAAAATTTGGTGTGATTTTACCAGACAGTTAATACTTGCTGATCATGTGAAACTGGTATCTCACTTTGGCAAGCTGTACCATGGACGTATTGAGAGAATGCTGGAATATAGCGGGGGCATACCAGTTACCATAGCAACATTTCTATTTTTTTCTTCTCTTGCTGGACTGACATAAAGTTTTCTTCCACTAGGGATATCTCTTGGTAACTGTGATATATTTTAAAGGGGTTGATCCCTTTGACCTGGTTTCTATTTGTGTAGGTATATGCCTATGTTTTTGACCAAAAGAAGTATATTTCTTAGTTTTCTTCTTCTTCTTCTTCGTCATCATCAGTCTCATCCTACGCCCATGTGCATGTAATGCACCTTGATAATACCTTCACAGTGTAGATGATATCCAAAAATTTGCATACTGCATACGCCATATAGTTCGTGAGTCTAAATTTTCGCGAATTGGGACTTCCCGACAATTTCGCGAGTGGTTAAATTTGCGATCGTGGAGGCTTGTATTGAACGGAGAAGTGTACACGCGTACGTCACATTAACATCGGGATCAGAGTCAGTATTTTTGTGTGTCTTTAATTTCGCAAATAGCACCCGACTCGCGAAATTCGCAAAAATAAAAACCTCGCGAAATATTTGGCGTATACAGTATTTCTGTCAATATGATCTGAAGCGCATCACTAATGATATTGATGATTATGTTTTTAATTAATATTCACAACTGTCAAAACTCGTAGTTTTTCTCACTTTCTGCAGAAATTATAGAGATTTTTTTTTTCTCACAATAAAGACAGAATTACAAACATGTTAAAACCTAGTTTTTGTCATTTGTTTATCTTATTTTTAATATAAATTATGTTTTACTTCAAATTTGTAATTTGTAATTTTTAAGTATTGCTTCAATAGCCATTCATGGTTACTTCTGGGGGGCATTTCATGAAGGAACTTGTCGGATAAAATATCTGACAAGTCAGTTATATCCGACAAGTTCAGAGAAATCAGCCAATCAGACTAAAGAATTTCTCAAAACTTGTCGGATATAACTGACTTGTCAGATATTTTATCCGACAAGTTTCTTCATGAAATGCCCCCCTGATTACATGTAAT